>CAMRHE010000058.1:600000-1067500 GCA_947044405.1 Leptodactylus fallax
TTTTCTCTGTTCATATAGTCGATCCAACATATGGAGGGTTGAATTCCAACGGGTGGAAACATCGCATATCAGCCTACAGTATGTTGTGGGAGGCTGTTCTGCCGCTGCAGCTTAAGGAGGGTGTGCTTGGCAGTGTACGAGTGGCTGAAGTGCATGCAAAGTTTCCTTGACATTTTAAGGATGTCTTGCAGATGGGTGGAACACTTAAGGAAATGCTTGACAACCAGTTTGAACATGTGTGCATGGCTCATCCCTCCTTGACGCAGCGCCGACACCATGTTCTTCCCGTTGTTGGTCACCATTGTTCCGATTTTAAGTTCTCTTGGAGAAAGCCAGGATTTGATTTCTTTATTGAGGACACGGAGCAGTTCCTCCCCTGTGTGACTTTGTTCTCCCAGGCAAACAAGGTGTAGAACAGCGTGACACCGCTGTTCCCTGCACATGTGGTATGCTGAAGGAGCACTGTGAATTGTCCCTGCAGTGGAGGCCGAGGAGACAGTGGAGGATGAGGCGGACATTGTTGCAGGACCAACGGCGTGAGAACGTGGAGGCAGAAGCTGCGTCACCTGTCCAAGTTGTTGGTGTGTCTGGGCAGGCACCACATTAACCCAGTGGGCCGTAAATGACATATATTGTCCTTGACCGTAGTTACAGCTCCACACGTCGGCACTGCCGTGCACTTTGGCAGACACCAACAGGCTCAAGGACTGGCCCACCTTCTCTTCTATGTATTTGTGCAGGGCTGGTACTGCCTTCTTGGCAAAGGAATGACGGCTTGGGACTCTCCACCTCGGCTCAGCGCAAGCCATCAGTTCTCTGAAAGGTGCAGAGTCCAAGTGAAAAGTGACTGCAGCACCAGCAACTTGGACAGGAGCACGTTCAGCTTCTGCACTGTTGGATGAGTGCACGCATACTGTTGTCTCTTAGATATAGATTCTGTGATGGATTGCTGACGCAATAACTGACTAGAAGGAGGAGCAGGAGCATCACGACCAGTAGATGATTGGAAGGACACACAGCCTCCTTGGCTGAGGTGGTGGAGCCTTGACTACCTGAAATGGGGTGCATGCCACTGGGTGCTGCAGCGGTTGCTGCTGTAGGCTGGACCACCACATTGGAGCCACGGCTCTCCCAGGCCACTTTATGGTGACGCTGCATATGTTGACGCAGGGCTGTGGTGCCAACATTGGCACTCTGGCCATGCTTCACCTTCTGCCCACAGATTGAACATATGGCCATGTTCACCTCCCCCGGCGGCTTAACAAAAAAACACCGCCGAGTATGTGATTTTACTCCCGCACTAACTGACTGCTACTGCCACTTCCTCTATGAACCCCTGCACCACTGATTTCCTGGCAGGTAGGCTGATGCGAAGTGGGTGGTCTACCCTGGGTGACGATGAAGCCCCTTCGTCACCCGACTTCCAATTACAATCGGCTACATCATCATCCACTACTGTCTGCAGGTCACTGATGTCCTCCTCAACACCAGCTCCCACGCCACTCTCCTCATCACTACTTGCCCACCTTCCGGAGGAAGCGGCGGATGCATCCTCCAGATCTTGGCTGAGCAGTAGCTGCTGAATGTCCTCTAATACCTCCTCCTCACTGTATAGTGGATCTGAGCCCACAGCATACAGTACTTCTCTAGCTGAGGGAACAGAAAAGGACAGAGGCAGGTTGAGGACAGGTGAGGGCAACCCATCAACTCTTGGCTGGGGGTGTCTAATGTGACTTGGGATGAATTGGTTGATCGAGTCAACCATTCTAGAACTGCTGGGTTGCTGGTAAAGACACGACCACTAGCTGACACTGGGAGCTCAGGCCTCTGGAAGTGACCCCTGCTGCCACTCCCCCTTACTCTGCTGCAACCTGTGCCTGTGCCAGAAACATTTAGGCCTGTGGCCCTCCCCTGTGCATGGCCTCTTACTTCTCTGTCTGACATACTGTTCGATGAAAAAATGTAATTGCAAAGGACAAAAAGGCCTGTTTTGTAATTTGAAGAGAACGGCAAATATGCCCCTTATTTCTTTTCCCACTAATGAACACCAATAAAAAAAGCATGATAAAGGCAGAGATTTGTGGCTCAGAATTATTGAAAATACTGTATTGATAAATGTCCAGCAACTTTATACTGGTAACAAAATGGCGAATATGGTCCTCCTTATGGGTTTTAACACTAATAAACACCTTTATATAAGTGATAACCGCTAAGAATTATTGAATTATTATTGACAATACTGTTTTTAAAAATGGCTTGCAACTTTATACTGGTAACAAAATGGCGAATATGGTCATTATGTCTTTCCCCACATTAAAGGCGTTTATTACAGATAAGTGCAGATATTATTGGATGATAATTCAGTTTTCTTTGGAACAGTAGCAATGAAAAATGGCCTGTAATGTTATGCTGTGGAAGAACAGTGAATATTCCCCCTATAATAAACACCTTTAAAAAGGCGTTTTTTACAGATACGTGCAGATATTATTGGATGATAATTCAGTTTTCTTTGGCACAGTAGTACTGACAAATGCCCTGTAATGTTATGCTGTAGAAGAACAGTGAATAAGCCCCTTATAATAAATACCTTTAAAAAGCTGTTTTTTACAGATACGTGCATATATTAGTGTATGATAATTCACAGTTTTTTGCTGTACTGCACTGCAAAAGGCTTGTTGTGTTCCACCTTGAAGACACAGATATGAGTAATGAGCAGCAGTATAATGGCAGTGAGTGCTGCAATGTGAATTATGCTGCAAATTCTTGCTGTAAATGACCCTGAACCACCCCAAATTCTTCTCTCAATTCTTCCCTATCCTTACCCTACAGTTCTAAGGCTCAACCGCTTTCCCTGAACATATATATGTTTTCTAAGTCTTTCCCTAGCCCTGCCGATGTCTTTACCTACAGTAAGAGCGATGTGAAATGACTGTACCTAAAATGGCCGAGGATTTTTATAGGGCTGTGACATCACAGGTCTGGCTGGCTGCTGATTAGCTGCATGCATAGCATTGTGGGTGATCCCACGTTCCCAGAGTCCCTTGCCGCTTGTCCTAACATGTGTGGCGGCCATTTTAAAAAAAATGAGGAAATCCGGAATCATGGCGAATGGAAGATTTCCTGAAATTCGGATCGAATTCCACTTCGCTCATCTCCAATGATAAACCAGAAATTTTATACCTGGCAGCGCCAATTAGACCCATAACAAGAAACTGACACCCACCGACTGCAGCAGGTACTGTTGTACCTAGTGTGCTCCTATATTCCAGCGGATAACTGTGGCCCCAGGGAATTCTGGGCCAATAAATTAGAGCAATGTAAGAAGCTGACCCAGTTCTACCCCCACTGCTTTCATTACTTACCACCCTGCTACACTTCCCACTCCAAATAAAATAATGCCGCCCATTCTGCCCCTCACAGTTCCCCCTACATATAAAATAATGGCCCCCCACTGCTTTCATTACTTACCACTCTGCTACATGCTTTCTCTCTGCTCCACGGCCTGCTTTGACATCAGCACTCAGTGCCCAGAGCAGAGGGAAAGTAGTGAGTGGAGTGGTAATTATCCAGAATGGAGAGCAAAGTCCTTGCAATAGAAACACTCCTAAAGCTAAGGCTCCATATTGCAGAAAAGCAGCTTCTTTTGCTGCGTTTTTTGAGCTAAAGGCAAGAATGGCTACAAAAGGAATAGGAAATATATAGGAAGTACTTATCCGTCTCCCTTCTGCTAGTTCTGGCTTTGGCTCAAGAAAACGCAGCAAAATCTGCAACAAAAAAAGACGCATTTCCTTAACCTAAAGCCCCTTTTCAGCTAATTTGCATAAGAATAAAGCTCTGTTTTGTAGACTAGAGGTCCCCAAAGACCTCTATATGCTGCTCCATGTCAGCTGAAGCTCCTATGCCGCGTGTAATACATAGCATAGGAGCAACAGCAGGCACCTGGTACAGAACCTGTTTTTGAGAGTGATCTGCTGGTGTACCGTACACCAGCAGATCACTTTCCACTTACCTGGTCATTAATGCAGCTGCCGGGATCTGTTCTTGCACACAGGATGTGTGCATATTCTATGCTGCTCCTGGAACATTCACTATGGTGCTGCTGCGGCCGGGGAACAGAATAGAAGATGCACATATCCTGTGTACAAGAACAGATCCCTGGAGAGCTGCATTAGTGACCAGGTAAGTATAATGTAATTATATTAACAGTATGTGGGGGACTATTACAGTGTTATTAACTGTGTGTGTGTGTGGGGCAGGCACTATAACTGTAATAGTGCACTATTACAATTATAATGCCTCTCCCAGTTAATAACAATCCCCCACACACACAGGTAATGTTATGAACTGGGGGGCACTATAACTGTAATAATGTCCTAGTAGTGCTCCCCACAGGTAATAGCCCCCCCCCCCCACATACAAACACAGGTAATATTACCTGTGGGAGGCACTACTAGGGCACTATTACAGTAATAGTGCCACCACCCCCAGTTAATAACATTACCTTTCGGGGGAGACTATTACCTGTGGGGGGGGCACTATTACAGTCATAGTGCCGCCCTACAGCTAATAACAGTCCCCACACAGGTAACATTATTAACTGGGGAGCACTATTACTATAATAGTGTCCACCACAGGTAATAGCCCCCCTCCCACAGGTAATATTACTTGTGGGGGGGCACTATTACAGTAATATTACCCCCCAGTTAAAAACATTACCTGTGTGCGGGAGACTGTTATTAACTGTTATAGTTATAGTAACCGTAATAGTGCCATTTCTCCCCCCCCCATTACTGTAGGGGGGGATATTACCTTTGGGGGTAATATCCCCCCTATTACAGTTAGAATGCCCACCAGTTTATAACATTACCTGTATGTGGGGGACTGCTATTAATTGGGGGATGGGGTACAATTACAGTAATAGTGCCCGCTGAGTGACGGTCCCCCCTAATTGAATGAGGGCTCCCTCTGCCCTACCCATGCTTTTATTAAGGGAGCTGTCCATACCACCAATAAGTTATGCTTGATATGTAGAGATCTCCCTTAATCAAGTATAGGGAACTGTATAAATGTAATCATTAAATATGCACTTTATTGTGTTTTTTTATGAGTTGCCCAATCACCCAACCCTGCCTCGCCTCTAAAAACCCTGCCCCCTGCTGGACCACAGGAAAATTGGCCTACATGTAGGTGGTCCTTGGTACAAAAAAGGTTGGGGACCGCTGTTAAAGACTATCTCCCCTAACTTTTGCCCCCTGGGGAGAGCTGTCAATCAAAGGATGATGGATTGAGTGAAGCAACAGTTAGGGAACAAGCGCCCCAAAAGCCATATTTTCCATTTGAATAAAACAGCTATTTTCTTGATAATTGAACAGCAATGCAGAATAACAAAGGCGTATTTAGAAATTGTGTAAAGAGCACAACAAGGTACTGGGATGACTTTGATTATGATTTTACTGCTGACAGACTCCCTTTAAGCTATACCAACATAATATTAATACTAGTGATGGGGGAGTTTCTCAATTTTCATTTCAGGTTTGGCCAGATCCATGAAAGATTTGTTTCAGTCTGATTCAGTTTGTTCAGTATCTGAGTTTAAATTGAAATGTTTACAACATAGTGTATTGCACTGTCAGGGCTCCTAGGACTTTAGCTAGGCCAAACACAACAAAGCAATGTCAAATTGACAGTAACCTGTATGTCTATGGGAAAATGGTTGGTAGGAAATTGACCCACCTATGGGAAAATGGTTGGTAGGCCTTTGACCCACCTGATCCATTCTTCATAAACGTTAAACTAAGGTTAGATTCACACAATAGTGGGTGAAAATGTCCATTTACGGCCATTTTACAACCTACATTGCAGTGTATGGAGGAATCCATGAAAACGAACAAAAATAGAGTATGATCTATATTGTGACAGTCCATTACAATGTCAACTGTCAAAATATCGGTCATGTGAATAGCCCCCATTCACAGACAGTGAAATTAATATGTTAACCACTTCCCTACCGCCCATAGACTATATTCGTCCGGAAGGTGGTTGTCTATTTCTGCAAGGACGTACCAGTACGTCCAAGCAGAAATCAGCAGCTGCACAAAACTGTACCTTCAGCCGCAGCTCCCAGAGAGAACGCAGGGAAGTTTTATTACCTTCCCTGCCTTCCCGATCGCTGTGTATACAGCGCTATGGGCGACACCATTTTGCAGCTCCCCTCTGACCCGGCAATCACGTGATCCGCTGGGTTCAGAGTCTGTTAGAGCTGCTGGGTCCTACAGGACCCAAATCAGCTCTATAGTTATGTGTAAGTAACATGCAGGAGGCTGTATTCCTCCTGAAACTGGGACTAAATGTGCCAGCCCCAGTTACAAGGGAAATCAGCCCCCCCCCCCCAAAAAAAAAAGTGATCAGATGTCCCCAAAGGTCTATTATGGGGACACAATGTAAAAAAAAAAAAAAAATGTATAGAAAAGTAAAAAAAATGTAAATAAAATAAATAAAAAAATAAATTAAATAATACGCCAATAACACATTAAAAAAAAACAGACATCACACAGCCTATTTTTTTGTGTGAATATAGGGTAAGACTCTATTCCTTTGAAGTGTATGGAAAAAACAGTGGTCATGAATTAGCAAATGACGGTTATGTATTAATTACAAGTAGGAAATAATTTTACTGGTGGGTTCTATGCAACCCAGTCTGACACTGTGGAGGTTACAATTTCAATTTGACCTCCTGTTCATACAGGAAATTGTGTTAAAATAGCAGAGAGGAGGTCAGTGCTTTGGTGGGGAGCATATAACTTTACAATACATCTGTCAGTATGTTATTAAATAACATAACACTATACATGGGCTCATTTTCCTATGGGAGGAACAAAACATTTTTTTTTTGAGTAATGTTGTAATGAGTAATGTTCTTTAAATGTTGTAATGAGACTTACTATAGGTATCTCTGTGTCCAAAAACGCCCGGTCTACAAACTTATAAAAATATTTTTCCTAAATGGTGAACACCGTAGCGGGAAAAAAAAATCAAAAGTGCCGAACCGCTGTTTTTTTGCTGTTTCACTACTTATAAAAATTTGAATAAAAAGTGATCAAAGCAATAGACATTTCCCAAAATGGCATAACTACAAAGTACACCTGGCCCCGCAAAAAAAAAAGATACCCTATGCATGTACACAGAAATATAAAAAAGTTATGGGTGTCCGAATATGGGGACTTTTAGAAAAAAAAAAAATTTATATTTTTTTATGGGGTTAAAATGTAAATAAAACTATATAAAATTGGTATCACGGAATCATACCAAAACATAGAATACTAGTGACATGTCATTTTGGCTGCAGAGTGAATGAGATAAAAACGAAGCCCGTAAGAAAGTCTCACAAATGCATTTTTTTCTTCAAATCCACCCCATTCTGAATTTTTTTTCCAGCTTTCCAGTACATTGTACAGAATAATAAATGAAGTACAATTTGTCCCACAAACATTAAGCCCTCATATGGCTCTGTGAACGAAAAAATAAAAAAAGTTATGGGGTTTGGAAGGCGAGGAGTCAAAAACGAAAATTGAAAAATTCCTCCTGCCTGAAGAGGTTAAAGGGGTTTTCCCATCTTCCTTTCTCATCATCTTTGTCTGTTTTCTCTTCTTCTCACTTCCTGTATTCTTCCACAAGCTGGTGTGCAGGCTTTGACTGTTGGATGGACAGGACACTATGAAGTAACTCAGTAGATATAGACATTGCCTTTACCATGAGAGATTATTTATTATCATTACTAGAAATCTAATCCAAATGCAGATCAAATAATATGCACATTAAATGTATATTACATTACACAGCTTTGGAGAAAGAAAAAAACTTACATGCTACAGAGGAGAGAACGGACTTGCAGTAAACTCAATGTTATCTTTGTGAGAGAGAGAGATAGTAAATTGTAATTAGCTGACCTGATTGTTCTGTATATAACAGCTCTGAAACCGAGCACAATCTAGAGAACTTAGCCGCCCAAGCTAGCAGTGAGTCACGTCATCCTCCGGTCTATTATTTACAGGGCAAGGACCAAGGAAACAATGTGTAAACAAGGAGGAATAATTTCACATAGCCAGCAAACGAAGCAGCATTTGTAAAGCAATGTATTTATGAAAACTCTTGAATTTACATAAGCTAGCAGTATAAATAGGAACCTTGAGATGGGAATACCGCTTTAAGTGCAGAGGTCAGTTCTTGCCTTGGTAAGTTCAGTGCAACATCTCCAAGTGCAACTCTATAAGGGCACTGACCAGATAGACCAAAATTGAAATGGAAGGGAACTACTAATAACTACTCACAATTCACCTTTATAATTGTTAAATTTACATAGTGTTACAAACTAGAATGCTTATTACCTTAACCCCTTCGTGACCTCCCACTGTATATAAATGTCGGCTCTTGCTGGGCTTTGTGCAGCGCTGATGTTTATAAACGGACCCTACTAAATTGGGGATCAGGTCTCCCCAAAGGTCAGGAACTCCGTGAACACAGTGCTAATAGCTGCTGGTGTTCATGGAGACATGATCAGGACCTGAAAAGTTCAGGTCCTGATCATGTAGCCACCATATCAGGAAAATGTTGTTGCAGTAACAAACTTTTCCTGATATTAGCTGCCAGCCCGCCTGCGGGTGTCATCCGGAGTGGGTGTTAGCTGTATCTGACAGCTACCACCCTGCTCCATAACCCCCGGTCAGAGCTGAGCTACGATGGGGTTTTTTAACCCCTTGGATGCCGCGGACAAACATGACTGCGGCACCCAAATGTTTCCGCCGTGTTGCCACCCTCCCCCCTGGCACCCCCCACGGCGAGATCGGGGGGCGCCGTTTTCTATTTTCTGCAGCCCGGGGTCTGGTCAGTGACCCCAGGCTGCCTGGAGCCCCCAGTACCTGGTTGATCCTGCCGGGACCTCTGGAAGTCAACCTATGCGTCTGCATAGGCTGACTTCCTCAATAGACTGCAGTCTATAGTGCTGAACCAGCGATCAGTGTATCGCTGGTTCAGGTCTCCTAGTGGGACATCACTAAAAGATAAAAAAAAAAAAAAAAAGTTGAAAAAAAAAGAAGTGAAGTGTATGAAAAAAAAAAAAAAAAAAATTAATTAATAAAGCAAGGAAATAATGATTTTTCACCATCTCGCCTTAAAAAAAAATGCTATAAAAAGTGATCAAAAAGTCATAGCTACCTCAAAACAGTAACAATAAAAAGCACAGATCTTCCCGCAACCAAATCTGTCAACTGAAAAAAAAAAAAAAATTGCTACACATCTCAGAAGATGGTAATGCAAAAATAATCGATTTCTTTTCCCAAATGAGTTTTTAGTAACGCATAAAAAAACAATATTAATTAGATATCGCCGTAATCGTGCCGACCCACAGAATATAGGTAACATGTTACTTATGTTATACGCTGCGCAGAAAAAACATTAAAAGGTAAAAAGCAATACTAGAATGAATGGGTTTTTTTTAATCCACCACGAAAGAGTTAATTCAATTTAGTCAATAAGTTATAGGCACCTAAAAATGATATCATTACAAAATACATCTCACCCCGCAAACAACAAGCCCTTATATGGCTACAGCACCATAAAAATAAAGAAAATATAGCTTGTACAATGTGAAGACAAAACCTCCAAAAATCGGCAAATCATTAGAACACAACTGGTCGCGGCAGGAGGGGAATGTATAAGCTGAGACACCCCAATTTAGAGCTTACAAGGGAAAAGACACCAGAAGTGACCCCCAGAGTGACCCATCCACCACCCTCCCCCAATCATAGGAGTTACTGGGGAAATAGTAGGGAATTTGGTGTTCCCAATGCGCTCCGCACAGCTTACATATTCACTGTTCACCATCCGCTGTGCAGTCACATCTGGGATATTAATGCTCACTACAACCCTTGATAAATTCTTTGAGGGGTGCAGTTTTCAAAATGGGTTCACTCCCTAGGGGATTCCACTTTACTGGTACTTTAGAGGCTCTCCAAACGTGACATGGCGTCCAGATACCAAACATCTAAATCTACACTTCAAAAACCACATAGCACTCCTTCTCTTCTGCGTCGTGCTGTGTGCCCAAACTGCAGTTTATGACCACATGTATGACACTGGTGTACCCAGGATAATGTACTTAATGTCATATGTAGGTATAAACTGATATTTGGGCACAGCCGGGTACAGAAGGGAACTAGCGCTATTTTGGTTTTTGGAGCACAGATTTAGACGGTTTGGTTTTTGGATGCCATTACACTTTTGCTGAACCCTGAAATGCCAGTAAAGTGGAATCCCCTGACATGTGACCCCATTTTGGAAACTACACCCCTGAAGGAATTTACCCAGGGGTACAGTGAGCATTTTTAACCCCCAAGTGTTGCATTAATTAATTTTCCAGAAATTAATATGTGAAAGGTGAAAATTACAATTTTTCCAGAAATACGTCATTTCATTGCGTAAAATGTTGTGCCCGGCTTGTATCAGAGACGAATGCTCCAAAAGCTGCTGTACCCAGGATACCCGCTTAACAGTTTTTGGAGTGTGTGTCTCCAAAAACTGTTCCCAAACAGCAGTTTATACCCACTGTGACAGCTTTGGGGGAATTAGACTCAAAATGGCGGCTTTTCCTAGTCCGGACAGCGGTGGTTCATGGTACTGGGCGCCGGAAAGATAGCTTTCAGACGGTCCAAGTGTAAAATAAAAGTGGCTTTATTCAGCTTAACTGCAACACAGCAAAACAACAAAAAAAACCTAGACCACAGTTAGGGTCCTAACTCACTCCTTGAGCCCCTAACTGTCCTGACTATTGCTCAGCTCCAGCAACAGTCCTCCGTGGACCCCAGCTTTTCTGGGACAGAGCCTATCTCTCTGTCCTAGCTGGTCCACCACTTCCTGCTTCCTGCAGGACACTCCAGCCCTCCTGGAGTTACGTGCCACCACCCAAAGGCGTGGCTGAGAGCCTTTTCTGGCCTGGCCTGGGTCGCTCAACAGTGCCTTCTGGCTCACATACTTACATACCCTCCCCCTCAGCTCACTACCCATGGGGTGAGCTACAATGGGACGAGACATCCTATGATGAAGTTCCTCTTCAACCAAGTATGCCTGTCCAGTGTCTCTCCAGAAGTCCCAATCTGGCGGTCTCTTCTTCCAGATTCCGGTTACTTGACACTTCCGGTTTCTCATCACTTTAACTGCTACGCCAAGATCCTGGCCATTCTGTGCAAAGGCAAGTTTTACTTCATCACCTTCACAATTCGCCATACAGGGGATCACATCATTTTCATCCCATTTCTCGTCATAGTCTTCAGCCATCCCATTGCATGACTTTGATTCCTTTAGTGAATAGCCGTAAGAATATTCATCTTCACCTATCATGAATTCACAGGAGCTCAGAGACCAACTAACACGTACTTCATGCACATCAATGTCTTTAGCACATCTCAAAGCAAACTTTACCATCACCATCAAGGCTTAGAAGTTTAGGAGACATAGGCCGCTTCCTCTCTGCTTTGTTTGAGATACACAAGCTCTGTACCGCAATATCTTCTCCTTTTGCACAAGGGCCATACAGTACACCCTCAAAAAATAGCTCATGCTGAACTACATTTTCTGGTATGTCTTTAACAACTGCCACATCATACTCTAGTCTTATCTCCTCTCTCTCATACGCCCAACTTTCGGGAGGCATGTTACGATTCTGTGATAGATTGCAAGAATTTTCGTACCAACCCCTTTCTGACAGTACAGGAGCTGGTGACATCGTCATCTCAACATTCTCCAAGTTATTTTCATTCCCTGTGCTAACACCGGAGGACTGGGATACCAAGTTTTCAACATCACAGTTTTTACTGTCAGTACCCAGATGCTTTTTGGTTACATGTTCTGGCTGCCTTAATGGCTCTGCTTTCTCTGCCTCTATGCTGGCAGCTTTCTCTAATTCTAAAACCTTCTGTAGCGCACAAATCTCTGATTCCAGTTCCGGAACTTTCTTCACTGCCACATTTTTCTGCACAGCCTCCGTCTCAGTTTTTACTATTGCAACTTGCAGAACTTCCTCAATCTTCCTGACATCTTCTATGGCAGCAGATGTAGATGCCACCTCCTAATTCTAGGATATTCTGCAATGTTCTTCTAACATTTGTCAGGTCAGCATCCTGGATAATATTTTCTGCTTCCCCCACTGTTCCCTGAATTATATTGGATTGATCCTCCAACATCTTCTGATAAAGCTTCTGCTCATCTGCAGACTTTTTTTCAATTCTTTCATTCAAGTCCCGTATCTCAGTGGCTCTCTTATCTTGCTCTTGGTTGAATAAAGACTCTATTTCTTGAATCACATTTTTCAGGGATAACAGCTCTGATTCTTTAGAGGTTAACAGGCTCTGCAGCGAGTCTCTCTCATCTTCTAGTGCTGCCAGCTTTGAAGATAGGGCAGATGTCGACTGTTCCGTATTGGATAAAGACTGCTGCAATCGATCCAATTCTTCTTTCTTAGATTCCACTTCGGTTTTTAACTGTTCAATCTGAGAAGTGTGCTCTTCCAACTTTATTTCTGATTCACGCTTCACTTGATCCATCTGAAACTCCAGCTGTTTCTTGATTTCCTCCTGCTTGTTCACTTGCACCTTTAATTTAGCAACAAGCATTTTTAGATCTACAATCTCAGCAGATAAATTAGACAGGTTTCCTTCAAACTGAATCCTCATGTCTTCTGTCTGGAGGTCCAATTCTCTCTTGGCCTTTTCCAGCATCTCATAAGCATTAGCTTTGTTCTCATACAATATCTGCACAGATTCCAGGTTTTTCTCAACTTCATCCTTGGAGCTAACCAAATCCTCCATTTCAGTGCGCAGTTGCTTGTTGAGCCTCTCTAACTCGGCCTTCAATTCAAGGGCCTCTTCTAGGGAGCGAGCCAAGGCAAGAGCTTTGGTCTTTTTTCTACAAGCCTCTGCTTCAGCACTGTCACGTTCTTCTGCATATCTAGCAGAAAGAGTCTTCTCTTCCCCAAGCAGCTGATCAAACTTTTCCTGCTTCCTTTTCAAATTTGACACAATCCGATGTTGATGATCAAGATCTACCCCTACATCTTCTAGTTCCTGCTGCAGTCTAATTTTCGTCTTCTCAAGTTTGTCATAAGCAGCAACCTTCTCCACAAACCGTTGAGTTGTAGCTTCTAGCTCCTTTTGCAACTTTTCCTTTAGTTCTTCAACAGAGTCCAAGGATCCAATACTATCTTCCATTTTTTTCTTCATATCAGTCGCCTGAGCCTGTAGTGTTGAAATCTGCTTTGTCAAATCTCTTTTTGCTATCTCCTCTTCCTCTAGTTGCTCAAGGAAACCATTTTTCTCCTCTTCCATTTGTTTTAGTTTCGTACTAAGGTCAAGTTTCTGTTGAATCTCTTCTTGCAAAAGTTCCTGAGTGTCCTGAAGCTGAGATTCTAGTGTAGACAACTCTTTGGAAAGTTTGATAAACTTGCTGTCTGCTTGAGAAAGAAGCCCTGTGACATTATCCAATTCCACCTGTAGTCTGTTTGCCTTGTCTAGCCGTTCTGCTTGAAACCTGTCCCCTTCTGTGACTTTTAGTTGCAGCTCTTGAAGTCGAGTCTCTACTTTCTTATGACTCTCCTGTAAGGCATGCACTTTCTGAGCATGGACAGACGACATCTCCATCAATTCTTTGTCTTTATTTTGCACCAAAACGGACAACTTCTCATTATCTTCACAAGATCCTGAGAGCGCCCTCTCCAGGCTACATATTCTAGCTTTGAGTTCCCTTTCTCTTTGTTCCAGAACTCCAGCTCTGCTTCGCCATTTGTGGATTTCACTATTTAGGCGAACTTGCTTTAGTGCATGCAAGTTTTGCTCTGACTGCAATGTCTGCACCACAGATTCTAAATCACTCTCTTGGTCAGAGACATGCTTCCTCAGCTCTGCAATTTCATTTTCTTTGTCAATTAATGCAGCCGAAAGTTTTTCACACTTCCTCACTTGGTCATCCAGACATTCTGATTGACACTGCAAAAATTCACTTCTCTCACGTTTAGCAGTTTCAAGCTCATCTCTTAATTTTTCAATGACACTCTCTTTGGCAATGGAGTCTTGGACATGCTGCTCCTTTAAATCCTGCAATTGCTTCTCAAGCACTTGCTTTTGCTCTACACTCTGTACAACTTTATTAGCTAGAGCACATTTCATATCAGCAAACTCCTTCTTAGTGACACAGTCCATTCCAGGCAAACCCAGTACCACATTTTCACTATGACTAGGATATTAACTCCTCATAGATTCAAGATCTTTCTTTAACCTCAGGTTCAACTTAAGGTGCTCTTTTTCTAATACCTCAAATTGCCGTTTACAATCAGATATTTCATCTTCATATTGTACATGAACCTGATGGTTTTATTCTCATCTTGAAGCTGCTGCACCATAACATTTTCATCTTTGGCGCCTTGATGCACTCCAATATGAGACATACCGTCAGTAGGGACATATTCAATCATAGAACAGAGGTGCTTTAGAAACACTGAGTCACTCTCATGCAACCCTTTATCTTTACTTGCATTCCACATGATCTGTTCCAGATTTTGCGTCTCTCTGCATTCAGACTGCTGCACTAATAAACCTGTGCATAACTTCTCTGCTTTTTTACAAGCTGAAATTCTCTTTTTCTTGCCCATGGTTTACTAACAAGATTACACAATATTCCACAGCAACCTTGGGTTCAACCGACAGCAACTTTTTGCTATCTTCAGCAGTCACATGGATTCAAACAGTTAACTTATGTGGCACAATAACAACCAGCATTTTCTTCTGTTTTCCACAGAAAACACCAACATGGCACCATAGCCTTTCACACAGACTGTTTGCAATATCCAGCTTCTACACACATTGCTTATTTTCTTGCCATCAGCAAGCACTTTATAGACTTCTGTGCCACAGTATACACAAAGTCCATTCCCTGGATTCCTCTTCCAGAGTTTTACTTTCACCAGGTTTTACAAACACCTTGCTATGTTGCAATTCACTCACCCCTTCCTGGGTTTCTTCAGTTGAAATCACAGATTTCTTCCAGCTGTAGGCCACAATGCACACTTTGCAGTACTGCAGTCACCAAACACTTGTCTTCCAGGACTTGCGTGGATCTCTTTATGTCCACCATATGTGACAGCTTTGGGGGAATTAGACTCAAAATGGCGGCTTTTCCTGGTCCGGACAGCGGTGGTTCATGGTACTGGGCGCCGGAAAGATAGCTTTCAGATGGTCCAAGTGTAAAATAAAAGTGGCTTTATTCAGCTTAACTGCAACACAGCAAAACAACAAAAAAACCTAGACCACAGTTAGGGTCCTAACTCACTCCTTGAGCCCCTAACTGTCCTGACTATTGCTCAGCTCCAGCAACAGTCCTCCATGGACCCCAGCTCTTCTGGGACAGAGCCTATCTCTCTGTCCTAGCTGGTCCACTCCTGTGGACCCCAGCCCTTCTGGGACAGAGCCTCTCTCTCTGTCCTAGCTGGTCCACCACTTCCTGCTTCCTGCAAGACACTCCAGCCCTCCTGGAGTTACGTGCCACCACCCAAAGGCGTGGCTGAGAGCCTTTTCTGGCCTGGCCTGGGTCGCTCAACAGCGCCCTCTGGCTCACATACTTACACCACATATGGCGTTGTTAAGTACGTTATCCTGGCTACAATAGTGTCATACATGCGGGCATAAACTGCCGTTTGGGCACACAGGAGAGCACAGATGTCAAGGAGCAATGTCTGTAAAGCGCTGTGGAATATGATGGCGCTATATAAGTAAGCATAATAAATAAATCAATAACTAAATAAGGAGTGCTATGTGCTTTTGGACCACTGATTTTGATTGTTAGTTTTTTGGACGCCATGTCACATTTGTAGAGACTCTAAAATTGTCCCTACAAAATGGGTTCACTTCTTGGAGAATTCCAATTAACTGGGACCTCCAGGGCTCTTCAAAAACAACATGGCGTCCAGAAAATCCCTCTAAATCTGTACTTAAAAAGCTAATAAGCCCACTGCTCCTTCCCTTCTGAGCCCTGCTGTGTGCCCAAGCAGCAGTTTACACCCACATATACAACTTCTTTGTCCCTGGAATAGCCCGCTTAATAGTTTTAGGAGTGTATGTCTCTGATGACAAAAACTGGGTGCAACGTATTGGGCACTGAAATGGCATATTTCTTTAAAAATTTAAATTTTCACTTTGTACATTAATTTTCAGGAAGCACTGTTAGGCTCAAAATGATAATACCCCTTGATAAATTCCCTGAGGGGTGTAGTTTCTAAAATTCACTTTTTGGTGCTTTCCATTGTACTGGTACTTTAGGAGCTCTGCAAATGCGACATGGCACCTGAAAACTATTCCAGCAAAATCTGCTCTCCAAAAGCCAAATAGCGCTCTTTCCATTCTGAGACCCGCCATGTACCCATACAGCAGTTTACAAATACATATGGGGTATTGCCATGTTCAAGAGAAATTGTGTAACAAACTTTGGGGAGCTTGTTCTCCTTTATCCTCTTGTGAAAATAAAACAATTGGGACTAAATTGACGGTTTATTGGAAAAAAAGTAATTTTTCATTTTCACATCCCAATGTTAATAAAATCTGTGAAACAGCTGTAGCGTCAAACTGCTCATTATATCCCTTGATATGTTCTGTGAGGGGTGTAGTTTCCAAAATGGGGTTACTTTTAGGGGTTTCCATTGTATCGGTACTTTAGGGGCTCTGCAAATTCGACTTGGCACCCGGAAACTATTCCAGCAAAATCTGCCCTCCAAAAGCCAAATAGCGCTCTTTCCATTCCAAGCCCCACCATGTACCCATACAGCAGATTATGACCACATATGGGGTATTTCTGCGTTCATGAGCAATTGTTTAACAAACTGTGGGGAGCTTTTTCTCCTTTAACCCCTTGTGAAAATGAAAACTTTGGGGATAAAGTGCCATTTTAATAATTTTTCATTTACACATCCCAATGTTAATAAAATCTGTGAAAAGGCTGTTGGGTCAAAATGCTCACTATACCCCTTCATAAATTCTGAAAGGGGTGTAGTTTCCAAATTGGGGTCACTTTTTGGGGATTTCCTTTTATTGGTACTCTAGGGGCTCTGCAAATGATATATGGCACTGAAAACTATTCCAGCAAAATCTGCTTTTCAAACGCCCAGTGGCGCTCCTTCCCTTTTGTGCACTGTGCTCAAGAGAAATTGCATAACAAACTATTGGATGCATTTTCTCCTTTAACCCTTTCTGAGTGTGTTAATTTTAGGGCTAAATGAAATGTATTATTGAAATAAAATGAAATGTCTAAATTTTACCTCCATATTGTTTTAATTTCTGTGACATGCTTAAAGGGTTAACAAACTTCCCAAATGCTGTTTTGAATTATTTGAGGGGTGCGGTTTTGAAAATGGGGTGATTGATGGGGTTTTCTAATATATAGGCCTTTATTATCCCCTTCAGAACTGAAGTGGTCGCTGAGAAATTAGTTTGGGAAATTTTCTTGTAAATCTGGAAAATCGCTGTTACACTTGTAAGCCTTCTAACGTCCAAAATAAATGAAAAGACGAATAAATGATGGTGCCAATATAAAGCAGAGATATGGTAGACAATATTTATTAATGTATTTGGGTGGTATGACTATCTGTTTGAAAAGCAGAGCATTTCACATTTTGAAAATTGCAATTTTTTCCAAATTTCATCAAATTTCCTATTTTTTTTAATAAACAAATACAAAAATATTGATCAATGTTTACCACTAACATGAAGTACAATGTGTCAAGAAAAAACAATCTCAATATCACTTGTGTAAGTTAAAGCGTCTTAAAGTTATTGCCATATAAAGTGACACATGTCAGTTTTGAAAAATGAGGCCTGGTCATGAAGGTACTTTTAGGCTCTGTCTTGAAGGGGTTAATCACTGCATCTGTTCTACCCCATTATCTGACCACCACCGCTGAGCTACTTCTAAACCTCCAAGCTTTCCGCCTAAGACAAACACAACTACCTCACACTCTAGTCCTCTCCCTACTTCTCCTTAATGCCGGCGACATATCTCCTAATCCTGGACCACCTCAACAAATCCCCACTGTCAGATCTTCTTCCTCTCTCTGCCCAACCATCTCCAGTATACGTAACCTCTTAAATATTAAATCTATCTTCCTTGCTCCTGCCCCTCTTTCCCTCCTCTCTGGTGCACTATGGAATTCTCATTCATATGTAACAAACTAAATTACACCCACAATCTTTTCATCTCTTGTAAACTTTATTTTCTTGGGATCATAGAAACATGACTGAAACCCTCAAATACTACTTCCCCTGCTGCTCTCTCCTATGGCGGTCTCCAGTTCTCACACGCTCCTCGCCCCAGCAACAAACCTTGTATAGGGCTTCTCGTGTCTGTCAACTGCTCCTGTGCCCCAATCTAACCTTTTTTGAAGTGCACTTTGTCGGCATTTACTCATCCTTCATTCTCCTAGTGGCTATCATATACTGACCACCAGGACCTACCACCGCCTTCATTGACCACTTAACCACCTGGTTCATGCATTTTCTTTTCATTGATATCCCCACTATCATCATAGGCAATTTCAGCATACCCATTGACTCAAACCACCCTTCTACTTCCAAACTCATATCGCTCGCCACCTCCTTTGGTCTCTCACAGTGGCCCTCCTCTGCCACTCAGATAGGGGGACACACACTGGACCTCATCTTTACACACCTCTGTTCCCTTATCAAACTTCTCTAACCCCCCAACCAGGTTTTATGACAAAATAAAATTTACAAACATTCCCTTTTCTCCCCCCGGGAAAAAACCCCCCAAACGGGAAAAAAACCCCCCCCCAGGGAATTTAAACACCCCGGAAAACGCCACCCCCCTGGGCGGTGGCTTCTGGTTTTTGGCTTACCCCCACCCCGGGGCAAGATATTTTCTCTTTTTTTTTTTTATATAATTTTTTTCTTCGGCCCGGTGGGGGGGCGCCCCTTAAAAAACGGTGGGTTTTTTTTTTTTATAGAGTAACTGTAACGTCCTTGTCTTTGGCGCCGTCCTCCGGGCGCACGCTGCGGCGCAGGAGGCGTGCCCGGTTGTGATTCTTTCCTTTGGGTTTTTCTTGTATTGTCTGAACACTGTCCTATTCCCTCACCTCCTTAATTGGTTTTCCACCACGCCCTTCTCCTTCACCTTGCTCTCCCCCTGCTCCACTAACAGTTAACTTTAGTCCTGCCTTTGTGATTGACAGCCTATCCTCCTATCAAGTCTGGGGCAGGTTCTTTCTCCCTATTTATTGTTTGCTCACTTTCCCATTGGCGCCTGCTATTGCATTTCGCTTACTGGCTATACTCCTTGTTCCTTGTTACCTGCTCTTCTGATTTTCTGACCACTGGCTTACCTTTGACTATTCTCTTGGATTTTGATTCTGTACTGCATTGCTCGATTGTTACCGACCCCTTGGCTAGCTGACCTCCCTTTGTTGTTGTGCGTCTTGTCTGCGTTCTGTGTTATCACTTATTATAAGGAGGGACTGTCGACTAGTTGCTGGCTGTCACCTAGGACAGATCGGGCAAGTTAGCAGGGACAGTGGGGGGGATTCAGCTTAGGGTCCACTGTCTTGTTGTGCCCCTTCCCCCCCTAAGTTCTCCAGCAGCTACTGGGGAATCACTCCTCTAGTGATTCCCTTACAGAATAGCAGGCCTTAAAAAAAAAAAAAAAACTTTAACCCTTCTACTCATTACTGGCATGGCTTCTATTCAGGACCTTGTGACTCGAATGGAGGGTTTGGCAGGTTTGGTGTCTGAGCTGGCCAACCAGGTACACACTCTCACCCAGAATCAAGCTGAGGCCGCTGCTACACCACCTGCTGTCATTTCCCTCCCCAGGGTTAAAATGTTACTCCCGGATAGGTTTTCAGGGGACCGAGGTAAATTTGAGACGTTCAGGGAATCATGTCTATTGTATTTTCGGGTCAACCCTCATGCGTTGCAGTCTCAGATGGTGGGGGTGGTCATTTCCCTCTTACAGGGGGATCCACAGACTTGGGCCCTTAAACTCCCCCCTGAGGCAGAGGAGTGGACAGATCTAGAAAAAAATTTTTAAGTCTTTGGGGGCCATTTATGCTGAGCCTGATCAAATTGGACTCGCCGAGTCCCAACTTCTTACCCTCCGGCAAGGTAAACTATCCGCTGAAACTTATTGCTCTGAGTTTCGGAAGTTGAGTATAACAGCAGGTTGGTGTGACTCCGCTTTGAAAGCTCTTTTTAAACAAGGCCTGAATGATTCAGTGAAGGATGTCTGGGTAGGTCACCCTGATCCCCCTACCTTAGAAAAAGCCATGACCTTAGCCGTCCACATTGACAGGAGACTCCAGGACAGACATAAAGAGAGGGTGGGGATTGGTCCCACTAAGTCTTCTGTCTATCCCTCTCTTTCTGTTAAAAAATCTGTTTCTCCTTCTGTCACCCCTGGAGATGATCCTATGCAGTTGGGAGCACTGGATACCAAGGCTAGATGAGAATATTGTCTCCGGAATCATCTCTGCCTGTATTGAGGCAAACCGGGTCATCTCATCCGAGACTGTTCCATCAAACCACGTACACCAGCGGAAAACTTCAGGGCCTGAGTGGTATTCAGAAGAACCACTCAGGCAGTCAGGTATCTTCTGAAAAATTGATGTTACCTGTGTCTCTGTCCTTTGGGGGCAGATCTGTTTCTGGGCAGGCCCTAGTAGATTCTGGGGCTGCCACTAACTTTGTTAAATTTTCGTTTGTTTCTGCTTTATGTATTGAACTTGTATCATTAGATACTCCTCTGTTGGTTACTGGGGCGGATTTTACTCCCCTGGCCAGGGGTAAAATCCGTTTTAAAACCCCCTTACTCTCTTTTGCAAGTGGGCTCAATACATACGGAGCTCATGAGTTTTTTTGTTATGGAGGATCTCTCGTCTGATATTATTCTAGGGCTTCCCTGGCTAGACCTCCATAACCCTACCTTTGATTGGCCCAAAAAAGAGTTAGTGAAATGGGGGAATCAGTGCTCTCCCATTGTATTGCTTTGCATACCTCCGATTGTCTCAGTGAGGAGACGCTTCTTCCTGAATTTCTGTCTGATTTTCATGATGTTTTTGATGCTAAAGCTGCTGAAGTTTTACCGCCGCATAGACCTTATGATTGTGCGATTGAACTCCTTCCCGACTCCAAATACCCTAAGGGAAGGATCTTCAATCTTTCTGCTCCGGAACGTGAGGCTATGCGGGATTACACTCAGGATAGTCTTCTTAAAGGTCACATCCATCCGTCTCAGTCTCCCATGGGAGCTGGGTTCTTTTTTGTTAAAAAGAAAGATGGCGGACTGCGACCATGCATTGACTACCGAGAATTAAATAAAGTTACGGTTAAAAATCAGTACCCTCTTCCCCTGATCCCTGATCTTTTCAATCAGATTGTGGGTGCCTGCTGGTTTTCTAAAATTGACCTCCGTGGGGCATACAATCTGATCCGGATTAGAGAAGGAGATGAATGGAAAACTGCGTTCAACACCCCGGAAGGTCACTTTGAATATTTGGTAATGCCTTTCGGGTTATGTAATGCACCCGCAGTATTTCAACACTTTGTTAACGATATCTTTAGAGACTTGCTCGGTCGTTATGTGGTTGTCTACCTGGATGATATTCTAGTGTTCTCTCCTGATTGGGCCACACATATTGAGCATGTTAGGAGTGTTTTGCTACTGTTGCGTCAAAACTCTCTCTTTGCCAAACTGTCCAAATGCCTGTTCGGAGTCCAAAGGGTCACCTTCCTCGGTTACATTATTACTCCCGTTTCTTTTTGTATGGATCCACTAAAAGTCACGGCTATTAATAACTGGGAACGCCCCTCCAACCTTAAAGCCCTATAACTTTTCTTGGGTTTCTCCAACTATTATCGAAAATTTATTAAGAATTTCTCTTCTATAGTGAAGCCATTAACGGATCTCACAAAGAAAGGTGCCGATGTGACCAAATGGACTCCAGAAGCGGAACGGGCTTTTGTACATCTCAAGAAATGTTTTGTTGAGGCTCCTGTATTAGTACCACCAGAATATGATCGCCCATTTATTATTGAGGTTGATGCCTCTGAAGTGGGGGTTGGTGCCGTGTTGTCTCAGGGCTCTGAAAATTTTACGTGTTTGCAACCTGTAGCCTTCTTCTTGAGGAAATTCTCTCCTACGCAGCGCAACTATGACGTTGGCAATCGAGAACTCCTAGCCATTAAATGGAGTGGAGACATTTCCTCGAGGAGGCCAAACACCAGATCACAGTATTCACCGATCATAAGAACCTACTATATCTGGATAACGCTAAGCGACTGTCTCCTAGGCAGGCCCGCTGGGCGCTATTCTTCACACGTTTTAATTTTGTGGTGACTTATCGTCCAGGCTCTAAAAATGTACGGGCTGATGCCCTATCTCGCAGTTTTGGTCCCAGCGGTGCCCCTAAGGATGTCCCAGATAAAATCTTGTCTCCCGGAGTGGTTCTCTCCATTATTACTCCTGATCTTGCTACTTTAGTGGTTAATTCACAAGATCTTGCTCCCAGTAATACTCCCACTGGGAAACTATTTGTACCTCCAAATCTTCGTCTTCGTGTTTTGGAGGAAATTCATTGTTCTACCTTAACGGGACATCCCGGCTTCGCTGGGACTAAATACCTTCTCTCCCGCTCTTACTGGTGGCCGTCCTGGTCTTGAGACGTATGTGAATTTGTTGCTGCCTGTGAGACATGTGCTAAGATGAAGACCCCTAGGAGATTACCCGAGGGCCTTCTTCATCCCCTTCCTATACCTAAGAGACCATGGTCCCATTTGTCAATGGACTTTATTACTGATTTGCCTTGTTCCCAAGGGAAGACTGTGATTTGGGTTGTTGTGGATAGATTCTCCAAAATGTGTCATTTTGTACCCCTAAAGAAAATTCCTAGTGCTCCACGTCTAGCCTCGTTCTTTATTAACCACATTCTCCGCTTGCATGGTGTACCGGAAAATATTGTATCTGATCGGGGTGTACAATTTGTCTCTAGATTCTGGAAGGAATTTTGTGGTCGTCTGGGGGTCTCTCTGTCTTTCTCTTCCGCGTTCCACCCGGAGACCAATGGCCAGACAGAGAGATTCAACCAAACTTTGGAACAGTACTTAAGGTGTTTTGTGTCTGATGCTCAAGAAAAATGGAGAACCTTTCTTCCTCTAGCAGAGTTTGCAATAAACAACAGGGTTAACGTCACCACTAAAATGTCTCCGTTTTATTGCAACTATGGTTTTAACCTCAGGTACTCCTCTCTCCGTAGCACCAAGTCTGTTAATCCCACCGCCGAACATACTTATCAGCGACTGTGCACAGTCTGGGCCCAGGCTCGTCTGAGCCTGGTTAAAGCCCAAGAATATCAAAAACGGCAGGCAAATAAAAGACGCTTACCTGGCCCTGAATACAGAGTGGGAGATCGAGTCTGGCTGTCCACTAGGAATCTGCGTCTTAGAGTTCCTTCGGGGAAATTTGCACCACGTTACATTGGGCCCTATGTCATTTCTGAACTCATAAACCCAGTATCTTTTAAATTACAAATTCCAAGTTCTTTTCGTATCCACAACGTCTTCCACAAGTCGCTTTTGAAGAAGTATATCTCCCCTGTCCTTACTTCTTCCAGTCCACCTGTGCTGGTGGTGGTCCAAGGGGAACTAGAATATGAAGTAGAAAAAATTCTGGATTCCCGTTGGGTGCAGAATGCTATTCAGTACCTCGTGCACTGGAAGGGTTATGGCCCGGAAGAGCGAACGTGGGTTTCTGGTAGGGACCTACATGCACCACGTTTAATTAATCTCTTTCATCACCAGAACCCTTCGAAACCTGGTCCATCTGGTGAGGGTCCAGAGGCCCCCTCGTAAAAGGGGGGGTACTGTAACGTCCTTGTCTTTCCGGGCTTTGGCGCCGTCCTCCGGGCGCACGCTGCGGCGCAGGAGGCGTACCCGATTGTGATTCTTTCCTTTGGGTTTTTCTTGTATTGTCTGAACACTGTCCTATTCCCTCACCTCCTTAATTGATTTTCCACCACGCACTTCTCCTTCACCTTGCTCTCCCCCTGCTCCACTAACAGTTAACTTTAGTCCTGCCTTTGTGATTGACAGCCTATCCTCCTATCAAGTCTGGGGCGGGTTCTTTCTCCCTATTTATTGTTTGCTCACTTTCCCATTGGCGCCTGCTATTGCATTTCGCTTACTGGCTATACTCCTTGTTCCTTGTTACCTGCTCTTCTGATTTTCTGACCACTGGCTTACCTTTGACTATTCTCTTGGATTTTGATTCTGTACTGCATTGCTCAATTGTTACCGACCCCTTGGCTAGCTGACCTCCCTTTGTTGTTGTGCGTCTTGTCTGCGTTCTGTGTTATCACTTATTATAAGGAGGGACTTTCGACTAGTTGCTGGCTGTCACCTAGGACAGATCGGGCAAGTTAGCCAGGGACAGTGGGGGGGATTCAGCTTAGGGTCCACTGTCTTGTTGTGCCACTTTCCCCCTAAGTTCTCCAGCAGCTACTGGGGAATCACTCCTCTAGTGATTCCCTTACAGTAACCCCGGCGCACAGCCCCGACAAAAATACTGAGAGATATTCCAAGAGTGGGGGAAGGGCTTTGGAAAAAAAAAAAAAACGAGGAGGATATTTTTTATAAAAAAAGAGAAATATTTTTTTTTAAAAAACACTCCCCCCCAAAAAAAAAATTTTTTTTAAAAATTTTCTTTTCCCCCTCCCCCAACCCAAAAAAAAAAATTAAAAATTTTTTCTCCCTCCCCCTTTCCCTCCCCCCCCCTCCCCCCCTCCTTTTTTTTTTTTAAAAGTTTGTTTTTTTTTTTTAAAAAAAAAAAAAAAAAAATAAAAGAAAAAAAAGGAGCCCCCCCCCCCCCCCTCTCCCCACCCCTCCGGGTGTTTTTTTTTTTTTTTCTTTTTCCTTCTCCTCTTTTTTAAAAAGAAAACTTTTCTTTTTTAAAAAAAAAACTTCCCCTCCCCCCCCCTGTCCCTTCATCTCCCCCCCTCCCCTCTTTTTTTTTTTTTTTTTTTTTTTTTTTTGATTTTCACCCTTCTCTTCTTTCTCCCCCTCTCCCCCCCCCCCCCCTTCCCTTTTTCTTTGTCTTCCCCCCCTCCCCCCCCTTTAAACATGCTACTGTCACACCCATAAGATATGTATCTGATAGCAAGGTATGTGTACCAACAACATAAAGAAAATCCCCAATAAGGAAATAAGTACACTTAAAAACTAACTTTTATTAATATCCACTAAAAGTATGTAAATCTACATATAAAAGAAAGCACCTAATAAGAAGATGCCATACTATAATGGGGTCATATAAAGGGTAAAGGTAGCCTACCTCAAAATAGGAGGATAGTGTGGTGATACCTGTACCACTTCACAAACACCCCTCAGTTATAAATTGCAATTCCCAATATTTAGTTATCAATTCACTGAAGGGGAAAAGTGAAGGATAAATCAGCTGAAGGTATAACATACACACACATACACACCAGCTGGCTAGAGGTCAGTAAAAGACCGACCAAATTATCTGACTAGCCACTATCCACTAGCCACAGTTAAGGTATTGAACTGTAATGACATAGGCTTATACTTCACCTTTGAGATCCAGGAGAGTAAAATGACTTTCCTGGACCTATCAATTTTTAAGGAGACTTCAGGCCATCTTTGCACTTGTGTTCATAGAAAGGCGACAGCCACAAACTCACTATTGCAGTGGGGGAGCTGGCATCCTCCCTCTTTGAGAACTGGGATACCCAAGGGGCAATATCTCCGTGTCCGTAGAAATTGCTCAAGAATGTCTGATTTTCAGGTGATGGCTAGGGACTTACAGGAGAGATTTAGGAGAAGGGGTTACCCAGAGAAGGTATTACATAAAGCATATCACGAGGCGTTGACGGTGGATAGAGCGCAGCTTTTGAATCCCCGTAATCGGGAAAGTAATAAGGTCGATGTTAGGATTGTAGCGATTTATGACCAGGCAGCGGAAGATATAAGGCGGATCATAGGGGGATCATGGAATATTTTGATGACTGACCCTGAAATAGGATCACTTGTGGGCCCTAGACCTAGTCTATCATATCGGATGGGGCCCAATTTACGTGATAAATTGGTGCACAGCCATTTCTCTAGTACCCTAGGAAATATGTGGTTACATCAGATACAACGAGACTTGAGTGGAAATTTTCCCTGTGGATCATGTAAATCATGTGGATATATAAAAAAAGGGAATGAACTTCTGAGTAGAGTTTCTGGTAGAACCTTCAAGGTGAACCAGTTTATTAACTGTAAGACTAAGGGGGTTGTGTACCTTATCACTTGCTCCTGCGGGCTCCAGTATGTTGGTAAAACTATTCGGGAGTTCCGCAGGAGGATAAGGGAACACATCAATGACATAGCTAGAGAGGAGGATACATCTGTATCCAGACATATACGGGAAAAACATGGTGGTGATGCTAAGCATCTTAGTTTTCAGGGTATTGAGATGGTTGTGCGGTCCCCTAGAGGAGGTAATTATGACAGACGTGTGCTCCAGAGGGAGGCACGTTGGATTTTTTTGTTTGATATGGTCTATCCCATGGGCCTTAATGAATTTATATCCTACTCATCCTTTTAACGATTAGGGTTATATTTATCTATCCCTAGTGACTGTTTTTAGGCAGTCTATATCTAGTTTAATTACCTTTCCCCTTATTCTGCGGTTTTTTTTTGTTTTTTTTTGCTTTATCCTGGTTGTTAACTTTGCTTTGCTGAAGCACGTTGATTCCTTTCTGTGCCTGCAATTCTGAGATCCCTATGGGGTGGTTTACTGTTTGAGTCCTTTGTGTGTGTTCTTTATGTAAATGTCATCTTCTGTTTTCGGTGGGTGTTACTTGGCCACCTCTCATGGTGTTTTATATCTCTAAAGCCTGATCATCAGTTATACCGCGACGTTAGGGTCCGGGTGTTACCATGGATGCGTATTTGCATCTTTTTAGATCCTAAGGAGCGCCCTGTATGGGCGTTCCTTACTTATGTCACTGTCCGGAGCTTCTGGGTGTTGGCGCTCTGTGATTGGGCGCACCTCTGATGACACGGACTGTAGGGGGTGTGGCTTAGCAGATATTAAGCTAGGCTGTGTGAGCCGGCACCTGCGGTCATTCATCACGGCCAGCCGGGCGGTTATACTAGGCGCTCTAAATTATACAGGCAGTTTGCACACACTTATGGTGTATTCTGCTTTGCCCTTATGCATGTGCCTCTGATGAGCTGGTGTAGTTCAGCAGAAACGCGCGTCAGGCAGGCTGTGAGTTAGGGCAAATACTCCTTTTGTATCATTTTTGGTGTTTGTTTGTTTGTGGTATTAGGCAGTCAATTGTGGGAGTGTAACGTAAGCTCCCTAGATAGTGGCTAGTCAGATAATTTGGTCGGTTTTTTACTGACCTCTAGCCAGCTGGTGTGTATGTGTGTGTATGTTATACCTTCAGCTGATTTATCCTTCACTTTTCCCCTTCAGTGAATTGATACCTAAATATTGGGAATTGCAATTTATAACTGAGGGGTGTTTGTGAAGTGGTACAGGTATCACCACACTATCCTCCTATTTTGAGGTAGGCTACCTTTACCCTTTATATGACCCCATTATAGTATGGCAGCTTCTTATTAGGTGCTTTCTTTTATATATAGATTTACATACTTTTAGTGGATATTAATAAAAGTTAGTTTTTTAGTGTACTTATTTCCTTATTGGGGATTTTCTTTACTGTCACACCCATCCTTAAGAAACCATCTCTTGACCCATCTTCCAGCCAACTATTGCCCTATCTTACTGCTCCCATATGCCTCAAAACTCCTTGAACAACACGTCCACTTTGAATTACTTTCCTATCACTCATCCAACTTACTCTTTGACAGACAGTCAGGCTTCTGACTTCATCACTCCACAGAAACTGCCCTAACCAAAGTCACAAATGACCTACTAACTGCTAAAGCCAAGCAGCACTACTCTGTTCTCCTCCTCCTTGACCTTACAAACGCTCATCCTTTGGCATTTCTGACTTGGCACTCTCCTGGATCTCCTCATTTCTCCTCCTTCCTCACTGCTGAAACTACAAAAATGCTAGTCCACACCCTCATAATCTCCCGCTTAGACTACTTTAACACCCTTCTCCACAGCCTCCCAGCAAATGCTCTCGCCCCCTCCAATCCACCCTAAACCCTGTTGCTCAATTAATCCTCCTCTCCCCGGTTTTTCAACAGCCACTCCTCACTGTCAATCCCTTCACTGGCTAATCATAAACCAGTGAATAGACTTCAAAGAGTTAATGCTGACATACAAAGCCATCCACAACCTGCACCCTCCATACATCTCTGACCTACCCACACGTGACCTCCTCTTAAGTTCTCCTACTCCGCCCTGCTCTTATCTGCTCTTCACACCTCCAAGACACCTCCCATGCATCCCCCATACTCTGGAACTCACCACCACGACATATAAGACTCAAAAAGCAAGAGTCCACAGAGAGAAAAGAGACAGACATAGCTGCAAAAAGCAGTACATTTTGTATTTTACTCAATTTATTCACCACAATAGAGGTCAGGATTTCTCTATAATGTCCTACATGATCCTGCTGATCCTCCTGATCATTGTTTACCTTCTGGTATGCATTTATGACATTCTTCATAGTAGCTAGTTCTCACCCACCAGCTTGGAGACATCTTAAAATTAGAGATGGAGCATGCAGAAGAGAAAATTACTAAAAAGCATATTATAAGTCATATAATGTCTAGAAATAGTATAATCATTTATGCAAAGTTTGTTGAAAGGTTAGGTATGCTTTGAAATGTTTATGTATGCTGTATGTGTATAATGTGTTGCATAGTATTTGTCTCTGGTACTACAAATACCTTGATCAGGATGCTATTAAAAAAGCTAAGAGCATGCCAGAATGAGGGGTGAGTTTTATGAAAAATGTCCCAAGAGAAAAGTGCATTAGAGTGCAGAGAGTCTTGCAGGTCAAGAGACACTGTGCGGTCAACTAAAGTCATTTTCACACACCCTGATGTAAGAGAAAACATTATACCTATACTGCTGTAGCAGATTTTTTTTATTTTTGGTTACTTCAGTAATTTTCATTAAAGTTTTTATAACTTACATAACAACAAAATGAAAAAGGAAAACTAAATAGTAGGGCAAAGGCGCAAAAGCCACAACATGTGGTCAAAACGCCCAACAGTATAGAAATAAATAGGAGAAAAACATATGACAAATCGTCAAATAGCAACACAAAAAATACGGGGGGGGGGGGGGAGATGACAAGGGAAAGAGGGAAGGAGGAAAAAAGAGGGGATGGGGAAGGAGTCAGAGACCATGTAAAATACAATATGCATCCCAAGGTGACCACACAGCGTCAAAAGCCCCCACGGTATGATTAAGGGAGGCCGTCAAATATTCCATGCTACGGAAGTCTTTCATGCGAGCAATAAGCTCCGGACCAGTGGGAGGAGAGGTCTTTCTCCAGTGGAGTGCAATAAGGGTTTTCGCGGCAGTAGATAGGTATAGAAATAATTTGGAGGACTGCTTACCTACATGTTTGGAGGGGAGATTACGCAAATAGGTAAAGGGATCCAGGGGGACACCCTGAATAAAAAGGGCATTAGTAAGGAATCTGACCTCTGTCCAGAAGGGGCAGATCTGTGAACACTCCCAGAAAATGTGGCATAGCATGCCCACCCCTGGCTGACATCGCCAACAAACGGAGGGAATGCTAGGGTTAAGGGAATGGAGCAAGGCAGGCAGTGTCGGACTGGGATGTCTAGGGCCCACCAGTGGAATTGTTTCTAGGGGCCCACCATCAGAACCCCTACAGATCAGCGGTACCGAGACAGGGCGGCTAAAGGTAATAACATGCCGGGAGCCATGCTGCTCACCCACTATACCATGTGCAACACTGCACTACCTAAACCTACTGCTACACCTTGTATGGCAAGTGAACAGCGTGGCTCCTAGAATTGTTACCTTTACCTGTAGCCGCACTGTCCTGGAAAAGATGATCTGCAGAGGTCCTGGCTGTTGTATCATCTTAGATGTAATATTGATGGCCTATCCTAAGGACAGGCCATCAATATTAGGAAGATGGATAAATCCTTTAAAGAGGTTGTCGAAGGAATTGGAACTATTTTATTAGAAAAGTAGAAAAATTTTACAAACACTTAATCTGTCACTCAAAAAAAAATACAGTATAAAACCATAATCATACACAATACATGAAACCAAAGTAAAATCATAAAATAACATCAGAACATAAGTATAAAACACTGGGACAAAAATCAAAACAAAAACCAAGCGCGAACCAGCCCCCATCCATTCTGTCTTTCACTCCGCCTTTCATTCCGCCTTTCATTCTTCTTCAGTCTCTCTCCAACCATCCTTCAGTCAAAACTCTAATCATCTGGAAAAAAAAAAGAAAACCAATATGAGCGATATACAACAACATAGAAACAAACATAAAACAACAAAAACCCCAACTAAAACGTACTAGAAAATTTTTTTTTTTTTTTTTTTTTTTCCTCCCTCACCACACCCGGCCAGCACCACGCCCCATGTCCTCCCATGTCCGCATAGTCCTGGTGCTGGCACCACCCACCACCAAGCCCCTGAACCCCGACCTGGCTCTCCGCCTCATGTCCTCCCATGTCCGCATAGTCCAGAGCCAGGCCAGGCACTCGAAACCTATAAACCCAAGCCCTCCACCCCCAAAAAGAAACCCCCCTCCCAAACAACCTACCCCCCTAAAAAACCCTTTTACGATCAACATATTATGGAAATGGGAATTAAAAAAATGGAACAACGGACATAGAAACAGTACAATAATATGAAAATAACAGAAATGACAATAACAAAATACCAGACAAATGCTATAATAACGGACAAAACCCACAATACCATAAACTGTACAAACCAACCCTCCCTCCCATGAACCTCCCATGGGCCTAGGGTCGGTTATCCTCAAGCCTCTTACCCTTCCATCTGATTTCCAAAACAAAAATGCCTATGTGGTGACACGCCAGCCCTCCACCAGGAAGAGAGCACAGGAGGCCCATCCCTGTCTACTCGCCCTACCGCTATATCCCTATCTATCATTCTGTCCCTACCCTGTCCCTACCTGTCCCTCCCTATCAGAAAATAATAAACCCCACCCCTCGTGCAAACCTTGCCCTACCTATCCCTATCTGGCCCTAACCTAACTAACCTACTTTAAATCCCTTATCTAACCCTCAGGGAACAGAAAAAGTGAACCCCCTCCAGAGGGTACCAGCCCTTTCTGCGCCCAGCCCCTCGTACTCCCGAGAGCGCACCCTCACCAGGTCCACCATGATGTTTTTAACCACCTCCACCTCCGGGAGGATTTTGCCTCTCGTCGATACTAAACACCGTGCTGACCATAGGTGAAACCTGACCACTGCACTAACTACAAAAAGTGTTTGGCAGTCCCTGCCCTCCGGTTGTTTGAATGCCCCATAGGCCCACTCGGCGTAGGAAAGGCCAGCCAGCCGCAGCCAACCGGTGGAGGTCCCCACCAATTTGCAAACCCTTATATTGAAGGGGCACTGAAGCAGGAAGTGCTCCATGCTTTCCAGCATGTCGCCACACTCCTCCCGAGGGCAGCCTCGCTCGTCGGAGTTCCGGTACTTCAAGTTCCCCCTCACATATAACTTACCTAGGAGGCAGCGCCAGGTCAGATCCCAAAACTTCCGAGGAAACCTTTTGGAGTTAAGAAAACGCAACCCTCCCTCTAAGGTTTCTCCTGGGCAATCTTTGAGCGCCAGAGGCTTCTGGAAGCGGGTCAACAGGACCTTGTCGTCAAGAAAACGTCTTGACTGAGTCCTGATCTCCCACGCCCCCAGACCCCACCGACGAATCACTTTCAGGACCAGGGAAGCATAGGCCGGGAGATATCCATGGGGTGCACGAAGATCTTTCACTTGCCCTCCTGACTCCCATTTCTGGAAGAAGGGCCGAAACCACCCCTGGCAGGAGGCTACCCACGAAGGAGCCCCCTCGGAGGAGAGGTTTGGTAAATTGATCTTAAGAAAGGTGTTCATTAAGAACACCACAGGGTTAACCATATTTAACCCCCCTAGCCTCCTTGTGCGGTATGTAACCTCCCTCTTGATTAGGTTGAGCCTGTTCCCCCATAACAGTTGGAAGAACAGGCAACAGATCCTACTCCAACAAGACTCTGGCAAGGCACAGACGCTACCTAGATAGATCACCAACGGGAGCAGGAAGGCTTTGGCAAGGTGAACCCTTTCTCTCAGGGTCAAAGACCAACCCTTCCAGCAATCAACTCTCTGGGCGACATCCTTAAGTCTACCTTCCCAATTTTGGAGTGGGTAATCACCCTGGCCAAAATGGATGCCTAAGATCTTTACAGACCCCTGGGGTTCTGGGAGGGTGTCCGGGAGAGAAAAACCAGGCTCTCCCCCTCCCAGCCAGAGGCTTCCACACTTATTCCTGTTTACAGCTGATCCGGAAGCCTCCGAGTAACTGTCCACTTCAGACATCACCCATTCAAGCTCCTCCCGTGACGAGACAAGAACGGTGACATCATCCGCGTAGGCTACTGTCCTCAAAGGGGAGCCGGTGCCCTCCAGGTCCATCCTGACTCCCGCCACCGGCCCACCATTAATCTGCCTAATCAGGGGATCAATGGCGAACACATACAGTAGCGGGCTCAAGGGACATCCCTGTCGGACGCCCGACCCCACCTCAAAAGGACGACCAACCCAACCATTCACAAGTGGGAAAGACTCAGCCCCAGCGTATAAGGTCTGCAGCCACTGAATGAACCCCCCAGGCAGGCCATACCTCGAGAGAGTTGACCACAAATACTCATGATTCACCCTGTCAAAAGCCTTAGCCTGATCTAGGGACAGCAAGTACCCCTTCCATCGACCTGCCCTACTCTGCTCCACAGCCTCCCTGACACTCAGGACCGCACTTAAGGTGCTACGACCGGGAACAGAGCAGTGCTGAGCCGGCGAGAGGAGCCGGGGCGCAAACTGTACCAGCCGGTTGAAAAGTACCTTCGCCAGAATCTTTCGGTCCGTATTGAGAAGTGCTATGGGCCGCCAGTTCTCAATATGGCTCGGATCCTTACCCTTTGACAGAACTATAAGGGCGGACCTCCTCATTGACTTTGGCAGAGTGCCCGAGGATAGACACTCATTAAGCACGTCAGTCAAGAGGGGAGCCAAAGCTCCTTTAAAGGTCCGATAGAACTCAGATGTTAAGCCATCTGGGCCAGGTGACTTCTTGAGGGCAAGACCCTCAATAGCCCTGACGACTTCCTCTTCCCTTATAGGTTCTATCAAAACACCAAGAGAAGGGTCTTCTGCTGACTCAGGAATGGCTTCAGCCAAGAAACCTGAAATCCGATCCCGATTCAGTTCCTTCTTTGCCAAAAGGTTCGAGTAGAAGGACCTGACGACCTCCAAGATCCCTGACCTGGATCTTGTCAGGGATCCTGTACTGTCAATCAGGCCTGTTACTGTCTTACAAGTCACTGACATCTTACAGTTCCTGTAGGGGTTGGGCGAGCGGTATTTCCCGAAATCCCTCTCAAGAACCAAAGATGCGTGCCTATCGTACTGACACCTTTTGAGCAAAGCCTTCACACCGGAGATATCCTCCTGGCTACCTCCGGTCGAGACCAGATGTCCAAGTCTCTTCCTCAGTGCAGTGTACATGCGGTACATGTCCAGTGACCTGAGGCTTGAGAGCCGGCGGAAAAATCCCGCCACCCTTTTTTTGAATATCTCCCACCACTCTGACCTAGTACCTTCAAGACCCAGTAATAGTACCTGATCCTGAAGAAACTCCTCAAAGGCTTGTCTTACAGCTGCCTCCTCAAGGAGTGACGAATTCAGCCTCCACAAACCTCTTCCTCTCCGGAGGGTCTCTGAAATATTCAAAGAAAACAAAATTAGACAGTGATCGGAGAACTCCACCTCCACCATGGACACAGGGGTGGTGATGGAATTCTCCTTCAAAAAAAACCTATCTATCCTAGACCTAACACTACCTCTCTGAAAGGTGAACCCACGGTGACCTGGGGAATGCCTGATGTGGATATCCTCCAGGCGAGCTTCACTCACTATTCTATTTAACACGGCGCCATCATAGGGCAGTCTATCTCTGGTACCTCCTCGGTCTTGGGGTCTAGTTATGGTATTAAAATCCCCACCAAAGATGACTTGTTTGCCCGTAAAAAGAAAAGGCTTAATCTTCATAAAGAGGCTTTTACGGTCCCACTTTGTCTGGGGACCGTAGATGTTAATGAGGCGCAGGCTTTGCCCCTTCATGAAGACGTCTAAGACTAGGCACCTTCCCATTTCGAGCTCGATCAGTCGCTGGCATTTCACCTCTGCGGTAAAAAGCACCGCCACTCCACTATACGGCTCAGCCGCAAGAGACCAGTAGGAGGGCCCCCTGCGCCACTCCCTCCTTGCTCTGTTTATCTCTGATAGAGTACAGAGCCTGGTCTCCTGCAAAAACAAAATGTCAGCTTCAACCCGGCCAAGAAAATCAAAGGCTGCAAACCTAGCCGTATCAGACTTAATGCTGGCCACATTAATGGTGGCCAGCGTCAGTGGAGAGGGGACTGCCATTAAGACCGATTGAGCTCAATGACCTTCAGCTTCCCACCCCCTTTCCTCCTATCACCACCACCCCTAGATGAGTCTGAAGAGGACCCGCGACTTCTCCTCGTCTTGCGGGTCCTCTTCTTACATTGGGATTGGTCCATCACCTCCCCCGGTGCGGTTTGGCCAGAGGAGGGATGGACCTCCCCCCGCAACTTCTCCCTGAGGAGTTACAGTGGTCGCAGAGACAGTAGCAACTTCGGCCCTGGGTGCATCATCTCCTCCTCCAGGCTCCAGGCCAGCCTCCCCCCCCAGAGGGCAGGGGGGCCCCTCCCGGAGGGAGACTCAGCAGCCCCTGATGGCTCCACCTCTCCCTCTGAAGCCTCCCCTGAGGCCGACGCATCCTCACAGAGGGATTGGTACCGGTTGGGACCTACCACTAGAGGGCCGTCGAGTCTGCGTTCCTTCGTCGGGGGGGGGGGCAGATGTTTTTGCCCTCACTTTACTCGGTGACTTTCTCCGCTTGACCGTCTCTCCCTCCCCAGCACTGACGTACTGAGAAGAAGACGACTGGTCAGCCTCTTCCTCCCTCTGCAGTCTCTTCATCTCCTCAACCAGGGTCGTGCCCACTGCTGCCTCGGCATCAGGATCTGGCCCAGCAGAGCCAGGGGCAGAAGGAAGGCACATAACTCCCTCCCTCTGCTCCCTCCTCCTCTCGCGCCTCCTTGCCCTTGATGGTGGCTGGGCCTTCTCCCTTTGCCTTGGCAGACTAGTCTCTCCTCCCCCACTCACCCCCTCCGCAGCAGGGACAGCCTCCTCAACTGCTCCCGCTTGCCGAAGGGTGGTGTTGGCGAAAGACCGTGGACACGCCCCGATCGGGTGCCCAATTACACCACACAGGTGGCAACGCACCCTGCCACAGGTCGCCGCGAGATGGCCCACCTCCCCGCACATGGCGCACTTCTGCACACGGCAGGAGGCGCTCAAGTGTGAGGGGTCACCGCACCTGTGACAGAGTTTTGGCTGCCCCTGGTAGAAGACAAGGATCCTGTCTTTCCCAAGGAAGGTTGAGGACGGGATATGCATCACCGAGTTATCCTCGTGTCGCAATTTGACCATGAAGGTCCAGGCCCCCGACCATATCCCGAACTCGTCGAGATTTTTCTTTGGGAAGTCCTTGACCTCCCCAAACCTGTTCAGCCAGGTCATGATGTCCATATAAGAAAGTGACTCGTTACGAGTTAAAACGGTCACTTTCTTAATGTTATCCTGGCGTGACACCGCCCACACCATAAAGTCACGCCAGGCGGGCTCGTCCTTCACCAGCCTATAGTTTCCCCAGAAGGTTTCTAAGCCCTCCGGGGTAACAAAGCTGATGTCAAACTCCGAGGAGCCGACAGGATGAATCAGGGCAAAGATGTCGCTTGCCCTGAAACCCATCCCGAGTAGGAGTTCCACGACCCCCCTCCTCTGGGGACAAGGGCCGGCCCCCCCCACACGAGACGGGCCACGTTCCTCCGTGTCGGCCCCCTACGCCCGGGTGTAGGTGTAAGAGACAGCCAATGTTGTCTTAAGCTTCATTTGTCTGTATAAACTGTTAATGTTGAATGTATTTCTGTGATTCTGTTCCTTTAAGACAGCAGCCATTGTAATTGTGACATGATGCTGGAGTGAGGCCCCCCCCCCCTTTTATGTCAGCTTGCCTGTTCTGCAGACAGAATGTGAGCAGAGAAGCAGGAAGTGACGAGACAGAGAGCAGCAGCCATCTTGGCAAGTGTTGTATTGAACTGGTGTGGAGATTTTTCTGTACAGCTAAGCTGTATCTTGGTCCAGAGACAAACAGAGTGTAAAGAGACAACAGGACTAGTGAGTCCACGTGAAAGGAACTGTGCTCAGTGGCTGATCAGTGAGACTGACATTGTGACTGTGTATATGGATACCACAGATAGAGACTCGCAGTGCTGTTGATGTACTGGACGGCACCTGCTAAATCAACCCGGCTTACATCCCAGCTCAGTGTATGGATTCGGCAGGACTGTCAGTGTGCTGAGTGGAATCTGCTGTTGGATTACATTGCATTCAGTTGGTTTCCCTGTCTGTTAAAGAGGACTTCATTTCTCCCAAGATCCTGATAACCGTGAGGAGAGGACGCTTCACTATAAAAGAAAGGACCGACTTTGGGCCCCACCGCGCGCTTCTACGGACTGTAAGCGGTCCACCTGGACCACTGGGGAAAAGGGGGTGCACCCAAATGTGAAGTCAGGGTCAGTTAGGGATAGTTTTGAGTATATTGTTCATTCAGTGTCCATACTGCAGAAGTGGACAGAGTAAAAGTAGAAACCATTGCAGAATTTGCCTTGAAATTGTTCATGCTATATTGTATATTTTGCTTGTCTTTAGCCCTGTCATTTTACCTTTAACTAGCCTTTATTAACTTATAGTAAATATATATTTTTTTCTTGAACTACCGCGTGTGCGTTCATTTCTGGTTGCGGAGTCCAAACCACCTGCCTTGCTCTCGGTTCACATAGGGAGAGTCCATCTGGTCTCACCTCCTTCCTCTCGGAACTTCCCTAGGCCAAAACGCTCGATCCAGAACCTAAGGTCTCTCGACTGCCCATCTATGGTCATTGTGGACTGGCCCGCCCGTAAAGCCTCCAGGAGCTGCCGTTGCAAATCGCCGTCCCTGGAGCCGGGCGGAAGACATGATGCACCCCCAGGGGCCCCAGAAGCGACGCTGGCATAGGAGCGTGGGGGCCCGGAGGCCGCAGCAACCTCCGCTGCCGGAGTACCAGCGCCACTCCCAGGGACCCCCGCAGAACTACTTAGCCCAGCCACGGCAACCGGAGCACCAGAGGCGGCAACAGTCCGCCCTGGCATAGCCGCCGCGGACCGGGTCACTCCAACTGCAGCAGAAGGAACAGCGGCAGAGAGGACAACAGGAGCAACAATATCAGGAGCAGTGACAGGAGTAACAACAGGAGCAACGACAGCATCAGGAACAGCATCAGGAACAGCAGCAGAAACAACAGCAGGGACAACAGCAGAAATACCAGAAACAACAGGGGCCACAACAGAAATATTACCAGCAGTAGAAACACTTTTTTTAGCAGCAATGGTAATAGCCCCTCTTCCCGCAGCCTCCCCGACTACAGGCTCTTGGACCCCCATGCATACTACACCACCTTCTTCAGGAATACTACTAATTACCCCTTTTGTCCCACCCGCTTTCCCCTTTACCTTACCTGTCTGCTTAACTAGCTTCTCCACTCGTCCATCATTCACACCTGCAGTCTTCCTTCTTACAGCGGGGCCGGCTGCACCACTCGCTGATGGCTTCCCCGCTTTTACCTCGGCCTCCGCATCCACAGTCACCCCGGCACCTGATGTTGTAGGAGGACACGCCCCCTTAGCCCCGGAAGTGACCTCCGCATCACCGGCTTCATCAGCACTGGAGGAGGATGAGCCACGCCCACCTGCCACTCCCCCTTTCCTACACCTTACTCTGGGGGAAGCCATCGATATTTTAAAACCTCCTACCAGGGAGGGAGGTTTCCCTACGCCACTCCCCTCCGCAGGGGGGGGCTTCTTTGCCTTTGCCCTTGTCCGCAACTATGAGCTCCTTGTCCGCCACCACCTGAAAGGTACTATCAGGCGCCATTTTGACTGCTGGCATCCCGGGCACCCCCGCCACTTGGCGTGACCCGAGGTGCCTGCGCCTCCCTTTTCTCTCCTGGAGGCATCGCAACCTGGGCTGAGGTCCCGGCACGATGCTCCCCAGGCAACGACCTGACAAATTTAAATGTCTCTATCTCTCTTTTTTTTTCCTTCCTTGCCTTCTTCCTGGTCTTGGCTCCTTTTCCCACCTCCTCCCCGTCCAGATCTGACAAGCTGAATGCTAATTGGTCCATTCTGGACGGGGACTCTAATTGGTAGATTTGCCTCATCAGCTTCCCGCCTTCTCCCGAGGCTCCGCCCTCCTCCTCCTCCGTCTCGGGCAGTGGTTGGTTCTCTGGGAGTGTGGGAGATTGCGTCACTTCCTGCCCTGTCATTCTGACTTCCTGTCTTGTCATTCTGACTTCCTGCTTCACTGCCGGCACTGATGCCTGCGTATACGTGGGTATCAGGCTGCCGCTGCTAGGGACGGCTGCCCGACTATACTGTACCGCCATGCTGTCATCCGACTCCAGGTCTGACTCACAATAGTCGTCCTCTCCCGAGCTGTCTGAGGACGCGGGGCCATCCTTCAACAACCGCTCCTGCTGTTTGCGGAAGAAGCGGTCATCGTTCAGCAGCTTCTCTCTGAACGGCCCCGCGCCCTCCAGAATCTCCGTGCACCTGGCTTCCAGGGCCTTTATTTGTTTTTTCAGGCTCCTTACCTGCTTACTGAAAACCGGGCGGTCCTTCCTTGAGGCCCTGTCGCTACGGGCGCGAGCGCTCTGAAGCTCCCCACTCATTGCGAACAGGGACCTCCGGGCCCGGTCATACTCCTCCAGGACCGCCTCGATCCTCCGGCTGTAGATGGCAACCTCTTCTCCAGCTTTCCGGATGCCCCATCCTGCGGGTGATTGCGGCAGCGATGATGGTAAGCTTGTGTCATTTCTCCTGCTTGCAGGGACCCTTCCAGAGGGAACCGCATATCCTGCGGCCGTAGCCCCCTTCGGACCGGCTTCACCCGCCACTGCCGCTGATGTTACCGCCGTGGCTGATGTCGCCGTTTTCACAGATCCACCTGCCGGGACTGCTGACACCCCTGTCGCCACCGCTACTCCTGCCGGCGTCGCCCGCTCTACGGACGTCGCTGCTCCCGATGCTGTTCCCGATGCTGCAGCCGCCAATGTCGCTGCTGCTGCTCCTGATGCTGCTCCCAATGCTGTTGTCCCGGTCGCCATTCTCATTGAGGCTTGCTGCCTCAGCGACCTCCGCCTGCCCTGCTCTGCTGGTGCTGTGTCGGCAGACATTCTCCTGCCCCCCGCCTGTAAGGTCCGGGGGGCAGGAGCTCCACGCTCCATGATAAGGCTCCCCTCCGCACGGGGAAGGGAGTCGGAGCTACGGTATGTATCACACAAAAGACCGAAAACCACACCCAATAATCGGTCTCCAAGTATCCAAAAAAGCCTCTTAAGCCTCTGGACTCAGGAGCTCAAACAAGTGTGTCTGACTCCCACAGTTGCCCCGAAGGAATTGGAGCAACCCATGTAGCTGGCGGGAGGTGTAAAGTAAAAAATAAGTAAATTAAAAAGCATACTCACCTGTCCCCGGCGCTCCGTTGTCTGCTGCCAGTGTCCATTCAGTCTCATGCCGGCGACTCCTTGCTGGGAGTCCTGCACCTCATGTGATCGCTAAGACCAATTAGGTACAGGATTTCCAGAAATGAGGCGCCGCCATGAGACCGAACAGACACAGGCAGGGGACAACGGGGTGCTGGGGACAGGTGAGTATGCTTTTTTAAAAATTTTCTTATTTTTACACCTCCCTGGCGGCCGACACAGTGGTCGCTCCAGTTTATGGACAACCTCTTTTAAGGGGTTGTCTGGGCCAAATTTTTCTATGGTCACTTCACTGGTCCCCCCACATAGTGGCCTCTTCATTGGTCCCCCATACTGTATGGGGAATAGTGATGGGGTCATTATATTGTGTGGGAGCAGTGATGGGGGCTAACATCCTGTGGGGGGGACATTAAACTGTGTGGGGCATATTAAAGGGGTTGTCCAGGGTTAATCTTTTTTATGGCCTATGCTCTGGATAGGCCATAAATACCTGATTGGTAGGGGGCTGACACACGGCCCCATCAGCTGTTCGGAGCCACTTCCGGCACCTGTTCTTTACACAACACAGGGCCGGAAGCAGAAAGCTCCATCCGCTGTATAGCAGCCCGGCGCCTTCACTGCAGCTCAGCTCCTACTGACTTCAATAAGTGCTGAAATACAGTGAAGGTGCCCAGCCCCTATACTGTACAGTGGACAGAGCTTTCTGCTTCTGGCCCTGTATTGTGTACATTACAGGCATCAGAAGTGGCTCCATACAGCTGATCGGTCCGGGGTCAGCCCCCTACAGATCAGGTATCTGTGGTCTATCCTGAAGATAAACCATAACAAATTATGCCTGGACTACCCCTTTAATATACACCCCTAATGCACCACACTTTAAAGAGATTGTCCAGTATAATTTTCTTCTTTTTTATAATTAGTCTGGGGGAGGTGAATCCCCCCTACCCCCCCCCCCCCAAAAAAAAACATGCTAAACATACTCACCTGTCTCCGGTGCTGTGGTGTCCTCCCAGCACGGTCCGGTCCTGCAGCTCCGCTGTCTTCTTTTTGCCAGAATTCCTCACTGGCTGTGACGTCCCAGGTCCCTTCCCTTAGGCCACTGATTGGCCTCAGGGGTCACGTGACGTCACAGGTAGTCACGTGCAGAGGGAACGTCAGCTGGAAGAAAACAATAGAACTGCAGGACCGAACTGCTCTGGGAGACACTGGGGACAGGAAAGAAAGTTTGTGGGGGGTTTTTTTGTTTTGTTTTTTTCACCTGCCCCTGCGTAATAAAAAAAAAATGAAGGAGCCACTGTATGGAGTATAAGCTCCACAGTGGCCCCCACCCTGTATTATAAGCTCCACAGTGGCCCCCACCCAGTATTATAAGCTCCACAGTGGCCCCCACCCTGTATTATAAGCTCCACAGTGGCCCCCACCCTGTATTATAAGCTCCACAGTGGCCCCCACCCTGTATTATAAGCTCCACAGTGGCCCTCACCCAGTATTATATGCTCCAAAGTGGCCCCCACCCAGTATTATAAGCTCCACAGTGGCCCCCACCCAGTATTATAAGCTCCACAGTGGTCCCCACCCTGTATTATAAGCTCCACAGTGGCCCCCACCCTGTATTATAAGCTCCACAGTGGCCCCCACCCAGTATTATAAGCTCCACAGTGGCCCCCACCCAGTATTATAAGCTCCACAGTGGCCCCCACCCAGCATTATAAGCTCCACAGTGGCCCCCACCCAGTATTATAAGCTCCACAGTGGCCCCCACCCAGTATTATAAGCTCCATAGTGGCCCCCTCCCAGTATTATAAGCTCCACAGTGGCCCCCCACCCAGTATTATAAGCTCCATAGTGGCCCCCTCCTAGTATTATAATCTCCACAGTGGCCCCCACCCAGTATTATATGCGCCCAATAGCCCCCTCCGCTCCGCTTCAGTGCTATTATTATACTCTGGGGTCTCCTCAGACCCCAGAGTATAATAATCGGAGGCCCATGGAAGTGATTAAAAATAACAAACTCTCATACTCACCTTGCCTTACCTTTCCTTGGCATCCTCGCTCCATCCTGTCGTCTTCAGCGTCTTCAGGCCCTTTTCCGACGACGCTGCTGAGGCCTGTGATTGGGCCTCAGCGGTCACGTGGGGGCGCACTGATGTCATTACGCGGCTAATCACAGGCCTCAGTCACATGACAGAAGAGCGCCGGAGAGGACGCTGTGCCCAGGAGAGGTGAGAATATGTATTTATTATTTTCAGTCACCTGCCCTGGGTGCCCTGCCCTGCCATCTATTGGAAAGGGGCCTGCAATATGCCAGAACTCCTTTCCAATAACAGTATGTATAGCGGTCGGGGAACCAGGCTTTCCCTGACCGCTATCATAGTGGTCCGGGGCCCCGGCCATCTCCAGCTGGCCGCGGGCCCAGTACCCTGCCGGGTCCGGTCGCGGTCGCGCCCCCTGCGCCACTGGTCAGGGCCCCGATCGGGATGGTCAGGATCCCGATTGGGCCCCCATGACATGAGGACTAATAGTCGGGGCTCGGGGCCCACCGGTGAATTCACCGGTTCCCCGATGGGCCAGTCCGACCCTGAAGGCAGGGGTGTGGTAACAATGTATAAGTATCTTATACTGGGTTTTCCCCGGAAAGTTACACACGTTGAAGACTTGGCCGCCCTGGACCAAATAACCCGCCACTGCCCAGGTGAGACCTGCCTGTTCAAAGCCCCAGACCACCTGACCATATACTGTATTTATGACAGAGGGGGGCCCGTCCCTCCGGAGAACTTCAGTGTATTTCTATAGTATAACCTTATTTCACCATAAAAATATTATCCCAATTCAGGGAAGTCAAAGAGCCAACTGGAATGTTATCATTTGAAATCCGTCATTTAGTCACTCCTATTGCAAGCTTTAGGCTAAGGCCCCACATACTCTAAACAGACTGCATTTTTTCCACAGAGGTTTTCATTGTGTTTATACTGCATTTTTCCCCTGCGTTATTTCTTACCTTATTAAATCTATAGTGAAAATGCTTAGATTTCCACAGCTAAAATAAACATGCTGTGTTTTTCAAAACTCAGCTTTTCTGCATCTCTTTTTTCTGCAATGTGTGGATGAGACTAATCAGAATCTCATTTACTTTCCTTGTACTGTAAAACATAGCATTTTTTCCACAGCAGCCAAAAATGCTACATTTCCACAATAAATAAATAAATAAATAAATACTGTGTAGCACTGGGCAAAAGTCAGATAGAACAGTGGTAGCCGCAGTAGCGGCTACCACAGGGCCTGCGGCCCGCTGCTGTTTTTTTGTTTTTTGTTTTTTTTAAATAGGCAACCTGCTGGAGTAATCCCAGTAGGTGACGGGCCCTATTTATTACCAATCCCTGTTCTTGCATACTGCCGCCTCCGCTTCCCCTTCTGCCCTCCAGGGGGCCCCCGTGCATCCCAAATCTCGTCACTGGGGCCCCCTTGAGGGAAGAATGGAAAGCAGAGGCGTCTGTGAGCAGGAGCGGGGATGGGTAAGTAAAGCTGTAAGCCGTGTACCAGGGTGGGCTCCCCAGGATACAGCGAAGTCACGAACAAAGGAAGCGACTCCAACTCAATTTAGTAAAAAGATTTTACTTAATGTAGTAACACCCCTTTACCCAATAAGAACACTCCCAGATATTTACATACACTCAGCCAGTAAGCTGAGGCCCTGGTGCTGTACAGCGCGGTGCTCTCTAATGTGCGCCTCCAATATACTCCAAGCTTTTACCTATCTGCAGGCTGCAACTAACCAGGCGCTTTTTACCTTTTTATCACCCTAGTCACAGGAACAATTCAGTGAGTGTGATAGGGGCACCAGCGGTATAACACAAGAGCTTACAAACTTATCAAAATATCCCTATTCCCCCCAACTAAAGTACAACCAAGTAAATATAATAGTATGTCAGCTTGCAAGCCAAAGAAATGTGAAATTGCATAAAATGTGGCTTCCAGACTTCCTTAGAAGCTCCTCTCTGAGAGTTACAACTCTATAGAATTCTGAGTCCTAGTCCTTACTTCCGAATAGGTAGATAATTCACCAGTAGTGTGGCCTGTGAAAATGAGTATGCCTAACTAGTCTAGCTACAGGCCCTTACTCAGTCCCAAGCAGTGGCGTAACTAGGAATGGCTGGGCCCCAAGGCGAACCCATTTGACCCCCCGAACCGGTTACGGGTCCCCAAACAGTAAAATAACAACTTAACAGTGGCCCCCACACAGCATTATATGCTTGACAGTGGCCCCCATACAGCATTATATGCTCTACATTGCTCCCCCCACACACAGTATAATATGCTCCCCACAATGGACCCACACAGTATAATATGCTCCACACAGTGGCCCCCACCCTGTATTATATGCTTCCCACAGTCGGCCCCACCCAGTATTATATGCCCCCCACAGTGGGCCCCACCCACTATTATATGCTCCACAATGTCCCCCACCCAGTAGTATATGCTCCACAGTGGGCCTCCCTCAGTATTATATGCTCCACAGTGGCCCCCACCCAGTATTATATGCTCTACAGTGGCCTTCACCCAGTATTATATGCTCTACAGTGGCCCCCACTCAGTATTATATGCTCTACAGTGACCCCCACTCAGTATTATATGCTCTACAGTGGGCCCCACCCAGTAGTATATGCTCCACAGTGGGCCTCCCTCAGTATTATATGCTCCACAGTGGCCTTCACCCAGTATTATATCCTCTACAGTGGCCCCCACTCAGTATTATATGCTCTACAGTGGCCCCCATTCAGTATTATATGCTCCCCACAGTGGCCCCCGCTCAGTATTATATGCTCTACAGTGGCCCCCACACAGTATTATAAGCTTCCAACAGCCCCCTCTCTGCTTCGGTGCTATTATTATACTTTGGGGTCTCCTCAGACCCCAGAGTATAATAATCAGAGGCCCAGGGAAGGTGATTTAAAATAACAAACATTCATACTCACCTTGCCTTACCTTTCCTTGGCATCCACGCTCCATCCTGTCGTATTCAACGTCTTCAGGCCCTTTTCCAACGTCGCTGCTGAGGCCTGTGATTGGGCCTCTACAGTCACGTGGGGGCGCACTGACCTCATTACGCAGCCGCGTAATGTGACCACTGGGGCCTAATCACAGGCCTCAGTCACATGACGGAAGAGCGCTGGAGAGAACGCTGTGCCCAGGAGAGGTGAGTTATATGTATTTATTATTTTCAGTAACCTCCCCTAGGTGCACTGCCCTGCCATCTATTGGAAAGGGGCCTGCAATATGCCAGGGCCCCTTTCCAATAACAGTATGTATAGCAGTCGGAGAACCAGCTGGCCACAAGCACCATACTCTGCCTGGCCCAGGCGCGGTCGCACCCCCCTGCGACCGCGATCGCTACGCCATTGGTTTGTGGGGTTTGTGGTAGCGGCTGCGACAGGGTTCTGGGCCCCCTAATGTCCTAGGCCCTGTGACAGCCTCTACTGCTGCTACCCCGGTATTTACGCCCCAGGTCCCAAGCAATTTGGCGCCAAAAATGTAATGTGGTGCATGCTCGATTACGCCTCTTACTGACCTGGGTCTGTTGGGTACCTTTAGCCTTTGTTTGGAACAACTGGAAGAGGGGCTCATCCAGAAAACATGCAGTCTCACAGACAGTGCCACTTCTCAGCCGTGTCCTTGATGGCAATCTTCTCCTTCAGGATGCTGACTGGACCAACTCTGGAACAGTCTTTGATTCAGCTCCACTTTGCTGTGTCCTCTGGTCCCTTACGTATCCTACTACATATGTATCACACTCCAGTCCTCCTCCTCACAGCTCAAAGAACACTCCCAAGATGGCTGCCACACACACGCTGCTCCTCCTTGTAGTTCCACCTCTGCAGATCAGGGTCTCCACGTCACTACTCCAGGGAATTACAGAATTATAGTCTTTTCCCATTTCTGAGGTAACAGTGGCCTCTTGTGATCACACAACCAAATGTCAGTTTATAAAAAAAAATAAATAAACTTATCTACAGAAACAGGTACATTCACAACACCTTACAAAGCTACAGGCCCAAGGCAAGAGTATTTGTTGAGCAAACCCCAACAAATACTGCTATTATTATTCTCTGGGGTCTCTTCAGAGTATAATGATCTGTAATAGGACATGATTTTTTTTCCATGAAATCAGTGTCTTTTTGATGTGATATGACAGGGTTAATATCTTATTGATCAGTATATATGTATTTCTTGTTGCACATCTATAGGATAATTTCTGTTACTGATCACTATGTAGTTATGTATACTATTCTGTATTTCTGTATAGTATTCTGTACTGATCAGTAGAAAAACATTTTTTTCAAATTCCTGTAACATAAATGGTCATGTTATAAATTGACCACTCAGCCCCTCCCCCTCCCCAAAAAGGTACTATAAAAATTGTAGGGCTATTGTTTGGTAGTCTCGGTATGGCTCATGAAATAGATGCCATGCACCTCTGAAAGTCATCGAACTATGGATATATATCAGGGCATGATATATAATGGGGCTCCCCATCCAGTGAACTATTGCATCATTTGTAACCACAACTAAGTATTATCTCTTTTCATTTATTAAACACTTATTATTTTATAATATTCTGGTGTGATTATAGTCATTCTTTGACCATCTTTGAAACCTGTTTGCCTACATGATCAGAGGACCAAGGGGGGTGAGCAAACATAAAAACCAGAGTATAATAATAATAGTTCATGGGTGGTATACCCCAAAATTTTCAGGTTCTGCTGAAGCCAAAATTTTTTCAATATTTGCTATGAACAACGTTGGGGCCACAATGGGATATAATACTGTGTGCAGGGGCCACTATAGGACATTATACTGTGTGAAGAGGCCACTATGTGACATTATACTGTGTGCAGGGGCCGCTATGGGACATTATACTGTGTGCAGGTGCCGCTATGGGACATCATACTGTGTGGAGGGGCTGCTATGGGACATTATACTGTCTGGAGACCACTTCGGGTCATTACAGTGTGTGCAAATGGGGTGTTATACTGTGCAGGGTCCAGGAAAGGGGCATTATGCTGTGTGTGGGGGGAGGGAGGCAAGTCAAAAGTTTGCTATGGGACCCAGTCTTTGCTAGTTATGCCCCTGCAATAGAATATGCTTGTACCAAACTCATGGAATGAAATATCCTGTAGTACTGTATATGAGTTATGATCTGCAGTGCAGAGGACCTACAAGCATACAAAAAGTAAATGTAGAGAATACCTTACAGTAGAGGTAACATATTATTTATTGTATTTATTCAATGGCATAAAAACAGGTGGAATTGCTATTTATTCAGAATTTCCCCCTAATAAAAAATTGTTATTTTGCCAGTGATGCGTATCGTAAAAAGCACTTAAAACACTACAGCTGGTCTTGCAATTGTTGGTGTCTGGACTCTGTCATAATTTGGGGAATTAAACTCAAAATGGCGGCTGACTCCTGGTCCGGATAGCGGTGGTTCGTGGTACTGGGCGCCGGAAAGATAGCTTTCAGACGGTCCAAGTGTAAATAAAAGTGGCTTTATTCAGCTTAACTGCAACATAACAAAACAACAAAAAACCTATGCCACAGTTAGGGCCTAACTCACTCCTTGAGCCCCTAACTGTCCTGACTGTTACTCAGCTCCAGCAACAGTCCTCTGTGGACGCCAGCCCTCTGGGACAGAGCCTATCTCTCTGTCCTAGCTGCTCCACTCCTGTGGACGCCAGCCCTCTGGGACAGAGCCTCTCTCTCTGTCCTAGCTGGTCCACTCCTGTGGACGCCAGCCCTCTGGGACAGAGCCTCTCTCTCTGTCCTAGCTGGTCCACTCCTGTGGACGCCAGCCCTCTGGGACAGAGCCTCTCTCTCTGTCCTAGCTGGTCCACTACTTCCTGCTTCCTGCAGGACACTCCAGCCCTCCTGGAGTTACGTGCCACCACCCAAAGGCGTGGCTGAGAGCCTTTTCTGACCTGGCCTGGGTCGCTCAACAGCGCCCTCTGGCTCACATACTTACAACTCATAAACAAATAAAGCATCCAATCCACTAAGCATTTGCACTAAGCATTCAACATACCTCTGTTTTAACTTTTTGCAAAAGGGCCTTTTTTGTGGTACAAATATAATAAGCTTGTAAGTGCCATGGTGCCTCTGCAAGTTTTATGTGTCTTTCCTTCTAAGCTTACTTGTTGACTGCCTCTTGGTATGAGTGAAAGCGCTATCAAGTTCTATTATTTTACATATGTTTCTGTTCTGGCACATGAGCACTATACCCTTTATTTTAAGCATGGGTCTTACAGGTGTACCACGTATGCTCTGAGCTAGATATAAATGTCAAAGTTCTCAGGACATGTATGATAATAGCACTTAATGGTATTGTCACTCATAGCAAGTGTGAGGTGTTGGCTGTGCTTAGAATGGATTAGCATTTGCCGGATCTAAGTGGTACTTGCATACTACAAAAAAGGGCTATTTCTCTGCAGTGAGGCTGCAGTCAAACAATCTAGAGGCATGCTTACAAGTACCCTACCAAACGCTGGGAATCATGTGGTCAGTTGAGTTCCTTTAATCTCTACAGAAGTTTTTTGGCCCCCAAGATCAAGCACATGGTGCCACCTTGATATACTAAGCGGATACATTAAATATCTATAACCAATGACTTTCAAGTCTTCCAATTAAACAGACAGATGTGACTAATTTCCAATTTTAAACACAAATGTGACTATGACACAAATAATTTTCCACCTATAGCTACTATGTTCACACTGCATTTATACCTGAAAAGTCTTATAAGAGCTAACATAAGAGAACTAACATTTTTCTTATGATACAAGGTGTATGACATTGTGACTGAAGCCACTTTCCTTTCATATCCCTCTTTGGATACAGTTGAAACATGCTATAGTTTGAAAGGCAGAAGGGCCTTTCTGTACCTGCCTAATGTGTGGTTTGGCTGTGGTTTTTAGTATGTCACAGCTGCTCTATATGCACCTCCACACTCTGCAGAGACATCTTATTACAAACCACAGCTATAAACTACTTAAGACTGTTGTCATATTGTCTTCTGCATTCTACACTCATGGTTTCAGTAACAGTTTATGACAAATACTACTGCAGTGAAGAGATATTCTTCGGGCTCAACTAGCACATTGTCTTATGAGCAGCCCCCAAAGTAATACCACTGAAGTGTAGGACGTGGCACAAGGATGAATATGATTATGCTAACATATACTGGTTCCAGACACGGGATTAAGATATTATGTTGGATGCTATTACTAATTTGTGTCACGGCAGGACAACAGAGAGGTGAGTTAGTGTATAGAAACTGCATCTATTTATTTTATGGTTGAATTGCACAGTATGATAAGTTTCTGCATCAATATGTCAATTTAGTATAATGCTGGGCATTGTAGTTATAATTTTGAGATGTTACATATATTCATATTTTAATCCTAGTTTATTATAGTAATGTCATAAAAATTGGGGGAAATTCATATTTGAAATCAGAAAATTGGCATAGAGGGATGATATTGAGAGGCATGTTTGGTGCAAGGCTCTTTCTTGCGCTAAACCTGCACCAGAAGCCCAATCCATGCCCATCCACCTCTTCATAAATCTCTCTTTACCTGCACCAGTTGGGATGTTTATTAAGACTGTTGTACAATACATAAATACATTTTCCCCCTTGTCTACCATGTATTGTCTGTGATGAATGGTGCTTACAACATGCAGATGTTCTAGATCTTATTTTTAAACCAAAATAAAACATGGTCCCCTGATAGCACTGTTATGGGAACACCATGAAAACTGAATATCTGGAAAGGTAGTGATGTGGACCAGTACCTTAAACAAGAACAACGATTCCCCTTACGTCCGACAGCAGCACAATATGGGGTATCTCTGCCCCTGTGTGTTGTTTAGGACAGGTGGAACCTTTAATTAGCACCAAAAAGGTGCCTCCTACTAGCCCTATAAGAGGGCACAAGAGACCTCCCTCCACTGTGTTTTTTTCTGTCCTGTGTGGAACAGGTGGACGGAGGTCTCTTGTGACCTCCCGTTGCTAGGGGTTTTATTTACTCCTGGCTTACCTTTTTGGGGTACCTCGGTCCCAAAGAAAAAACCTCCGGTCCTTCGGGCCTTCGCACCGCAGCACAGCGTTATCCGGTATCCATCTGCAGGCAGCGCGATCCCAGAAGTAAGCGGGGAACCTCCTCTGCCGGAACTTTTCTCCGGTCCCGTGTTCCCAGGGGAACGAAGCCTTTGCATACCACTGCGCCCTTCTTCCGGTTTTCTCGGAAAAAGTGCGGTAAGTTTGGAAATTTAAAATTTAAAGGCAAAATATAGAATTGATTTTTGCTGCTTGTATTTTGAGCCTCTGGCTTAGGCTTATGCTCCTCTATGTTCCATTATGGCGTTTGACTTGTTTTGGTGCTGTATAAATGTTTCTTTGTTGGCTTCCTCCCCTCGCTGCTGGATTACATTTAAAAGGTCTGAATGCAGTCCTTTATTTGAGTGAGTGGTTTCTAGCTCCTCTGCTGCGGGTTGCGGTGGCTGGTTTTTTTCTGACGGTTTTTTTCTCTCTTCAAGTGACCGATTCAAAAAAAAAAAAAAAAAAAAAAAAAAAGGTACCCCTTGGGTTTTTATGCCATGCTTGGCGATCTTCCCTGTTTCAGTGTCACGTGGCTGTTTGATGTTTCAAATGTCATCTTCTGCATCACGTAATGGCAATGCGCTTAGGAGGAAAAATTCCTCTAAACTTGAAACACCTAATGTGTTTGGATTGCAATACCCCTTTACCTGACGGCTATGATTTTACCCGCTGTCACCAGTGTCGCGGACCTCCGCCGGAAGTACCTTCTATAAGAGGTTGTTACTTGGGTAAAGGACTATATGAGGAGTCTCTTAAAGGAGATTCGTTCTTCCATCGCCCAGATTGTCAAGAGACCGCAGATTGAGACACAATCTTCCTTACGGATCTCTGATGAAGATTATCAGATAGTGGACGAGACACTCTCATCTGACGATTCCACTGAAGATCCCAGCAGGCCGTGCTTCCACTCGAAAAAATTAAGCCGGCTGCTGAAGTCCATCCGGTCTAAGGATCGTGATGTTGACGGGGAAGCCTCCGCGTCCACCTATAGAGGGCCTAGGGTCTTCCAAGTGGACCAGACATTACAAAAATTAATGTCCTCAGAGTGGAGAAGTCCTGAAAAACCTCTTGTGGTTCCTAGGAGGTTCAGCGCTTTATTCCCAATTGCTCAATGGGATCAATGGGGTCCTCCTCCCAAGGTGGATATGGCGGTGGCTAAACTGTCCTGCCGCACTAAGGTACCATCAGATGATGGAGCAAATCTGCACGACGCCATGGCAGGCGCTTCGACAATACCTTCAAGAAGGCTTATTCAGCTGCCCCGCCCAAGACCGCTGTGGCGGTTGCGTCCTGTGAAGTGTCAGCCAAATTATGCACTGACCTGGTCCACCTCGAAAGTGACCGACTCTGGAGTCTCCAGAGACGAGCTGCTAGGGTTTCTAGGCTCAGTTTCCCTAGCAGCTGAATATTTAACGGAAGCCTCCCACCATCAATTAAGGCTGGCGGCCAAATCCCTGGCACTTACCAAGAACACTGCAGCAGGAAGACCTCTATGGTTAAAACCTTGGAGAGCTGTGTTCCCCTCAAAGTATAATTTGTGCGCATTACCCTTTGAGCCGGGTAGAGTCTTTGGCTGTGCCCTAGACGAGATCCTAGAGGGCTTGGCCGACAAGAAGGGTAAAACTTTACCCCAGGCCTTCAGAGGTAGGTCTGGCTCTGGCCGTGGTAGAGGCTATCCACCTCGTCGTGGAAGGCAGTCCAGAGAGGCTCTAGTTATTCCTCTAGAGGCGCCGGCCGGAGATTCCGAAGTCTGATGATAAATAAGTCAAGCCTAGCTTTTGACATCAGAAGCAGTTTTCCTGTGGCCGAGATTCCTGTCGGAGGTCGTGTCTCCCACTTTCTCAACTGCGGGCAGGAAAAAAATTCGAGACCCATGGGTCCGGTAGGTAATCCAAAGAGGTTATGCAATCAAGTTCCTCCGTCCTCCTCAGGATCGGTTTGTGTTAACTCGCGGCCTCCCTGGAATGCTTCATCGGAGAGTACATTCACAAGGAAGCCCTGGTGGAAGTCCCTTCTCTAGAAGAAGGATCCAGTGTCTATTCTCCCGTCTTCCTGATGCCAAAACCGGCAGACAAGTGGAGAATGATCATAGACTTAAGGTACCTCAACCGCTTCATCAAAAAGAAGCGTTTCCATAGGAAAACCATAAAGTCTGTCACCACCTTTCTCCTCTAAGGCGATGTTTTTTGTGACTTTGGATATAAAAGACGCCTATTTGCATATTTCTATTTACCTCCACACAGAAGGTTTTTTTCTAAGGATTGCTGTAGTAGTTTCCGGCCACAGGAAGCACTTTCAATTCACAGCACTACCCTTCGGGATCTCCTCTGCTTCCCACACCTTTACAAAGGTAGTGGCCCCCATAACGGCCGCCCTCAGGCTTCAGGGGATATTCTTGGTGCCTTACCTAGACGACTGGTTGATAAAGGCCTAGTCAGAGTCTGTTCTGCTCCAGTACCTACAGACAGCCTTCAGAGTCTGTGATGGCTTATAAATTGGGAGAAGTCAAAAACGATCCCTTCAACTCGAAGGAAGTTCCTCTGAGAAAACTACTTCCTAGATTCAGTCCACCTGCAAATCTCCTTGACACCAGCAAGGAAGGAGAAGCTGGTTGCGGCAGTCCGGCACCTCTTCAAAAAGCCGATAGCCTCCATCAGAACATTGATGAAGATCCTGGGCTTGATGTCTTCCTCAGTGGAGGCAGTCCCATGGGCCTTGTGGCACTTACGTCCCCTCCAGAAGGAGTTACTAGAGGCTTGGGATCGCTCCCTTCTTACATTCAGCAAGAAGATTCGACTCTCCCCCAGGACCCGTCTTTTTCCCTCAAGTGGTGGTTGCACCTGAAAGACGGAAGGTCCACGGTCCAACCTTCTTGGACCCTGTTGACTACAGATGCATCCCTCTCGGGATGGGGAGCCCATTGGACGAAAACTCCATAAAGGGAGTCTGGAGCGCTCCTGAAAAAAGGACCTCGTCCAACTGGAAGGAGCTCAGAGCCGTATATCGTGCCTTACCCTATTGCTTGCCTCTTCCCAGGGAAGAGCAGTCAAAATCCGGTCAGACAACATGACCACAGTGCTGTACGTGAACAGACAGGGAAGCACCAGATCACCAACCCTCCTTAGGGAGGCAGATCTGATCTTTACATGGGCAGAGAAAAATCTAACCCATTTATCCGCAGTTCACATCAAGGGCTCCCTGAACATAGTAGCGGATGTTGGGGTTATGCAGTATCAGGAGAATGGTCACTCAATCCAGAAGTCTTTCATCAGATTACCCTGAACAGGGGTCTTCCAGAAATAGACCTCATGGCAACCCGACTCAACGCCAAGGTGAAGAAGTTCTGTTCCCTTTACCAGGAGGACAATCCCTTGGCAGTGGATGCCCTGTTCATCCCTTGGAGGTCCAGGCTGGCATACATCTTCCCTCCAATTCCAATAATACCAAAGGTATTAATGAAATTCAGACAGGACCAAGTCTTTGTGATAGCCATCATTCCATTCTGGCCAAAAAGAGCTTGGTTTTTCCCAACTCATGGAGATGAGTCGAGGAATATATTGGAGGCTTCCCCCCATCCAGAACCTGGTTTCCCAAGGATCTCTGAAGTGCCAGGATCTCTGGAGATTCAACCTGACAGCCTGGAGGTTGAGCAGTCCCTACAACAGGATAGAGGACTGTCAGAGGCCGTCCTGAAGACCCTTTATTCTGCAAGAGCAGAATCTACCAATAAGAACTACCAGAGGACAGCCAAGATTTTCATGGAGTGGTGCTCCAAGAAGGGTATTAATAATCTAGAACCTTCAACGGCTGATATTTTCTTCAGGACGGTTTGGATAAGGGCCTTGCCCCTGCCACTTTGAAAGGGCAGATTGCGGCCCTCTAAGCTCATTTGAACAGATGTCTGTCTCAGGATCCTCTGGTTGCAAGGTTCCTTAAAGGGGCAATGAGGCTAAAGCCCTCAGTATCATCCCCAGTGGGACCTTGCGGTAATCATTACAGGCCTGTGCGGTCCTCCATTTGGACCCTTGGAGACTACGGAGATAAAATATTTAGCCTACAAAACCACTTTTTTGTTGGCTATTATATCTGCCAAAGAGTAGAGGTACTCCAGGCCCTCTCTTCTAGAGAACCGTACATTTTGTTTTTGCAGATAGGGTGCACCTTAGGTTTATCCCTAAGGTCCCCTCATACTATAATAGCAATCAGCTAATTTCGTTACCTATGTTTTTCCCCTCTCCAACCTCTGAGGAGGAAGAAAGGCTCAACACCTTAGATGTGGTAAGGTGTCTGTGGATTTACCTATTCCACACTCAACCGCTTAAGAAGGCCGAAAGCCTACTAATTGATATGCAGGGTAAAAACAGAGGCCTCAAGGCTTCCAAGCCTACTCTATCCACATGGATCAAGGAGACAATTAAGTCTTCCTTTCTTATTCAGGAGTTATTCCCTCCAGTCTTTCTACGGCCACTCGACCTGGGTTGTCGACTTCTTTGGCTGAGTATCGGTCCTTACCATTGGACCAGATTTGTGCGGCTGCATCATGGTCATCTCAGTTGACCTTTTGTTAAACATTATCATTGGACATCCGCAGTTTCCAGACAACTGCCGTTGGTCAGTCAGTCCTTGTCGTTGTAAGGCGAGGAAACCCTCCCTAGGGGAATTACTTGCTATCTCCCCATATTGTGCTGCTGTCGGACGTAAGGGGAATCGTTGATTGTAATGTCAATCTGTATTCCCTTAGTCCAGACAGCAGCACAAGGCTTCCCTCCCTAGAAGCTTGTTTCCTGTTACTTTATAATTTACACAGTGGAGGGAGGTCTCTTGTGCCCTCTTATAGGGCTAGTAGGAGGCACCTTTTTGGTGCTAATTAAAGGTTCCACCTGTCCTAAACAACACACAGGGGCAGAGATACCCCATATTGTGCTGCTGTCTGGACTAAGGGAATACAGATTGACATTACAATCAACGATTGTAGTTCCAAGAGAAGGTGGATTAGCACTTTACTTTCATTAAAAGATGGTGGTCATTACCATTCAGACAAGTAATAATTTACAGGAATTTAGCCTGGCAACCAATAGATTTGAATTCTAAATACTTATTTTTATGTAAAAATATTTTAGAGTAGTTCAAGTGCTGGGAACTACAGGAAGCAGTAAGAAATGTCTTCTAAGCAGAGCTGTGAGAGAACACTGTAATAAAAAATTAAAAAATAATTGTACTCCTTCAAGAATCCCCTGCTGCTCCCTTTACAGTCAGAGCAAAGTGGATGGGATTCTAGTGAATCCCATGCCCACTTTGCGGAAAAAAAACGGGCTGCGGACATGTGGCGATTTCCAAAACCTGCATGGTCTTGGAAATCGCAGCATGTCAATTATACCTACGGAAACGCCGGCGGTTTCCCCTTAGGTATAATTGAAACAGAAAGTCTGCAGAGGAAAACTCTGCAAAATTTCTGTCTAAAAGCGCTGCGGGAAGAACTGTAATGCGATCCCGCCGCGTTTTCTCCCGCATTGCTTTTTTTGCTGCTTGACACCATGTGGGGCCTTAGCCTTACAGGGTTATTTACCATGTATTCAGTCCTTGCAAAGTGGATGGGATTCAAGCGAATCCCATCCACACATTGCAGAAAAATACACGGAGTGGAAATGCTGCAATTTCTAAAACCGTTGCTGTTTTGGAAATCTCAGCATATAAATTATACCTACAGAAATTCGGTGGTTTCCCTATAGGTATAATTAAAGCAGGAAGTCTACAGAAGAAACCTCTGTGGACTTTCTGTAAAAGAGTAGCAGGAAAAACCGAGATGTGTTTCCACCGCGGCTTTTCCTGCTCGGTATGTGGAGCCTTAGACTTAAGCCTTAGCCTTTACTCCCACTGTGTTTCTGCTATGTGGGGCCCTAGTCTAAGTGTTTTACACATGATGGGAGTCTGAACAGCTCCATGCAATCTCTTTGATTAGAAACAGCCCTTTCATGTTTACTCCCTCTGTCCCTGACTACTAAGTCAAAGCACACATGTAAGAAAATTCAGCAGCATTTTTCTCTGTAAAATTGCTGCAGCAAAAACCATCCGTAATTTACATAGACGGACTTTTTAGGAATCACTGTCACAATCTAAGTGACACTACATGTGGTCTGGTTGTCTAATCACCAGACCATATCTATCTGTCTATTACTACTTATGTTGGATCTATTTCCCTAATGACTCTTTGCTATGAAAGTCAAGTGGATCAAAAAACATGAAAGGAAAGCCTTTTGACCATAATCAGACTGAAGTCTTTTATTGAGGTAAGAGATTAAGTAGTGAGGGTGACAGCTAAAATTTCTTTTTGAAGGCTAGTATGGCACTATGGTTGTTACAGTTGTCTGAAAATATTTAAGGGTTGTAATACAATTGATACTAGATAGCAAACCTGTAACTTCTCATATTTCCTTCCCTTGGGACTCTGCTGCACAATTCTATGTCTCACTGCTCTCCGTCCTTTAATATAAAATACATATATCAAATTACACATTACATCCTCAATGGTACACAACATATCAGGACATCGAATGATAAACAAGCATAACATCGACACCAACATACCGTATACCACTACAAAGTGGTTGCTAACCTGTTTTTGGTAGAGACTGTCTGTGTATGACCATCTATGGTCACCTACCTAATGTTGCTTAACTAAGGAGGTTAACCTTCAGCTCCTTACAATAAGACAGGGTGATATCAATATTCACCTATAACACTAATAAAACTATTTATACTTTTGCTTTTTGCTGAAACAGAAGGTCTGAAAATTGACTAGCAAAAGAGGCCTTTGTTTCTTTGAATGAGCATGTGCGAACATAGACCACAACTATCGCAATCCTATATTTAATCTAATTGCACAGATTCACACACACAACACTAATTCCCCTCTGCAGGGAATTATTCAATGGGCCGCATTCATGTCATTTACTGCTTTGGTAAAATGAAAACTGAGCTCTGATATGTTTCTAGTGGCAACAAAGATAGTTTCAGACTAAGGACCCACATAGTGAGCCGCAGCCCAAAAGTGCTGCAGAAAAACCTGTGTCGGAAACGCATTGCATTTTTTTTCCACAGCGCTTTTCACAGAAAGTCTGCAGCGTTATCCTCTGTGGACTTTCTGTTCATATTATACGCCAGTTCGGTAGGTATAATTGATATGCTGCGATTTACAAAAGCACAACGGTTTATGAAATCACAGCATTTCCACTGCGGATATTTTGCAGGTACTGTAAAATGCTGTGTTTTTTTGCCACAGCATTTCCCAGTGGGGGGCCCTGGCCTTACTGTGTGACAGTTTTCATGAATATGGCTCAATAAGCAAACTACATGGCCACCCTGTGGATGTGTAATGATTTGCTATTGTTATATATAATGTCAAGATAATGCTAAATAATGAAGAGAAAGTGTCATACAGCTCCTCTATTACTAATTCTAGCTCCCCAGTATATTTCAGTACCCAAGGGTCAAACAGCAACTATATGAATGGTCCCATAAGGTGCTGTATTAGCACCTAAAACAGCGCCATATTTTTATTATAAGCTTTTTTCTTTCCCCCCCCTCCTCCTCTTTCTCCCCCCTTTTAAAAAAAAATTTTTAATCCAAAACCCTTTCCTTTTTGTTTTTTGTTTTTTTAAAAAACTAGGTGAACACAACACATTAGGAAATGTAGGCCATCATACAGCTGGAGGTTTTTTACAGACAGCAGCACCTAAGTGCACGGTTGCAAAGGGCATGGTAAAAGTAACATACAGTGCTGGCCAAAAGTATTGGCACCCCTGCAATTCTGTCAGATAATACTCAATTTCTTCCAGAAAATTATTGCAATCACAAATGCTTTGGTAATAATATCTTCATTTATTTTGCTTGCAATGAAAAAACACAAAAGAGAATGAAAAAAAGTCAAATCATTGATCATTTTACACAAAACTCCAAAAATGGGCCGGACAAAAGTATTGGCACCCACAGCCTAATACTTGATAGCACAACCTTTAGACAAAATAACTGCGAACAACTGCTTCCGGTAACCATCAATGAGTTTCTTACAATGCTCTGCTGGAATTTTAGAACATTCTTCTTTGGCAAATTTCTCCAGGTCCCTGAGATTTGAAGGGTGCCTTCTCCGAACTGCCATTTTGAGAGATCTCCACAGGTGTTCTAAGGGATTCAGGTCTGGACTCATTGCTGGCCACTTTAGAAGTCTCCAGTGCTTTCTCTCAAACCATTTTCTAGTGCTTTTTGAAGTGTGTTTTGGGTCATTGTCCTGCTGGAAGACCCATGACCTCTGAAGGAGACCCAGCTTTCTTCAGACTTCATAATGCCATGCACACGGTCAAGCAGTCCAGTGCCAGAGGCAGCAAAGCAACCCCAAAACATCAGGGAACCTCCGCCATGTTTGACTGTAGGGACCGTGTTCTTTTCTTTGAAGGCCTCTTTTTTTTTTCCTGTAAACTCTATGTTGATGCCTTTTCCCAAAAAGCTCTACTTTTGTCTCATCTGACCAGAGAACACTCTTCCAAAAAGTTTTTGGCTTTCTCAGGTAAGTTTTGGCAAACTCCAGCCTGGCTTTTTTTATGTCTCTGGGTCAGAAGTGGGGTCTTCCTGGGTATCCTACCATAGAGTCCCTTTTCATTCAGACGCCGACGGATAGTACGGGTTGACACTGTTGTACCCTCGGACTGCAGGGCTGCTAGAACTTGTTTGGATGTTAGTCGAGGTTCTTTAGCCACCATCAGCACAATCTTTCGTTGAAATCTCTCGTCAATTTTTCTTTTCCGTCCACATCTAGGGAGGTTAGCCACAGTGCCATGGGCTTTAAACTTCTTGATGACACTGCGCACGGTAGACACAGGAACATTCAGGTCTTTGGAGATGGACTTGTAGCCTTGAGATTGCTCATGCTTCCTCACAATTTTGCTTCTCAAGTCCTCAGACAGTTCTTTGGTCTTCTTTCTTTTCTCCATGCTGAATGTGGTACACACAAGGACACAGGACAGAGGTTGAGTCAACTTTAATCCATTTCAACTGGCTGCAAGTGTGATTTAGTTATTGCCACCACCTGTTATGTGCCACAGGTAAGTAACAGGTGCTGTTAATTACACAAATTAGAGAAGCATCACATGATTTTTCAAAGGGTGCCAATACTTTTGTCCACCCCCTTTTTTATGTTTGGTGTAGAATTATATCCAATTTGGCTTTTTGACAATTCTTTTTGTGGTTTTCCATTGAAGACAAATTAAATGAAGATATTATTACCAAAGCATTTGTGATTGCAATCATTTTCTGGAAGAAATTGAGTATTATCTGACAGAATTGCAGGGGTGCCAATACTTTTGGCCAGCACTGTAAGCTATAACAAACATTTGCAATGCACTTTTCTCATTAAGGGAATTAAAGCACAGCGAGCATTGTGGAGTAGGGGAGTTAGTGAATGTTGTACAGGCAGGGCCGGCGTTGGGGAAAGGGGGAGGCAAACTGTGCAATTGCCCAGGGCCCCGTCCCCTAAGGGGCCCCTGGGACCTGGAGCCTGATGACTCCGGATCCCGGAGTCATGCCCGGCCATGTCAATAACAGAAAGGGACCTAGCGTCATGTGCCGCAGGGCCCCTTTCCGAGGTAAGTAAAAATAACAAACATTTTTACTCACCTGTCCTTGGTGTCCGACGTCATCTTCTGGCATTCCGGACATCACCCACGAGGGGCATTCTGACAGCGTGCCCCACGTAACTGCTGAGGCCCAAACATAAGCCTCAGCGGTGACGTCCACAACACGTGACATCAGCCGCAGAGAAGAGTAAGCCAGCTTTGGCGGGGATTGCGGAACAGTGCAAGAAAGCCCAGGAAAGGTAAGGCAAGGTAAGTATAACTGTTTGTTATTTTTCCTTACCTCCCCCAGGCCTTCGATTATTATAATCTGGGGTCTGAAGAGACCCCAGAGTATAATATAATAATAGCACTGACGGAGTCTGTAGGGCCACTGTGGAGCATTATACTGGGGGGGCCCCTCTGGATAGCATATTATACTGTATGGGGCCTCTGTGGAGCATTATAATGTGGGGGGGCTCTGGAGAGCATATTATATTCTGTGGGGCCACCGTGGAGCATTATACTTGGGGGGGGGACCTCTCTGGTCAGTATATTTTACTGTGTGGAGGCCATTCTGGAGTATGTTATACGATGTGGGGTTATTGTGGAACATTATTCTGGGGGGACCATCTGCAGAGCAAATTATATTGTCTGGCGCCACTGTGGGGCATTATTCAGGGGGGGAACTAAGGAGCATTATACTAGGGGGCCCTCTGGGGAGCATATTATGTTGCATGGGGTCTACTGTGGAGCATTATACTGGGGGGATGCTCTGGGGAGCATAATATTCAAGTTTTCATTCTTAAGTAGATAACCTGGGAATCTCCAGATAATGTCTGTGTCCCTTGGATAGGAATCTAGAAGATGTACCAACACCGGGGCATGGTCAGAAATGACCAGGTCTCCGATGGAAGCCATCACCAGTCTGGGTATTAAAACGTCATTAAGGTATATATAATCTATGCGAAACCATGAGTCATGTGGGTGGGAGTAATGTGTAAATTCCCGATGGTGTACCGCATACAGCCTCCAGCTGTCTGTCAGTTGCGTGGTGCATTCGTGGCCAACAGCGTTTCATGATTTCCCTCACTGGGATGCACGGAGCTCGAATGAGACCTGTCTTAAACAGTTGACATCACTGAATTAAAGTCCTCTCCCACAAGTGGGGGAGTGAAGCTTCTTCACATTCCACGCAACTATGATCAGAAAGATATCGGTGCAAGAAAGTTACAATCAGTGGTCGTAGCATGTCTATCCCTACCCCCGATTCATGAGAGAAGAGAAGAGAGTTCGACATTGCCCTGGGAGACCTGGCATAACAATAGATAACTAAACCTGAACATAACCAAACACATCAAAAGTAAACTGAACCGTATTTCCCTAATGAGACATTTCCCAACATAACTTCCCCTTTTTTTTCCTGACATTTCAGCAGGCGGAGTTCCCCATTCTTCTTTCAGGACTCTCCCCTCAGGAATAAGATGCACAAGCTATATTAATATCCCTTTTTGGGTCAAACAAATGATAAACAGGCATAGCATTACACTCCCCCATCCCGGAAGGCCCATAAGTCCATCAGAGACATCAGAAGTCAGGCAATTGTCCAGCAAAATGTGATGGTCACACTAACAAAGAACAATCTTACCACCGCTCGGTTCATGCCTGGTTATCACGTGCACCTTTCAATTGGTGGGGCGGTGACCCACTGAACTTGGTAAGTTTAGAGAGCCACGACATTGGTTCTTGGTCTCCCCCCTGGGTCCACTCCCCCCCCCCCCCCCGACAGGGGAGCCCTCTCTCCGAGATCCCCTCCCAGGGGAGATTCAAGAAAATTGTGATGCTAGTGAGGGCCTTGTGGTCATTCCCTCCACCTCCTCTGGTACAAAATAGGCTGATGCTTCTTCTGGCAATATGCAAGCTTTGAAGGAGTCATCAGTACATTTCACTCTCAAAATGGCAGGGCGTGCTAACTGAAAGCGAATGTTGCATTTGTAAAGACGGAATAGGGATGAATAATCCCCAAACAGTGGCCATATAACAGCAATAATTCTTTCCTCGAGAGGGAAGCTCAAAGGATTTTTTTCTTTATGATTATAATCCAGGTAACACATGATAATTTGCCTTGGTCTGTTGTCTTTCCAAGTAGTTGTGGAACCCTGTTATGTCTTAGGTGGGCCCACTCGATGTCCTCATTCCACTTGCATGGAGTGTCAAAGGCCTAGGGCCTTGGGCAAGTACATCTCACACAGGTCTTGTAAATTTGCAGACAGTACCAACTTAGGCAGTCCAACCATGCATAAGTTGTTCCTCTGGGATCTGTTTTCAAGATTGTTGAGTTTCACTGATAATGAGATTGTCAATTTTTGCAAGTCTCTAGTTTTTTTTTTTTTATCAGTGCCCAAGTTATCATCCTCCAGATTGGAGGTCTTTTCCTCAACTTCATCAATTGCTGCCCCTGGTGGGTCAATTCCTCTTGCAACTGAAAAAGGGTGGTTTCCATCGTTGCTGACAGTGAGGTAGTTAGGTCTGACACCAAATATTTGGCAAGTTTTATTGCCAGTTTTTTGTAATTGAGGCTGGGATCTGTGTCTGTGCAGGCAGGACTATGAACAGATAGCAGGCTGTCCACGTCTAGGTCTCGGTTTTGATCACCTAATACAGGCCGCTTAGAATCATGCGGCGCCATCTTGGAGTCTGAGTCCAGCACCACGGCAAAGTATGTGGTTGCTTCTTGCCACTTCAGAGTATACTGTATAGTACTACATAAATCTGCAGGCGCAGTAAGCAATGGGGTGGTATCGCAAGATTTCGTGTACCCACATGGGGTATGTACGATTTGTCTGCGGTTGTTGAGTTGTTCTTCTCCATGTGTCCTCACATGTTGGCACCGGAACCATAAGTATTGGTATCATTTTGAGGTATATCTGAGACTTTTTGATGACTTTTTATTCCAATGTTTGGAGCAGTGTGACCAAAATCCACAGCTACTTACCTCTTTGAATCAAAAGTAATGCCCTAATTGTCCAAGGAGCTAATTTCTATATTGACAAAAACAGCAATATCTAGGCAACAGAGACACCAATTCACAAGGGGAAAACACCATTTGATTCAGGTGACCTATATATCTGTGTGACAGATGCTGGTTTCTGGTAACAGACTTCCTTTAAAAGAGGACCTTTCACATCCTCATATATATGCTGTTTTACATACCGCTAGAAAGCCGTCAGCGCGCTGAATTCAGTGCACTGCTGGCTTTCCCGGTATGCGCCCCAGGGCTGGAGATATCGGGGGTCATAGTTTCACGGTTCACCGTCAGAAGGGCGTTCCTGATAGTCGAGCTGGGCTGTGAGGAAAGCCCCCTCTGACAATACAGTGCTATGGACGAGTACAGAGAGAGGAGGCGTTCCTTACAGCCCAGATATGACGCTGAGCTGTGAGGAACGCCCCCCAGTACAGTGCTAAGGAGGAATACTGTCAGGGAGGGCATTCCTCACAGACCAGCTAGACTGTCAGGAACGCCCTTCTGATGGTGAACAGTGAAAATAAGACCACCGATATCTCCAGCCCCGGGGGTACGTACCGGGAAAGCCGTCAGTGAGCTGAATTCAGTGCGCTGTCGGCTTTCTAGCGGTATGTAAAACCGCATATACATGAGGACATGAAAGGTCCTCTTTAAAGAAGGCAGATATTCACCTATGTACAAATTTCTGCTCCTAGCCTGTTTTTTTTTTTTTTTTTTATATTTATTTGGTTTAGGGATATGATCAATGCATCCTTTTCTTTTTGTTTGTCATAAGGTTTAAAATGAAAATAATATAACTATCTTTGTGTATAGGTATAAATGGAACAAAGAAGACGCCTGAAGATCTTGTTTGCTACCAGAATTACACCTTGAAAGATAACTTTTGCTACTGTAGTTGGAGAGCTGGGGAGGAATCACAAAATCCTACTTATAGACTACATTATTGGTATGTTTAGAAATGTCACTGTTGTTTGAACAAACTTATTCTCATATGATGGTTAATGTAATGACAATGATATTCCAATGATAATAGTAATCCAAACTGAAAATTACTCTATTTAATGATGAAAGGGACATTTCTTGCCTAAAAAAAAAAGGTCTCAAAATTGCCAACCAGTCAGAGTGCTGACAGAACATTCAAGTAAAGTAACCACCCGCTCAAAATGAGTGGATAGCAACAAGGAGAGCATCAGATGTAGGCCATGCGCACCAAAAGCTGTTTAAAGTTGTTGAATGGCATGAGTGCTGCAAGACCATGTTTTTCTTTGTTTTGGGTGAAATGACATGTATGCTTTAATAGCAGGGTTAATTTGTAAGTTCCTCCGCTGACTGATCATTTCCTCTTTGAGTGGTGTTAGTTCATAGTTTTATTTTCATTCACTATTTCAATAGTATGCTCAGCTTTGCACCTCATTTAATTTCCGCTTATGCTCATATTAGCTAAGAAATTTTGCAAATCAAGAATACTTGTAATGCAGTGCAAAGTTCCATTAACGTTGCTACTGGAGCCAGACAACAGTATGTTGCTAGATATACCCATACCAATTTTGCTAAGCTCCTTCAATCACTATTTCCTGCTCCTCTACACTCTTTATTATTTTTATTATTATTATTATTATAATAATATGTTAATACATGCTTTCCTAGGCAAAACTGAAGTCCTAAGGGTCTAAGTGCAAATTTTGGACTGGGCCCCCTACCGCTTTTCCATGACATACTGGGGGAAGAATTTATTATTTGCATTAGTTGCATGTACCTTTTTCCTGAGTATATTTCCATCGCATTTTTTTTTTTACGTTGTTGAAGTAGTGGAGTGCAGTTTTGCCTTTTTAAAACAAGTGGTTTTTATGGCTTTTTATTTTACCAAGAAAAAATGCTGTTAAAAACGCTGTGGCAAGATGTTGCAGATATTCAGAAATAAATTATGCACAATCTTATGTACTTGGCATTCTTTTTTTTTTTTTTGGGAGGGGGAGGTTTTTTTTTGTTTTGTTTTTTTGTAAGGCTAAGATCCCAAATAGTGAGCCGCAGAAAAAAATGCTGCAGGTATAACCACGGCGGTAACACACCACGTTTTTTTCTCGCAGTGCTTTTCTGCCTCCATTATGCCTATAGGGAAACCACCAGCGTTTCCATAGTTATAATTGACATGCTGCGATTTCCAAAACCGCAACGGTTTTGAACGTTGCAGTGTTTCTGCTGTGCGTATTTTTCTGCAACATGTGGATAGAATTCGCTAGAATCCCATCCACTTTGCAGTGACGTGGGGACCCGGCCTAATAGTGTTTTTTGGCTCTGGTGTTTGGTTTGTTATTTTTCAATACCCTGCATGCTCTGGGTATTGTTTCCAAGCATATTCCTATTGATTTCATTTTGGGAAACAAACATGATAGAAAGAAACTAACAGAGAAAAATGCTGTGTGAATGAAAAATGTCAAGGGCAAAAACCACCATAAAAAACACAAATCAATAGTGGTGTTTTTATGGCTTTTTTTTTTTTTCAAGAAAAAAACACCATGGAAAGACTGTGTGAAGGTATCCTCAGGGTTTTGAAAATCTGGAGCATTTGTATGAATATGTAACGCACATTGCTATGGCAAATCTGCCACACCTTCACGTTAGTAAATATCAGTGACCTTATTGGCTAACAATACACGTAAATAGTAATGCTATATATAATATGTACATAATGTTAATACACTGTGTTCCAAATTATTATGCAAAAAGTGTTTAGGAGTGATAAGGTAAGAATTTTTTTTGTTTGTCAGTTAAACTCATTGATGGTGATGTGTGTCAGGGCTCTTTGTATCACTGAAAGCAATTGCAGACACCTGTGCTAATTAGTTTGGCAGGTGTGTCCAATTAAAGGCAAGACTACTTAAGAAGGCTGTCCCACATTATTAAGCAGCCTACATTTTCAGCCAAAATGGGAAAGAAAAAGGATGTGTCGGCTGCTGAGAAGCAACAAATTGTGGAGTGTTTAGGTCAAGGCATGACTACAATCAACATTGCCAAGACACTTCATCGTGATCATCGCACAATCAAGAAGTATGTAGCTGATTCACAGCACACACGTGTGCGTGCTGATAAGGGAAAATTGAGGACTCTTTCCAACAGGCAATTACGTCAGGTTAAAAGAGCAGCTTCAAAAATGCCTTGTCATAGCAGCAGACAAGTTTTTGAAGCTGCTGGTGCCTCCAACGTCCCCTGAACAACAAGATGCAGGGTCCTTCAGAGGTTTGCAGCTGTGCGTAAGCCATCCTGTCGACCTCCTCTATCCACTGCACACAAGCAGAAACGGCTCCAGTGGGCCAAACAATACATGAAGACTGACTTCAAAACTGTTTTGTTCACCAATGAGTGCTGTGCAACGCTCGATGGGCCAGATGGATGGAGTGGAGGATGGCTTGTTGATGGACACCCCATGCAAACACGGCTACGGCGCCAACAAGGAGGAGGTGGAGTAATGTTTTGGGCTGGAATCATGGGGAGAGAGATTGTCGGCCCCTTTAGGATCCCTGAAGGGGTAAAGATGAACTCCATAATGTATGTGGAGTTTCTCAAACAGCACTTCCTGCCATGGTTCAAGAAGAAGAACCATGCATTCTGCAGAAAGATCATTTTCATGCATGATAATGCACCGTCTCATGCTGCAAATAACACATCTGCATCTCTGGCTGCTATGGGCATAAAAGGGGACAAACTTATGGTGTGGCCCCCATGCTCCCCTGACCTCAACCCCATTGAGAACCTCTGGAGCATCATCAAAAGGAGTGTCTATGATGGCGGGAGGCAGTTCACATCTAAGCAACAGCTCTGGGAGGGTATTCTGTCCTCATGCAAAACAATTGAAGCAGAAACCATCCAAAAACTGACAAATTCAGTGGACGAGAGAGTTCAGAAGCTTCTTTCGAACAAGGGGTCCTATGTGCAAATGTAATATCACCTCGAATAAAGTTTTGGCTTGAAAACTGTTTGATTTCAGTTTGTAATAACCTGCTAATGCTTATAATTTCACAATGACCATTTTTTTGTTCTTAATAAAAATGAAAAGGTTGCAAATTCTGCTGTGCATAATAATTTAAAACATGCATTTTGAGTGTGTTTTTTTTTTTTTTAAATATACTGTTATCATAGGCAGTTTGTTCAAAAACCTTTCAATTATACTCGAATAGTTGATGACTGGAAAATTACAATGACTGCAATTCATATAGGTAATTTTGGAAAATATGAGAAAATATTATTTGCATAATAATTTGGAACACAGTGTATGTACATTATCAATACACATACTCTTTTAGGCTGATGCCACACATTGTGGAGGAGCTTCTTCTTTCAGTTGTAGATTCTGCTGTTATTTTTTGAGCCAAAGCTAAGAGTAGCTTGAAAAGGAATGGGAAATATAAAAAGAAGTACTTATGCCCTCATCATATTAATATCCCCCCTGATGTCCCCTTTATATAAATAATGTCATTCTCATAATAATATGGGATTAAAGGGTTTTTCTGGCACGGTACAACATTATACTACTATCAACAGGACAGACAGTGTAAGAGTTAAAGTGTGAACCGAGAGCAAGGCAGGTGGTTTGGACCCCGCAACCAAAAATGAGGGCCCGGGGGGGGTTAAAAAAAAAAAAAAAATTATTAATAATAAAAAAAAGGGGGTTAAGGGGAGAAAGAAGGGGGGGGGGGAGGGGAAAAAAATAAAATATAATGTGTAAATTTTTTGGGGGGTTTTTGTTGTGTTTTTTTTTTTTTTTTTTTTCTCTTTTTTTTTGTTGGGGTTGTGGGAATAATATAATAAATAATTTTTTTTTTTCTTTGTCTTTTTTTTTTTTTGTTTGTGCCCCCCCTGTTTGGGGTGGGGGGGGGGGGGGGGTGGGGGGGGGGGGGGGGGGGGGGCGGTGGGGCCCAAAATCGGTCCTTTCTTTTATAGTGAAGCGTCCTCTCCTCACGGTTATCAGGATCTTGGGAGAAATGAAGTCCTCTTTAACAGACAGGGAAACCAACTGAATGCAATGTAATCCAACAGCAGATTCCACTCAGCACACTGACAGTCCTGCCGAATCCATACACTGAGCTGGGATGTAAGCCGGGATTTAGCAGGTGCCGTCCAGTACATCAACAGCACTGCGAGTCTCTATCTGTGGTATCCATATACACAGTCACAATGTCAGTCTCACTGATCAGCCACTGAGCACAGTTCCTTTCACGTGGACTCACTAGTCCTGTTGTCTCTTTACACTCTGTTTGTCTCTGGACCAAGATACAGCTTAGCTGTACAGAAAAATATCCACACTAGTTCAATACAACACTTGCCAAGATGGCTGCTGCTCTCTGTCTCGTCACTTCCTGCTTCTCTGCTCACATTCTGTCTGCAGAACAGGCAAGCTGACATAAAAGGGGGGAAGTCACTCCAGCATCATGTCACAATTACAATGGCTGCTGTCTTAAAGGAACAGAATCACAGAAATACATTCAACATTAACAGTTTATACAGACAAATGAAGCTTAGGACAACATTGGCTGTCTCTTACATATTCCCCCCCACTTTAAGATTGGCAGTCCCTGCCTATGACTGTATATCCAGAGGGTTGTACTTTTATGCACAGGGTGGTAGTATACCGATGTATGGCAGGCCAAACAAACTCATCCTGCGCATACCGAACAGGGGGAATACCAGCATTTGGCCTAGTGGTCCGTCTGAGGACCGGTGGTATATTATGGGGTGCTGCAGCTATGGGTTGAGAAGGACCAGCGGATTCCGCACCAGAGGGGGCACAGGCCGGAGATACAGTAGTCACAGGTGGAACATCCCCAGGAGCAGGGATCGGCCAACAATCATCCTCCTCGTCTGAGGCCCATTCCGCACCTCCATTCTCTGACTGTGGGAGCTCATTCACATTGGCAAGCCCATCATGATTTGTCCCTTCAGAATGACACAGGCGCAACATATTTCGGTGAAGTACTCGAACACAATCAGTTCCTTCTTTCTGGACCTGGTACACTGGCCCATTCGCATACTTGCGGCCAACAACACGATACGGCAAAGCCTCCCATCGGCTTTCCAATTTCCCTTGGGGTTTCTTGACACGAACTAGCACCAGGTCGCCTGGTTGCAATGGTGCTTCTTGCACTGGGGTCTTATCAGGATGGGGATGTTCTTGCAGGCGCTGCCGCACCAATCGATGGATCGTCTCAAGTCTCTGCCGGTGCGCCCGCACCCAAGAGGTTGGATCCCTCGGAGGGAACCCATCCACATCATCCAACTGTAATTCTCCTACACTTCGCCCAGACCGCCCAAAGAGAAGTGTATAAGGAGAGTACCCCGTTGTAGAATGGACCTGATTGTTATAGGCCCACACCATTTCAGACAAGAACTGAGGCCACTGTAACTTCTTGTCTTCCTCCAGAGTCCGCAGCATCTGTAGAAGAGTTCTGTTGAATCTTTCACAGGCCCCATTTCCCTGAGGGTGGTATGGAGTCGTGTGCGACTTCTTTATCCCGTAGATACGTTGAACTTCTTTCATTACGTGTCCCTCAAAGCAGGCACCCTGGTCGGAGTGGATGCGTTTAGGGCACCCATATACTCGAATGAAATCTTGGCACAGAGCACGAGCTGCTGACTCAGCTGTCTGGTCCTTGGTGGCGGTTACCACCGCAAATTTGGTGAAGTGATCCACCATTACGAGGCAATACTGGTGTCCGCTATTGGATGGGCCCACCATTAGATAGTCTATCATGACGATTTCTAAAGGTTCCTGGGTCACGATGGTTTGCAGGGGAGCTCTCTGTTCTATTGCCTTATGGATCTCACAAGTTCGACAGCTGCGGCATACTTCTTCGACCATTTGACGAAGACCAGGGCAGTAAATCAGTCGCTGTAACCAACGAAAGGTCTTCTCATGACCAAAATGTCCATTCTTATTATGAGCCTCAACTGCCAACGAGCGAGCCAGTTCACTAGGCACCACAATTTGGTATCGAATGTCGATCTCAGAAGGTAAATAGACCTTTCGGCATAGCACTCCATTTTTCATCTCCAACTTTTCCCACTGACTCAAAACAGATAATATCTCACGTGTCAGTCGTTCTCTTTCCTCTCTACAGGGCTTCTGGCCTTTCTCAACACACTTGATCATCTGCGCCAGCCCCTCATGGGTCTGTTGTATCTGTGCCCATTCCTGTCGTGAGGGACCAAAGAAAGGAGCCATTTCAGTCCCCTCCATCTCAAACTGATTAGTGGCGGTCAAGGCCTGTGAAAATCTGCTGAAATCGGGCACCTCCACATGCTCCAACTCATGATCCACGTCTTCTGTGGGGGTCTGGGCAGTTACCCTAGAAAGTCCGTCAGCATTCTGGTTCTCTGTCTTGGACCGATACTTAATGCGGTAATTGAATGTAGACATTCGGGCTATCCACCTCTGCTCTAACGCCCCGAGCTTGGCATTTTCCAGGTGAGCTAGTGGGTTGTTGTCAGTCACTACTAAAACTTCAGCACCGGTCAAATATTCAGAGAATTTCTCGGTCATGGCCCATACCAGTGCCAACAGCTCCAACTTAAATGAACTATAATTCTCGGGGTTTCTTTCAGAATCTCTCAAAGACCGGCTGCCGTACGCTATGACCCTCTCCTGGCCATCCTGAAGCTGGGAAAGCACTGCTCCAAGACCATACAGGCTTGCATCCGTATACAGCTGGAACGGCAAGTGGTAATCAGCATATGCCAAGATTGGGGCTGTTGTCAGTGCATCTTTCAATGCCTGGAAGGCTTGTTCCTGTTCAGGTCCCCACTTCACGGACCGGTTCTTTGGACCACCGGATGTGCCTCGTAGGAGAGCATTAAGTGGTGCTGCTACCTTGGCGAAATCCTTAATAAACCGTCGATAGTAACCGGCTACTCCAAGGAACGCCCTCACTTCTCGCAGGGTAGTCGGTATCGGCCAATCTTGAACAGCCGCTATCTTGTCTCTTGATGGTCTCACCCCTTCTCCTGATACGCGGTGACCCAAGTAATCAATTTCAGATTGGAACAACCGACATTTACTGGGTTTCAATTTGAGCCCATGTTCCCGCAATCTTCGAAATACTTGCCCCAACTGGTGGAGATGGTCTTCAAAGGTCGCAGAATACACTATAATGTCATCCAAGTAGATGAGAGTGAACTCAAAGTTGAAGTCACCGAGACATTTCTCCATCAACCGCTGAAACGTTCCGGGTGCATTTGTCAACCCGAAGGGCATCCGGTTAAATTCGTATAGTCCCATGGGCAAGATGAATGCCGTCTTCTCCTTGTCTTTTGTGGCCATCGGCACCTGCCAATACCCACTAGCCAGATCTAGTGAGGAGAAGTACCGGGCTCTCCCCAGCGCTGAGAGGGACTCCTCAATCCGTGGCAAGGGGTAGGAATCTCGTACGGTGCAAGCGTTTAACTTCCGATAGTCTACGCAAAATCGGATGGACCCATCTTTTTTTCTTACTAACACCACAGGAGCCGCCCAGGGACTCTGGCTTTCTTGGATGATCCCACCCTGTAGCATCTTAGCTAACAGTTCTTTCACTTCCTGATACAACTGTGGAGGAATTTGTCGGTAGCGCTCTCTAATTGGAGGGGTGTCTCCTGTGGGAATCTCATGGTAGATCCCTGTGGTACATCCAAAATCTTCAGCATACCGTGCAAAGGTGGCTTGGTTCTCCCACAACAGCTCATCTACCTTCTGCACCCATTCCAGAGAACATGAACTTACATCCATCTTCATCTGTTCTCGAATTGCACAGCCATTCCATTCAGAGGTGGGTTCCTCATCTTCTCCCATGGACACAGTTACGGTCCACTCATCCCTTTCAGTCGGCTTCAGCTGCATTGGAGTTACTTTCCTTACTTCCTCCGGAGTCACATAGATGTTAGCCAGCAGCCTCCCTGGGGTCAGGTCCACACTCTGGTCCTGAGTGTTTACACATCGAAGTGGTACTCTTCCATTGCGAACTATTGCCAAGGAACGGGCCACTAGCGGATCAACACCTCCTTCGGCTGCCTGCAGTGGTTCTACCAACACAGCTATGCCCTCTAGTTTCCGACAGGTGCCTACGGGCATGGACACTATTGTCTCCCGACTGGGTGGCAGTGTAACTTTTGTATGCAAAGGAACTGAAATTCGAGCCAGAGGACGCTGCGCATCCGAACTTTTCTGTAAGCCACATGTCCGGATCAGCCGCTGGAAAGCTGTTTGAGTAGGCCGATGGGTGGTGGTTTCTTTCCAATAACCGTGACCTTTCTTTTCAAAGAGGATCTGATCTAATTCTTTTAACACATTCATCCCCAAAATGACAGGGACCTTTACTTCATGTGACTCCTGTACCACCACAATGCCTTTCCTACCCAGATCTTGGCCACATACCCGGACATTCATCCAGGCCACTCCCACGACTGGAACTGGTAACTGGTTAGCTGCGACCACTCGTACGAATGTATGGGGATCATATTTCACATGTTGCCGGAAGTACCGTTCATAACAGTCTCTACTCAAGGTCGTTACTTGGGAACCCGTGTCAATCATCCCGGTAACCGGAATACCCTCCATTTCCACCTGTATGACAGGACTTGCAGCGATCAGGTCATCATCAGGGCATTCTCCCCACATAGTCTCCTTGTCAGTCTCCCCTACTACACGCCCTACAGCAGCAGGGGACTTCAGTTTAACGGCGGTCTCTCATAAGTTTGTCGCTGCTCTGGACATCTAGCAGCAACGTGGCCCATCCGTCCACACTCCCAGCAGCGTATCCCCCGTCGTTCTGGCCATCTGTTTGGGCCCCTTCGGTAAGCCCCTTCGATTTCTCCTGAGCACTGCACTAAATGATTTGGACCCCTTCGGTAGGTCCTATCCTCACCCCTCCAGCGGGGTGGTGGGTGATTCTGACTTGCTGGGTGTGGATGACTCACCCTTTCATCTCCAGTCTTCTGGAAGTCTGCAATTTTCATAGACTGCTCATCACAACGAGTGTGCAAGTGTTCCATTTGTTCTTGCAGTTTCTGCATTACTGTGAGAATTTCTTTAACCGTCCCTTTTTCTACTGTCTCTGAGCCAGAACTAGCCCCCTGTGACAAAGTAACTCCAACTGCGGTCTGCGGCCTCGGGACCATACTATTGGCACGGGAGATGGCCTCTACCTGTACATCATGGAATTTAGCATCAGTCTCTCGTCGTATAAAATCCTGCATAGTCACAGTTAAACTGCCGTCACGTATCCCCAGGACAAACTGGTCACGGAGAGTCCGATCAGGGTTACAGAAGGCTGGCGAGCCCCCTCTTTCCTTCCTTTGAATATCTCGGAGCAGTTCTTGTAGGGCATTTGCATATTGGGGAAGGCTTTCATTCTCCTGTTGTACCCTCTGGAAGAACCGAGCCTGCAGAGACCCCAGCAATGCAGTTTCTCCATAGATGGTTTCTAGAATCTGGACTACTTGCTCAAATGTCTGCCTTTGTTCAAATGGCCTCAGTATCACCGTGGTCTTAGCATCCCCTTGTAATGTCAATATTGCTAGCTCTACTAGTACTTCTGGTGCGGTCTGGTACATTCGCTGTATCATTCGTATCTGTTCCACCCACATACTCACTGACATATTATTGCCATCAAATTTAGCTAACTGACTCATTATAGCCCCTGCTGGCATTCTTCCTCCAGCACCATTCTCCCGAACGGGTGCGTCACCGTCCATTCTGGTAAGCGGATCCTGCCGACTACGCCAATTTGTGAACCGAGAGCAAGGCAGGTGGTTTGGACTCCGCAACCAGAAATGAACGCACACGCGGTAGTTCAAGAAAAAAAATATATATTTACTATAAGTTAATAAAGGCTAGTTAAAGGTAAAATGACAGGGCTAAAGACAAGCAAAATATACAATATAGCATGAACAATTTCAAGGCAAATTCTGCAATGGTTTCTACTTTTACTCTGTCCACTTCTGCAGTATGGACACTGAATGAACAATATACTCAAAACTATCCCTAACTGACCCTGACTTCACATTTGGGTGCACCCCCTTTTCCCCAGTGGTCCAGGTGGACCGCTTACAGTCCGTAGAAGCGCGCGGTGGGGCCCAAAATCGGTCCTTTCTTTTATAGTGAAGCGTCCTCTCCTCACGGTTATCAGGATCTTGGGAGAAATGAAGTCCTCTTTAACAGACAGGGAAACCAACTGAATGCAATGTAATCCAACAGCAGATTCCACTCAGCACACTGACAGTCCTGCCGAATCCATACACTGAGCTGGGATGTAAGCCGGGATTTAGCAGGTGCCGTCCAGTACATCAACAGCACTGCGAGTCTCTATCTGTGGTATCCATATACACAGTCACAATGTCAGTCTCACTGATCAGCCACTGAGCACAGTTCCTTTCACGTGGACTCACTAGTCCTGTTGTCTCTTTACACTCTGTTTGTCTCTGGACCAAGATACAGCTTAGCTGTACAGAAAAATATCCACACTAGTTCAATACAACACTTGCCAAGATGGCTGCTGCTCTCTGTCTCGTCACTTCCTGCTTCTCTGCTCACATTCTGTGGGGGGAAGGGGGGGGGGGGGGTGAAGGGGGGGGGGGCGGCCCGCCTGCTGGTTGAAATAAATGGGGGGGGGGGGGTAAGGGGAGGAGAGAAAGAAAAAAATTTATAATAAATAGTTTATTTAGGCAAATGAAGGGGGGGGGGGCATTGGGGGGTGGTTTTAAAAGTATGATTGGTGGGGGGGGGGGGGGGGGGGGGGGGGGGGGGGGGGGTGTTTTTGGGCCCGCGCGCAGGGAGCGCCCAAGGGGGGGGGGGGGTGGTTTTTGTTTTTTTGTGGTGGGGGGGGGGGTGGGGGGGGGGGGGGGGGGGGGGGGGGGGGGGGGGGGGGGGGGGGGGTGGTGGGTTTGGGGGGGGGGGGGGGGGGGGGGGGGGGGGGGGGGGTGGGTGTATTTTGTTTTTTTGGGGGGGGGAGCGGCCGTAATACCAATTGTAAAAGAACTTATAGAACAAGCCCAAATGCCTCAAAGCCGTGTACAGTCATGGCCAAACGTTTTGAGAATGATACAAATATTAATTTTTACAAAGTCTACTGCTTCAGTTTTTCTAATGGCAATTTGCATATACTCCAGAATGTTATAAAGAGTGATCAGCTTAACAGCAATTACTTGCAAAGTCAATATTTGCCTAGAAAATGAACTTTATCCCCCAAAACACATTTCAACATCATTGCAGCCCTGCCTTAAAAGGACCACCTAACATCGTTTCAGTGATTGCTCCATTAACACAGGTGTGGGTGTTGATGAGGACAGGGCTGGAGATCAATCTGTCATGATTAAGTAAGAATGACACCACTGGACACTTTAAAAGGAGGCTGGTGCTTGCCATCATTGTTTCTCTTTCTGTTAACCATGGTTATCTCTAAAGAAACACGTGCAGTCATCATTGCACTGCACAAAAATGGCCTAACTGGGAAGAGTATTGCAGCTAGAAAGATTGCACCTCAGTCAACAATCTATCGCATCATCAAGAACTTCAAGGAGAGAGGTTCCATTGGTGCCAAAAAGGCTCCAGGGCGCCCAAGAAAGACCAGCAAGCGGCAGGACCATCTCTTAAAAGTGTTTCAGCTGCGGGATCGGGCTACCAACAGTGCAGAGCTTGCTGAGGAATGGCAGCAGGCAGGTGTGAGTGCATCTGCACGCACTGTGAGGCGGAGACTTTTGAAGCAAGGCCTGGTCTCAAGGAGGGCAGCAAAGAAGCCACTTCTCTCCCGAAAAAACATCAGGGACAGACTGATATTTTGCAAAAGGTACAGGGAGTGGACTGCTGAGGACTGGGGTAAAGTCATTTTCTCTGATGAATCCCCTTTTCGATTGTTTGGAACATCTGGAAAACAGCTTATTCGGAGAAGAAGAGGTGAGCGCTACCACCAGTCTTGTCTCATGCCAACTGTAAAGCATCCTGAAACCATTCATGTGTGGGGTTGCTTCTCAGCCAAGGGAATCGGCTCTCTCACAGTCTTGCCTAAAAACACAGCCATGAATAAAGAATGGTACCAGAATGTCCTCCAAGAGCAACTTCTCCCAACCGTCCAAGAGCAGTTTGGTGCTCAACAATGCCTTTTCCAGCATGATGGAGCACCTTGCCATAAAGCAAAGGTGATAACTAAATGGCTCAGGGAACAAAACATAGAGATTTTGGGTCCATGGCCTGGAAACTCCCCAGATCTTAATCCCATTGAGAACTTGTGGTCAATCATCAAGAGATGGGTGGACAAACAAAAACCAACATATTCAGACAAAATTAAAGCATTGATTCTGCAAGAATGGACTGCTATCAGTCAGGATTTGGTCCAGAAGTTGATTGAGAGCATGCCAGGGAGAATTGCAGAGGTCCTGAAGAAGAAGGGTCAACACTGCAAATATTGACTTGCTGCGTTAACTCATTCTAACTGTCAATATAAGCTTCTGTTACTCATAATATGAATGCAATTATATTTCTGTATGTGATAAAAACATCTGACAAACACACATAAAAACCAGAGGGCAGCAGATCATGTGAAAATATAATATTTGTGTCATTCTCAAAACTTTTGGCCATGACTGTATATAACAGAATGGCTAAACTTAGAACCTTTAATCCAGGTGATCTGGTGTTGGTGCTGGTACTTACTGTGGATAGTAAATCTCTGGCCAAATGGCAAGGACTGAGAGACATTGACATTAGTAAGTATCCCTAGCAAGGTTACTACTGAAGTGGGAAGCACCCCTGGTAAGATTTCACCCGAGATTCAAATATCAGAGTCCCTATCTAGGGTTCAGATATAAGAGACGAAAGAATTTGTACTAAGAAATAATGATGTGTTTTCCGAGTTGCTGGGACACACCGTAGTGATAGAACATGACATTGTCAACGAGCCGCAGGTACAAATTAATTTAAAACTGTACCGGAAGCTCGTAGACAAGCCATATCTGAGAAGGTCAAAAAGATGTTAGCACTTGGAGTGAGTTAGGAGTCCAGGAGTGACTGGTCAAATCCCATTGTCCTGAATCCCAAACCAGATGGTGCCATAAAGACTGCAATGAAGTGTCAAAGTTTGATGCCTACCTGATGCTCAGAGCTAATGAGTTGAGAGGCTGGGACAGGTATTTCTCTACCACTGACCTGACCAAATGATACTGGCAGGTATCTCTCACTGAAAGGGCTAAAGAGAAAACCGCATTTGTTACCCTGGGCAGTCTCTTCCAGTATGTGACCATGCCTTTTGTTTACATGGGGCTCCAGCAACTTTCCAGAGGTTGATGGACAGAGTTCTTAAGCCCCATCGTAGGTACGATTCAGTATAGCTAGATGATATTGTCATCTTTAGTACAGACTGGGAAAGTCACTTGCCAAAAGTACAAGCAGTACTAGATTCCTTCCGGGCAACAGGATTAACAGCCAACTTAAAGAAATGTGCTTTGGGTCTAGAAGAGGCCTGATATCTTGGGTATGTAATAGGAAGAGGGGTAATAAAACCCCAGTTAAATAAAGTGGAAGCCATCCAAAATTGGCCCCGTCCCTTAAATTTACAACAATCGCAGCTCCTTTGACAGACCTCACCAAGAGAAATAAATCTGTCATGGTCAAGTAGAAAAAAAGAGGCTGAGGGGGGCATTCCAGGAGTTAAAATTGGTCCTATGTAAACATCCGGTTTTGGTTACACCTAACTTTATCAAGGAGTTTATAGTCCAGACTGAGACCTCTGATGTGGGGTTAGGCGCAGTGCTGTGGTTGTGGGGTGAAGAACACCCAGTCACCTACCTGAGCAGGAAGCTTACACCCTCGAAGAAAAACTACAGTATTGTGGAAAGTGAGTGCTTAGCTATTAAGTGGGCCCTTGAATCCCTGAGGTATTATTTGTTGGCCCGACACTTCAGGCTTATTACGGATCACTTCCCTCTCATATGGATGTGCCACGCAAAAGAGACAAACGTCACCAGGTGGTTTCTCACCCTGCGAAATTTTAAAATTTCAGTAGAGCATAGGTCAGGCAAGCTGCATGGGAACACAGATGCCCTGTCCAGGACACACTGTCTGATGGCAAAAAGTGTCTGCCCCTACAGGTTCGAACAAAGGGGGAGGGTATGTGAGAAGGTGACAGGCAGTGTGCTGGATTGTCGCTATATCTTACCTAGGTTCCTCATCTATGTTTGGTAGCCATTCAGTTTAGTGCAGGGATTCAATATACCTCAGGCCAGCTGTGAGAGATCAGCTCATCCCTGGGCTATAAAACAGCGCAGAGCCTGCACTTCTGTGCGGACCTTAGGAAAGACAGGACGAGTTTGGGTCTGTGCAGAAAATCTGAAGTCTGGTGAGATCTCGCTGTTTATGTTTTTGTTTTCCTCAGTGGCTGGCAGTAAGCCACTTGTATAGCGAGGGAAGTTTCTGTTTAGTTAGTGTTCTGATGAATAGGTTTTGTGTTTGTATTTTTTTTGCCTGCAGATAAGTTAAAATAGAACAACGGGGGAAAACCGTATTTTCACTAGATTCTGTGTCACTGTCTCTGACTGTTTGGGTCCGCTCTGCTGCTGCTACCGAGTTAATTCCCACAATATAAATAAATAAAAAATCTTTAATTTACATTGATAATAGCATTATTGTATTATTTATTTTGCAACAATGTCTATGGCGATTCATAGGATTTTGTTTTCCTCCTCCTGTAACGGGGGTCCACATCCTTAGAAGAAACCAGCCTTGTGTAGGGATCAGACAGGGATAGAATCTCCCAGGGTTAGCTTAGTTTACATCATCATTCAGCCAACAACATAATTTGTAGAAGCACACAGAGACACTAATAGCTATGCTCTGTTAGGCTACATTCACATCTGCGCTGGAGTCTCCAATGGAGACTCTATTGCACTGTCTGCCGAAAATCGGATGAGGAAAAAGTCCTGCATGAAGGACTTTTTCTTGCATGAAGTCCTGCATGAAGTGCTGTGCTCTGAATCGCACCTCCCCCAACTCCCTGTCATCATGAACTGGCTCTGCTCAGTGTAAAGCTACATTCACATGACAGTTTTTTTTTAATGGGTATCACACGCAGCATTAAATTCAATGTCACTGAATGGGGAATATTCACATGACCATTATTTTCATAGTCAGTTGTAACGGACAATCAAAATATAGGTCATGTCCTATTTTTGTCAGTTTTCAAGTATCCCACCATACACTGTAATGTATGTGGGATCCGTGAAAACAGATACCCCCTCAAGTGCAAGACGGCCGAGAAAAATGTTCACAGCCATTTTGCACCTCGGTTGTCAGAATATACCCTAACTTGGTGCTGCAAGCTGGCTGACACAGTGCGCTGAGTATTTGTACTTTGCTCAGTGCATAGCAATACTTGTAAACACTACTCCATATAACAGAGGAGAGTGTTCTGTATATTACACAAACCTCAGCAGATAAAAGGCTGACACAGTGATCAGGGCCGGTTTTAGACAAAGTGGGGCCCTGGGCAAAAATTAAAAGCGGGGCCCCAAATGCTGATATGCAAACAACACCATCGTCTTCCAGTGACAACCCCTATAATAACGCCTCCTTTCTGCCAACAAAAAAGTAATAAGCCCCATTTTACCACACACAATTCAAATGAGCACCTTTGTACCACCTATTAGATTTTTGCACCCAGTCATCAGTTATTATAGCGCCTCCTTATAAATAATAGTCCCTGCTTATAAATAATCTTACACCTTTATCAATAATAGCTCCCTTATAAATGATAAATAGTGCCCTGTATCAGTAATATTCCCCCTTATCAGTAACAGTCACCCCGTAAAAATAATACTGCTCCCTTATAAATAATATCCCTCTCATAAATAATATTTACCCTTATAAATAATAGTCCCCATTGTCACTAATAGCCCCCTTTATAAATAAGCCCACTTATCAATTATACCCCCCTTATAAATAGTTCCCTTCTTATAAATAATAGCTCCCCCCTTATATTGGATGCCTTATATATAATAGTTCCCCCCTTATAAATAATAGCCCATCTTATAAATAATAGTTCCCCCTTATAATAGTCCCCTCATACTTAAGTTTCCCAATTATATATAGTAACCCACCCTTATATATAAGTTCTCCGTTATACAGTGTCGGACTGAAGGGCCTTAGGCCCACCAAAGGAACTTGTTCTGGGGCCCCACCCAACAGCTTCCTGCTAATAGCCTACACCATGGCTCCTTCACTGAAGTCTTACATATGTGCTGACTATCTGGTGTTACTGAGTATGTTCGCAGTATAGTCAGCCCGTATTGTATTGTGCAGGTCCCAATAACTCCATAGCCAGCTCATGCACAGTACTGTATGGGGAATGACATGGCCATGGGGCACTACACGTATGTGCAAGATTATAGTGAGGGAGCTCTGATGCAGATATAGCACACAGGGCTGTCAGCGGGAATTGTGAGCACCCCCCCCATAGTATAATGCTCCACATGGTATATAATGCTCCAGAGTGACCCCACACAGTATAAAATGCTCCCCTGAGCCCCCCATTTTGGTCCCACATGGTATGTAAGGCTCCACACAGTATAATACTCCACAGTGGCCCACACAGTATACTACCCCTTAGTGGCCCCAGACAGTACAATATGCTCCCCAGCAGCCCCACACAATATAATATGCTCCATACAGTATAATATGCAACCCCACAATGCCCCCCCAGTATAATGCTCCACAGTGGCCTAACACAGTATAACATGCTCCATAATGACCTCCACACAGTATAATATACTCCCCAGAGGGGTACCCCAGTATAATGCTCCACTGTGGTCCCCCACAGTATAATAAGTTTCCCACAGCCCCCTCCAGTATAATGCTCTACAATGGCCCTACAGAGTATAATATGCTCCCGAAAAGCCCCACACAATATAATACACTCCACAGTGGGTCACACAGTATAACAGGCTCCCACACTGTCCGTTCCCCCAGTATAAAGCTCCACAGTGGCCCATAGTATAATATGGTCCCCAGAGGGCCCCCGCTAGTATAATGCTCCACAGTGCCCCCTCCAGTATTTTGCTCCACAGTGGCCCCGCGCAATATATTATGCTCCCCAGAGCGTCCCCCCAGTATAATGTTCCACAGTAGGCCCCACGCAGTATAATATGCTCCCCAGAGGGGCCCCTAGTATAATGCTCATTAGCCCCCCCCCGAATAATGCCCCACAGTGGCGCCACACAATATAATATGCTCTGCTGATGGCCCCCCCCAGAATAATGCTCCACAGTGACCCCACTCAGTATAACATGCTCCAGAATGGCCTCCACACAGTATAATATACTGCCCAGAGAGGTCTCCACAGTATAATACTCCACAGTGGCCCAAAACAGTATAATATGCTCTCCAGAGCCCCCCCCCAGTATAATGCTCCACAGTGGCCCCCCACTTTAATATGCTCTCCAGAGCCCACCCCCCAGCATAATGCTCCACGGTGGCCCCACACAGTATATTATACTGGGTGGCCCCTCTGGAGAGCATATTATACTGTGTAGGGCCACCGTGGAGCATTATACTGGGGGGGGGCTCTGGAGAACATGTTATATTCTGCGGGGCCTCTATGGAGCATTATACGGGGGGGCCCCTCTGGAGAGCATAATGCTCCAAAGTGGCCCCACAGAATATAACATTATCTCCAGAGCCCCCCCCCCCCCCCCACACATTATAATTTTCCACAGAGGCCCCCCAGTATAATATGCTATCCAGAGGGGGCCCCCAGTATAATGCTCCACAGGGGCCCTACAGTGCTATTATTATATTATATTCTGGGGTCTCTTCAGACCCCAGAGTATAATAATCGAAGGCCCAAGGTAAGTAAGGTAAAAGAACAAACAGTTATATGCACCTTGTTCTTACCTCTGCTGGGCCTCCTCGCGCTGCTCTGCTATCCCCGCCGGCGCTGGCTTCTTCTTCTCTACGGCTGACGTCACGCGTTGTGGACGTCACCTGTGAGGTCTGTGATTGGGCCTCAGCGATTATGTGAGGCACGCTGTCAGAACACCCCATGTGACCGCTGTGGCCAGGCCTCAGCGGTGATGTCCGGAACACTAGAAGATGACGTTGGACGCCAAGGACAGGTGAGTAAAAATGTTTGTTATTTTACTCACCTCGGAAAGGGGCCCTGCGGTCCCTTTCTGTTATTGATTTGGCCGGGCCTGACTCCAGGATCCGGAGTCATCAGGTTCCGGATCTCGGGGACCCCTTTGGGGATGGGGCCCTGGGCAATTGCCCAGTTTGCCCCCCCCTAACGCCGGCCCTGACAGTGATAATACTTTAGGGGGTTTTGTTCAACATATACTATTGCCAATTGTGCTATTTCTCTAAATCACAAATCATAGGGAATATTATTAACTATAATAACAGAAAAAAGAAAAAGGTGGCACTGACCCAGTGTCAAAAAATCCAAAGTCCTCAAATATATTAATATACTGCGCTAGGAAGGACTCAAAGCAGATTCTAGTGGTGATGTGGATAGGGGCCAGAAGAAGCGCTTGTTAGCGTGAAACAGCCGTCGCTTTGAATGCTACATAGAGCACCTCTCTCCCCTTTGTTTGCTGTAATGCTTTTTTTATGGATTGTTTGGAATAAAGCAACACTATTTTAGACCAGAGCCCCCACGTGGCGTAAATGGCCATGGAAAAAAATTGCAGCGTTTTACAATCAGAGCAAAGTGGATATGGGATTCTAGGGAATCCCATGCCCACTTTGCGTTAAAAACAGCGCTGTGAACATACGGCGATTTCCAAAACCTTCGCGGTTTTGGAAATCGCAGCATGTCAATTATACCTACAGAAACATGGGCGGTTTCCTCATAGGTATAATTGAAACAGAAAGTCCACAGAGGAAACCTTTGCTATTAAGCACCCTAGGTTTTGGTTCTATAATAACCAAGTTGCATCTTTGTATACACTCTGGATTAAAGTAATAGTTTACATACAATCCCTTGAGCAATAGGAAGAAGTATTTTGTTGCCAGCAGTTAGTCCAAATTTTGAGTTGGGCTTATTGGGGGACTATCCATCCTTCGGGGTTATTTTCCCTGTCATTTTAGTATTATATGGTAGGTATGCTTTTTAACTTGATTAATAAAAGTGAAGTTTCATTTAGCTTTTTGTTTCACACTCTGCGCCCCTTTCACCAATCTTTGAGGGTTTTTTTCTTCTTTTTTTCCTCCCTTTTTGTTGATGACCTCACACTAGCTGCATAAAGAGCAACCTTCACATCTTTCCTGGAAGTTGGTATATTGAGTCCATTCAGTTTGGTCAGGCAGCATCTACCTGGGGAGAAACTCCTGCGTCACGAGGAGTCAGAGGCCTAGTCCTTGAGTGTCGTCAGTGTGTGAACCGAGAGCAAGGCAGGTGGTTTGGACTCCGCAACCAGAAATGAACGCACACGCGGTAGTTCAAGAAAAGAATATATATTTACTATAAGTTAATAAAGGCTATTTGAAGGTAAAATGACAGGGATAAAGACAAGCAAAATATACAATATAGCATGAACAATTTCAAGGCAAATTCTGCAATGGTTTCTACTTTTACTCTGTCCACTTCTGCAGTATGGACACTGAATGAACAATATACTCAAAACTATCCCTAACTGACCCTGACATCACATTTGGGTGCACCCCCTTTTCCCCAGTGGTCCAGGTGGACCGCTTACAGGCCGTAGAAGCGCGCGGTGGGGCCCAAAGTCGTTCCTTTCTTTTATAGTGAAGCGTCCTCTCCTCACTGTTATCAGGATCTTGGGAGAAATGAAGTCCTCTTTAACAGGGAAACCCAATGAATGCAATGTAATCCAACAGCAGATTCCACTCAGCACACTGACAGTCCTGCCGAATCCATACACTGAGCTGGGTTGTAAGCCGGGGTTTAGCAGGTGCTGTCCAGTACATCAACAGCACTGCGAGTCTCTATCTGTGGTATCCATATACACAGTCACAATGTCAGTCTCACTGATCAGCCACTGAGCACAGTTCCTTTCACATGGACTCACTAGTCCTGTTGTCTCTTTACACTCTGTTTGTCTCTGGACCAAGATACAGCTTAGCTGTACAGAAAAATCTCCACACCAGTTCAATACAACACTTGCCCAGATGGCTGCTGCTCTCTGTCTCGTCACTTCCTGCTGCTCTGCTCACACTCTGTCTGCAGAACAGGCAGGCTGACATAAAAGGGGGGGGGGGTCTCACTCCAGCATCATGTCACAATTACAATGGCTGCTGTCTTAAAGGAACAGAATCACAGAAATACATTCAACATTAACAGTTTATACAGACAAATGAAGCTTAGGACAACATTGGCTGTCTCTTACATATTCCCCCCCCACTTTAAGATTGGCAGTCCCTGCCTATGACTGTATATCCAGAGGGTTGTACTTTTATGCACAGGGTGGTAGTATACCGATGTATGGCAGGCCAAACAAACTCATCCTGCGCATACCGAACAGGGGGAATACCAGCATTTGGCCTAGTGGTCCGTCTGAGGACCGGTGGTATATTATGGGGTGCTGCAGCTATGGGCTGAGAAGGACCAGCGGATTCCGCACCTGAGGGGGCACAGGCCGGAGATACAGTAGTCACAGGTGGAACATCCCCAGGAGCAGGGATCGGCCAACAATCATCCTCCTCGTCTGAGGCCCATTCTGCACCTCCATTCTCTGACTGTGGGAGCTCATTCACATTGGCAGGCCCATCATGATTTGTCCCTTCAGAATGACACAGGCGCAACATATTTCGGTGAAGTACTCGAACACAATCAGTTCCTTCTTTCTGGACCTGGTACACTGGCCCATTCGCATACTTGCGGCCAACAACACGATACGGCAAAGCCTCCCATCGGCTTTCCAATTTCCCTTGGGGTTTCTTGACACGAACTAGCACCAGGTCGCCTGGTTGCAATGGTGCTTCTTGCACTGGGGTCTTATCAGGATGGGGATGTTCTTGCAGGCGCTGCCGCACCAATCGATGGATCGTCTCAAGTCTCTGCCGGTGCGCCCGCACCCAAGAGGTTGGATCCCCTCGGAGGGAACCCATCCACATCATCCAACTGTAATTCTCCTATACTTCGCCCAGACCGCCCAAAGAGAAGTGTATAAGGAGAGTACCCCGTTGTAGAATGGACCTGATTGTTATAGGCCCACACCATTTCAGACAAGAACTGAGGCCACTGTAACTTCTTGTCTTCCTCCAGAGTCCGCAGCATCTGTAGAAGAGTTCTGTTGAATCTTTCACAGGCCCCATTTCCCTGAGGGTGGTATGGAGTCGTGTGCGACTTCTTTATCCCGTAGATACGTTGAACTTCTTTCATTACGTGTCCCTCAAAGCAGGCACCCTGGTCGGAGTGGATGCGTTTAGGGCACCCATATACTCGAATGAAATCTTGGCACAGAGCACGAGCTGCTGACTCAGCTGTCTGGTCCTTGGTGGCGGTTACCACCGCAAATTTGGTGAAGTGATCCACCATTACGAGGCAATACTGGTGTCCGCTATTGGATGGGCCCACCATTAGATAGTCTATCATGACGATTTCTAAAGGTTCCTGGGTCACGATGGTTTGCAGGGGAGCTCTCTGTTCTATTGCCTTATGGATCTCACAAGTTCGACAGCTGCGGCATACTTCTTCGACCATTTGACGAAGACCAGGGCAGTAAATCAGTCGCTGTAACCAACGAAAGGTCTTCTCATGACCAAAATGTCCATTCTTATTATGAGCCTCAACTGCCAAGGAGCGAGCCAGTTCACTAGGCACCACAATTTGGTATCGAATGTCGATCTCAGAAGGTAAATAGACCTTTCGGCATAGCACTCCATTTTTCATCTCCAACTTTTCCCACTGACTCAGAACAGATAATATCTCACGTGTCAGTCGTTCTCTTTCCTCTCTACAGGGCTTCTGGCCTTTCTCAACACACTTGATCATCTGTGCCAGCCCCTCATGGGTCTGTTGTATCTGTGCCCATTCCTGTCGTGAGGGACCAAAGAAAGGAGCCGTTTCAGTCCCCTCCATCTCAAACTGATTAGCGGCGGCCAAGGCCTGTGAAAATCTGCTGAAGTCGGGCACCTCCACATGCTCCAACTCATGATCCACGTCTACTGTGGGGGTCTGGGCGGTTACCCTAGAAAGCCCGTCAGCATTCTGGTTCTCTGTCTTGGACCGATACTTAATGCGGTAATTGAACTTAGTCATTCGGGCTATCCACCTCTGCTCTAACGCCCCGAGCTTGGCATTTTCCAGGTGAGCTAGTGGGTTGTTGTCAGTCAGTACTAAAACTTCAGCACCAGTCAAATATTCAGAGAATTTCTCGGTCATGGCCCATACCAGTGCCAACAGCTCCAACTTAAATGAACTATAATTCTCGGGGTTTCTTTCAGAATCTCTCAAAGACCGGCTGCCGTACGCTATGACCCTCTCCTGGCCATCCTGAAGCTGGGAAAGCACTGCTCCAAGACCATACAGGCTTGCATCCGTATACAGCTGGAACGGCAAGTGGTAATCAGCATATGCCAAGATTGGGGCTGTTGTCAGTGCATCCTTTAATGCCTGGAAGGCTTGTTCCTGTTCAAGTCCCCACTTCACGGACCGGTTCTTTGGACCACCGGATGTGCCTCGTAGGAGAGCATTAAGTGGTGCTGCTACCTTGGCGAAATCCTTAATAAACCGTCGATAGTAACCGGCTACTCCAAGGAACGCCCTCACTTCTCGCAGGGTAGTCGGTATTGGCCAATCTTGAACAGCCGCTATCTTGTCTCTTGATGGTCTCACCCCTTCTCCTGATACGCGGTGACCCAAGTAATCAATTTCAGATTGGAACAACCGACATTTACTGGGTTTCAATTTGAGCCCATGTTCCCGCAATCTTCGAAATACTTGCCCCAACTGGTGGAGATGGTCTTCAAAGGTCGCAGAATACACTATAATGTCATCCAAGTAGATGAGAGTGAACTCAAAGTTGAAGTCACCGAGACATTTCTCCATCAACCGCTGAAACGTTCCGGGTGCATTTGTCAACCCGAAGGGCATCCGGTTAAATTCGTATAGTCCCATGGGCAAGATGAATGCCGTCTTCTCCTTGTCTTTTGTGGCCATCGGCACCTGCCAATACCCACTAGCCAGATCTAGTGAGGAGAAGTACCGGGCTCTCCCCAGCGCTGAGAGGGACTCCTCAATCCGTGGCAAGGGGTAGGAATCTCGTACGGTGCAAGCGTTTAACTTCCGATAGTCTACGCAAAATCGGATGGACCCATCTTTTTTTCTTACTAACACCACAGGAGCTGCCCAGGGACTCTGGCTTTCTTGGATGATCCCACCCTGTAGCATCTTAGCTAACAGTTCTTTTACTTCCTGATACAACTGTGGAGGAATTTGTCGGTAGCGCTCTCTAATTGGAGGGGTGTCTCCTGTGGGAATCTCATGGTAGATCCCTGTGGTACATCCAAAATCTTCAGCATACCGTGAAAAGGCGGCTCGGTTCTCCCACAACAGTTCATCTACCTTCTGCACCCATTCCAGAGAACATGAACTTGCATCCATCTTCATCTGTTCTCGAATTGCACGGCCATTCCATTCAGAGGTGGGTTCCTCATCTTCTCCCATGGACACAGTTACGGTCCACTCATCCCTTTCAGTCGGCTTCAGCTGCATTGGAGTTACTTTCCTTACTTCCTCCGGAGTCACATAGATGTTAGCCAGCTGCCTCCCTGGGGTCAGGTCCACACTCTGGTCCTGAGTGTTTACACATCGAAGTGGTACTCTTCCATTGCGAACTATTGCCAAGGAACGGGCCACTAGCGGATCAACACCTCCTTCGGCTGCCTGCAGTGGTTCTACCAACACAGCTATGCCCTCTAGTTTCCGACAGGTGCCTATGGGCATGGACACTATTGTCTCCCGACTGGGTGGCAGTGTAACTTTTGTATGCAAAGGAACTGAAATTCGAGCCAGAGGACGCTGTGCATCTGAACTTTTCTGTAAGCCACATGTCCGGATCAGCCGCTGGAAAGCTGTTTGAGTAGGCCGATGGGTGGTGGTTTCTTTCCAATAACCGTGACCTTTCTTTTCAAAGAGGATCTGATCTAATTCTTTTAACACATTCATCCCCAAAATGACAGGGACCTTTACTTCATGTGACTCCTGTACCACCACAATGCCTTTCCTACCTAGATCTTGGCCACATACCCGGACATTCATCCAGGCCACTCCCACGACTGGAACTGGTAACTGGTTAGCTGCGACCACTCGTACGAATGTATGGGGATCATATTTCACATGTTGCTGGAAGTACCGTTCATAACAGTCTCTACTCAAGGTCGTTACTTGGGAACCCGTGTCAATCATCCCGGTAACCGGAATACCCTCCATTTCCACCTGTATGACAGGACTTGCAGCGATCAGGTCATCATCAGGGCATTCTCCCCACATAGTCTCCTTGTCAGTCTCCCCTACTACACGCCCTACAGCAGCAGGGGACTTCAGTTTAACGGCGGTCTCTCATAAGTTTGTCGCTGCTCTGGACATCTAGCAGCAACGTGGCCCATCCGTCCACACTCCCAGCAGCGTATCTCCCGTCGTTCTGGCCATCTGTTTGGGCCCCTTCGGTAAGCCCCTTCGATTTCTCCTGAGCACTGCATTAACTGATTTGGACCCCTTCGGTAGGTCCTATCCTCATCCCTCCAGCGGGGTGGTGGGTGATTCTGATTTTCTGGGTATGGACGGCTCACCCTTTCACCTCCAGTTTTCTGGAAGTCTGCAATTTTCATAGAATGTTCATCACAACGGGTGTGCAAGTGTTCCATTTGCTCTTGCAGTTTCTGCATTACTGTGAGAATTTCTTTAACCGTCCCCTTTTCTACTGTCTCTGAGCCAGAACTAGCCCCCTGTGACAAAGTAACTCCAACTGCGGTCTGGGGCTTCGGGAACATACTATTGGCACGGGAGATGGCCTCTACCTGTACATCATGGAATTTAGCATCAGTCTCTCGTCGTATAAAATCCTGCATAGTCACAGTTAAACTGCCGTCACGTATCCCCAGGACAAACTGGTCACGGAGAGTCCGATCAGGGTTACAGAAGGCTGGCGAGCCCCCTCTTTCCTTCACTTGAATATCTCGGAGCAGTTCTTGTAGGGCATTTGCATATTGGGGAAGGCTTTCATTCTTCTGTTGTACCCTCTGGAAGAACCGAGCCTGCAGAGACCCCAGCAATGCAGTTTCTCCATAAATGGTTTCTAGAATCTGGACTACTTGCTCAAATGTCTGCCTTTGTTCAAATGGCCTCAATATCACCGTGGTCTTAGCATCCCCTTGTAATGTCAATATTGCTAGCTCTACTAGTACTTCTGGTGCGGTCTGGTACATTCGCTGTATCATTCGTATCTGTTCCACCCACATACTCACTGACATATTATTGCCATCAAATTTAGCTAACTGACTTATTATAGCCCCTGCTGGCATTCTTCCTCCAGCACCATTCTCTCTAACGGGTGCGTCACCGTCCATTCTGGTAAGCGGATCCTGCCGACTACGCCAATTTGTGAACCGAGAGCAAGGCAGGTGGTTTGGACTCCGCAACCAGAAATGAACGCACACGCGGTAGTTCAAGAAAAGAATATATATTTACTATAAGTTAATAAAGGCTATTTGAAGGTAAAATGACAGGGATAAAGACAAGCAAAATATACACTATAGCATGAACAATTTCAAGGCAAATTCTGCAATGGTTTCTACTTTTACTCTGTCCACTTCTGCAGTATGGACACTGAATGAACAATATACTCAAAACTATCCCTAACTGACCCTGACATCACATTTGGGTGCACCCCCTTTTCCCCAGTGGTCCAGGTGGACCGCTTACAGTCCGTAGAAGCGCGCGGTGGGGCCCAAAGTCGTTCCTTTCTTTTATAGTGAAGCGTCCTCTCCTCACTGTTATCAGGATCTTGGGAGAAATGAAGTCCTCTTTAACAGGGAAACCCAATGAATGCAATGTAATCCAACAGCAGATTCCACTCAGCACACTGACAGTCCTGCCGAATCCATACACTGAGCTGGGTTGTAAGCCGGGGTTTAGCAGGTGCTGTCCAGTACATCAACAGCACTGCGAGTCTCTATCTGTGGTATCCATATACACAGTCACAATGTCAGTCTCACTGATCAGCCACTGAGCACAGTTCCTTTCACATGGACTCACTAGTCCTGTTGTCTCTTTACACTCTGTTTGTCTCTGGACCAAGATACAGCTTAGCTGTACAGAAAAATCTCCACACCAGTTCAATACAACACTTGCCCAGATGGCTGCTGCTCTCTGTCTCGTCACTTCCTGCTGCTCTGCTCACACTCTGTCTGCAGAACAGGCAGGCTGACATAAAAGGGGGGGGTCTCACTCCAGCACCATGTCACAATTACAATGGCCGCTGTCTTAAAAAAACAAAAACACAAAAATACATACAATATTTAACAGTTTATACAGACAAATGAAGCTTAGGACAACATTGGCTGTCTCTTACAAGTGTGAACAGGAATAATACCCACTAGCTCATGCGAGTGTCTCTTGAGTGACTTGAGCTACTGATTGTATGTGCCATATCTTGCGTGCTCCGATTACTATCTTGTATCTGTAGTTGTAGAAGTGAAGTCTTTCGATATTAAAGAATGTCTAATAGTTTCCTTTTTGACACAATTGCATTATATGACTACACAACACTATTAACAATAATAATTAGTAATAATTGACACAGTGTGGGTTTAAGTCACATCTACAATGCTGATACTGTAGCAGGTTAGGCACCAGCAATTTGTTGGCATGTGTGGCGGTGGCTTAAAGAGGCAACTTTAGTCCTGCCCAGTAAGAGCTAATTTGTTTGCCCCTTTTCCGATGGAGCATTGCTTGGCCTATGAGAATCCCTATGCCAACTATTGTTCTCCACATGGAGAAAATATACCCACAAACCTCTATGTGTTAAGTGCAAGTTTTACTCTCATAAAGCAGAGACTCAAAAAGGTGGGTTAGGAAAATTTATGACTGGTTGTAGATGGAAAGTTTAGAAATAGGTTATAAGAAAGGGCTTCTAAGGGAAGTGGTTATAGGAATAAAGATAAAGTTTTATTTCTCATGGTTCTTGTGGCTTCCATATACGTTTCTGAGAACAAACTTCACACATATGTGGGGTGAACAAGCTGACATAAGTGAAAATATTAAGAAAGAAAAGCATTTAGAGGTCGATACTACATAATAGAAAATAGTATAATTATAGCACAAACGCATATAAAACTTTTCTCCACTGCATTTTCAGAACCTGTAACAACAAAATGCATAATATGGAAAGCTGAAAGTTTTTCAAAACGCTGTAAATGTAAGATTTTTCATTTAGATTTTTTTTTTTCTAATATATACTTCATAATGATCAGATTTAACTCCCAAATTACTAGAGATCGGTGAACCTCTCAAGATTTGTTTCTTTTCTGGTTCGGACGGGTTGATCCTCTGGTTCCTTTTGGTCCAAACTTGTTCATAAAGAACCAGAAGTGAATTTATTAAACCCCAGAATATAAAAGGTGGAGGCCCAGGGGTGTTGTAAAAAAAAAAAATAACAGTTATACTCACCTTCCCTAACCTCTTCTGGGCCTCCTTGTGGCTTTCGTTGCTCTCCCTGGGTTCTCTTCTGGCCTCCTGAGTGACATCATGTGCCACAGGGTTACCACTGAGGCCTATGATTGGGCTTACTTTGCAGTCTCATGGGGCACATCAACATCATGATGCTCTGTGCGTTCCATGTGACCGCTAAGGCCCAATCACTGATATATCCGCCTTGAGATGGACTGTCACATGACTCAGATTATACATTTACAGAAGTCTATGGAGATGGGAGGAGTGAAAACAAACCGAGAAATCTAAAAGCAGAAACAGTCTTTTGATGGAGCTAATTAGGAACTTTCTATCACAACCAACCATACATGTTGGTTACAGTGCCTTGCGAAAGTATTCGGCCCCCTTGAACTTTTGAACCTTTTGCCACATTTCAGGCTTCAAACATAAAGATATAAAATTTTTATTTTTTGGTGAAGAATCAACAACAAGTGGGACACAATTGTGAAGTGGAACGAAATTTATTGGTTATTTTAAACTTTTGTAAAAAATAAAAAAACTGAAAAGTGGGCGTGCAATATTATTCGGCCCCCTTAAGTTAATAATTTGTAGCGCCACCTTTTGCTGCGACTACAGCTGCAAGTCGCTTGGAGTATGTCTCTATCAGTTTTGCACATCGAGACACTGAAATTCTTGCCCATTCTTCCTTGGAAAACAGCTCGAGCTCAGTGAGGTTGGATGGAGAGCGTTTGTGAACAGCAGTTTTCAGCGCTTTCCACAGATTCTCAATTGGATTCAGATCTGGACTTTGACTTGGCCATTCTAACAAATGGATACGTTTATTTGTGAACCATTCCATTGTAGATTTTGCTTTATATTTGGGATCATTGTCTTGTTGGAAGATAAATCTCCGTCCTAGTCTCAGGTCTTTTGCAGACTCCAACAGGTTTTCTTCCAGAATGGTCCTGTATTTGGCTCCATCCTTCTTCCCATCAATTTTAACCATCTTCCCTGTCTCTGCTGAAGAAAAGCAGGCCCAAACCATGATGCTGCCACCACCATGTTTGACAGTGGGGATGGTGTGTTCAGGGTGATGAGCTGTGTTGCTTTTACGCCAAACATATCGTTTTGCATTGTGGCCAAAAAGTTAGATTTTGGTTTCATCTGACCAGAGCACCTTCTTCCGTATGTTTGGTGTGTCTCCCAGGTGGCTTGTGGCAAACTTTAAACAAGACTTTCTATGGATATCTTTGAGAAATGGCTTTCTTCTTGCCGCTCTTCCATAAAGGCCAGATTTGTGCAGTGTACGACTGATTGTTGTCCTATGGACAGACTCTCCCACCTCAGCTGTAGATCTCTGCAGTTGATCCAGAGTGATCATGGGCCTCTTGGCTGCATCTCTGATCAGTCTTCTCCTTGTTTGAGATGAAAGTTTAGAGGGACGGCCGGGTCTTGGTAGATTTGCAGTGGTCTGATACTCCTTCCATTTCAATATGATCGCTTGCACAGTGCTCCTTGGGATGTTTAAAGTTTGGGAAATCTTTTTGTATCCAAATCCGGCTATAAACTTCTCCACAACAGTATCACGGACCTGCCTGGTGTGTTCCTTGGTCTTCATGATGCTTTCTGCGCTTTAAACAGAACCCTGAGACTATCACAGAGCAGGTGCATTTATATGGAGACTTGATTACACACAGGTGGATTATATTTATCATCATCAGTCATTTAGGACAACATTGGATCATTCAGAGATCCTCACTGAACTTCTGCAGTGAGTTTGCTGCACTGAAAGTAAAGGGGTCGAATAATTTGGCACGCCCCACTTTTCAGTTTTTTATTTTTTACAAAAGTTTAAAATAACCAATAAATTTCGTTCCACTTCACAATTGTGTTCCACGTGTTGTTGATTCTTCACCAAAAAATTTAAATTTTATATCTTTATGTTTGAAGCCTGAAATGTGTCAAAAGGTTGAAAAGTTCAAGGGGGCCGAATACTTTCGCAAGGCACTGTATAGAAAAGTTATAGAACAGATTTTCCTCTACAAACTGTGAGCACTCTGTGACGGCTATGCTCCATGCAACAACCCTGAAAGGAATGCAAACTATAGAAAGAATCTAAAATCTAAGATATATAGAAATGGCAGCCCTGATCTTTTTACAGGTGATCAGGGCTGCCATTAGGAATTGCAGAGCACCATACAGGCAAATTTATCTTTGAGTTAATTTTCCACAATGTCCTACATTGATTGTGCACACAGGCGCTACAGTGGCTTGCAAAACTATTCATATCCCTTGAACTTTTTCACATTTTGTCACTTTACAACCACAAACTTAAATGTCTTTTATTGAGATTTTAAGTGACAGGCCAACACAAAGTAGCAGATAATTGCCTTCAGAAGTCACTTAATTAGTTGAGTCCAGCTGTGTGTAATTTAGTCTCAGTACAAATACACCTGTTCTGTGAAGGCCTTAGTGGTTTGTTAGAGAACACTAGTGAACAAACAGCATCATGAAGACCAAGGAACTCACCAGACAGGTCAGAGAGAAAGATGTGGAGAAGTTTAAACCAATCCGGTTTTTTTTTTTTTTTTTTCCCCTTCTTCATTCTGAGCAAGAGCAGAGGGAGAAATGGATTGAAAAACGGACACAAACTGATTACTATTTTGTAATCCGCTTTCCACAGACATTAATTAAAAAAAAACAAAAAAACGGATTGGTTGCTGTCCGTCTGGTATCCTTATTTTTTGAACGGAGAAAAAGTCTGGCAAGTCCGACTTTTTTCTCCGCCCAAAAGAGCGGATACCAGATGGAAATGCTACAAACGCACACCTGTGGATGGTTTTTACAACCCATTGAAATCAAAGGGTTTTAAAATGAACCATTTGAAATCAGCTTTTGAGGATTTTGAGACGGTTTCAAAAACTGATTTTGTGCGGACAGCCAAACGCAGATGTGAACCCAGCCTTAGAGGAATAAGTCAGTTCTGGCTGAGGAGCACCCATCTTTCTTGATGGGGAAGTTAAAGTCATCACCCATCAGCACTAACTTAGTGGTAACAAACTGGTTGTGTAGAAGCCGGAAAAGTCACAATCACTCACTCCAGACCAGGAGGTGAACACATAAATGAGTCTAAGTGGCTTTTCTACCCAAGAACAGTCTAGGACCAGAAGGCAATTGCAGATGAGCTCTTGGGCAGAATCGAATTTGAATCATTCCCCCTAATGACTCCTGTAAAATCTGTGCTGCCCCTAGAAGACCAATAGGAAGGCATCACCTGGCCATAAGGTTGAAGGACCTGAAAAAAGGTAAAGCACGTTCTGCCAGCATATAAATGTCCAATCCTGTGAAAATAAAAAGGTTATTATAGTCTGCAGTCTAGAACTATCCCTAATGTTTCTCACATTGATGCTAAAGATGTTGAGATTAGATATCATGTAAGGAAAAAAAAAAGTGGGTTAGCACCTTAGCTACCACTTCTGTTGAGCAGACCCTCTTCTCTTGGGCCTGAGGACTGTAGGAGCTCTGTCAGACCCTCTCTCTCCAATCAAGCAGTTTGACAACCTCTGGTTCAGACATCAAGTCCTCCACATTCTGCGCCATTTCTTTCTCTTAAGGCAATTGGCCCTGCACCACTATCTTCTTGGCATGGTCAGCACCATGGCCATTCCTCCACTTCCTGTGGCTACATCACTTTGAAAAAATGTTTAAGAGAAAGGTAGTAATATATTTTCCTGGGATATGTGGGTTTTGCATAGAAACAGTCTTCTACCTTTCCTGAACCTGTGCTGATAAGCCAGGGTACGCCAGTAAAGGAACTACATTTGCCCTTAGAGAGCCACCACCTTAATGATCATGGTATCTCCTGCGCAGGTAAGTATCCCATAGGAATGCAACCACAACATTTTATCTGCAGGCAATGTGTTTACAGATTATGTGTTTATTATGCTCTTGATGTATAGTTTGCATTGTTTGATGCTATTTACTACTGTGCGTTTTTTTGGGTTATACCAAGCTGTTTAACACCTGTGAGCTGGAGTGGTATATTTCAGCACTTTCTAGAATGTGGGAGAAGGTTAGTTTATTTAAACCAGCCCCTTTTCCTATAATGGCATCAGGCATGGACACTGCGCTACCTGTCACACCAGCTTACCCAAAGAGATAAACAGGGCAACTGGCTCTCCACTATGCACTGGAGTCGCAGTCCCTTGGCAGCATACAGCAGTCTTTTTGTTCACACAGGGGTTGCGTTCAGCAGACATGATCCCTACTACTTCAGGCTACTGCAATTGCTCATTCTTCTGGATTTTGGTAAAAGACCAAGTTTCCCAATGGCCACTGCACACTGACTGGTAACCAAAATTGCAAGCAAATTCCTAATAAATGGAGCTTTTCCTGCCCTATAATGACAGTAAAACAGGCCACAGCATTCATGGGTTGTAATTCAGGAAGCGCAAAACAACAGCGTCCACAGCAAAGCCAACAGGTGAAACAAAGCTGCCTGAGGGGAAACATAGCACCACCCCTCATCTATAAAGTACCAGAACAAGAAGTGACATGATGGATCAGTAATAAAGTGACAGTGGCATAAAATATACTCAGTGCAGTCATGAGTCATCAGAATTTAACATCAGCAAATACTGAATTATTGCAATGTAGAGAAATGCATAGGGGCAGATTCACTAAGCCCCTATGCCACTTTGTGGTGTTAAAAAAAAAAAAAAAATCAAAAACCTCAGATTAGTGACTTTTTACACAGCACTTGTGACAGATTTTGTCACTAAGTGAATTCTGTAACTGAGACTGAGCATCCATGTTTCACATTTCATGTGTAACTGTTCCTGCCTGTACTAAAAATTGCCACTAGCTGCACCTGTTAACTGCCACAGGGTCTACTGCTTCTTTACTGCATTTAACATCAAGGGTACCTACTTAACAGGATATTGCCCTGTGGGAACTATAACCACTGTCCTGGAACTGTTGGAGGTTTGGTGAGAAAGAGATACACTGTGAACACTGTGACAGAACCAGAAAAGGCCAGTTGCCATCTTGAGGTTACCTCCCACCACTACCACAGTACATCTGCTCCGGGGAGCTACACATGCAGCAACCTGTTAGGGGAGGCCAGGAGTCTGGGAGTAGTTGTAGTTGCAGTGGTCACAGTAGCAAGAATCTCAACCAAATCTTCTAGTTCTCCTCCTACCCTGGTGCAGTGCTGAGGGCAGGGCCGGCTCCAGGAATGTGTGGGCCCTTGGGCGACAGAGCCTCAGTGGGCCCCTTTTGGAGCAACCCATGTGCACCGCAGCAAAAAAGCTACCAAAATTGGGTGTTTTTTTTTTTTTGCTGAGGCAGACCTACTGGAGTGGACTATAATACAGTCCATTCCATACAAGTAGATAGAACCTGTTCAGACATCAGAAAGTAAAGAAGAGTGTTAGGCAGACATCTGCCCGGATTCCTCTTTATTTTCTGCCCCTTCCACCCTCCCCTGGCTCACAGTAGTGGATACAGTGCATCAGCATGGCCTTGCGGCTTTCCACCGCTGATTAGGCCCAAATAAATGGGTCTAATCAATGGGGAGTCTCAAGCTGCGGCCTCCGAATCAGCTGCAGAATCCGCGGCAAGATCCAGCAGGACACTGGACACTTTGCTATATACAGGGACATAACTAGCAAAGACTGGGCCCCATAGCATACTTTTGACTTGGGTCCCCCCATATCACCCGCTTTCCTGGCCTCCACATAGTATAATGCCCCATTTAAACACACTATAATGTCCCACAGTGGCCCCTTCACAGGGTATAGTGGCCCCTGCACACAGCATAAAGTCCCATAGCGGCCCCTTCACAAGGTATAATATCCCACAGTGGTCCTTGCAAATAGTGGAAAAATTTCGGGTTCGGCAGAACCCGAAATTTTTGGGATTCACGACCCACAAACTATTATACTCGGGGGGGGGGGGGGTCTTTTCAAGCCCCCGAGCATAATGATCGGAGGCCTAGAGGAGGTGACAAACATAAAAAATCATGTTACTTACTTCTCCCGAGCTCCGGTGTCTCTCCCTGCTCAGTCTTCAGCTCTCTTCGATAATGTTAGAGACGTGGGTTACGCCGGTATCATTATGCGTCGCGACGTCGGCCTTATCCACGTGAGGTCGTTGAAGAGGGCTGAAGATTGTACGGAGTCTCATTCGAGCTTACCCCCCTTGGCCTCCGATCATCAAACTTCGGGGTCTGAAGAGACCCCGGAGTATGATAATAGCATTTTCGGGTTGAACCACCTGGCGCAGGGACGTTTTAACACATTTGTGGGCCCTGTGCAAAGGTTTCATAAGTGGGGCCCCCCCATCACCACCACTTAGAAATACTTGACATGCACAAATTATAATGCTCCCTGAATGGCCCCCACATAGTATAATGCCTCCCTAGAGGTCCCATACAATATAATGCCCCTCATAATGTCCCCTTCCGGGTTGCCCCCACAGTGTCATGTGTCCCCCCCCAAGTTGCCCCCACACTGTCATGTCCCCCTCAGGTTTCCCCCACAGTATCATGTCCACCCATCCCCCAGGTTTCCCCCACAGTATCATGTCCACCCATCCCCAAGGTTGCCCCCACAGTATGTCCCCCCACACTGTCATGTCCCCCTCAGGTTGCCCCCCGCATTATGTCCCCCACCACCCAGATTGCTTCCACAGTATCATGTCCTCCCACAACATAGGTTGCCCCCACAGTTTTATGTCCCCCGCTGTATATAATCAAAGAAAAAAATCAAACCTTAATACTCACCTTTCCCCGTTCCCCTGTTCACTCTTTCTCTGGCCCTGGAGTCTTCTAGGAGTAACGTCACTTACATCGCGCCTCCTGCTCCCAGAAGAATCCAAGCAAAGACAGCGGCTGGATGATGAAGCAGGGAGAGGACGGCTCCCTATAACCTCTAAACCTTTAATATCACCCTTGCATACAGTATTCCCAGATAAAACACAAACTGGTAAAAAAATGCTGCACTGTTGAATGAAATGTTTGTATACAGTATTGTGCAAAAGTTATAGGCAGGTGTGGGGGGAAATGCTGCAAAATAAGACTGCTTTCAAAAATAGAAGTGTTAATATTTTTTGTCAGTTGACAAAAGTGAATGAACAAAAGAGAAATCTAAATCAAACTGATATTTGGTGTGACCACCCTTTGCTTTCAAAACATCATCAATTCTTTCAGGTGACATCAAATATCATTGTCATTTAGATTTCTCTTTTGTTCATTGACTTCATTTTGACTTTCATATTTGACCAAAATAAACTATTAACACTTCTATTTTTTTAAAAGCATTCTTACTTTGCTGCCTTCCCCCCCCCCCACACCTGCCTAAAATATTTGCACAATACTATATTTATATTATCCATATCCATTATTAGTTTATCTATCTAGTGGTTTATTTAGCATTTGTTTCTTGTAACAGTTTCTTATAAGTATTTTATAACAGATGTCCTCTCTCACTCAGGCTCCACAGAGAGAATATGGAATATGAATATTTTGATGTAGGAAAACAAACTAATATCATTTTGAGGAATGATATGGTACACATGAGAGAAAATATTTCTATAGTAGTATCAGCAGAAGAAAATGGCCAGAACTATACATCCAAACAAATTACTCTGATTTTAGACAAAGCAGGTAAGTACCAGTACCCTTTGTATTATGCTTTTTTTGTGACCCTGGAACTGTGGCATGCTGCATACAAAGCTTCACTCAGTATTCTATGATTTGAAAGTACAGTACCATACCTCCCAACTTTCAAGGAACTGAAAGAGGGATAAAATGTGTGGCGCGCTATGCGCGCCGCTGCAAATTTAGCTCCGCCCGCTTCTATGCTGACTCCGCCCATTCTCATCCATTTTTCTTTGTGCCCCCACACAGTATAATGCTCCTACAGTCACCCTAACATTATATGCCCCCACATTATAATGTTCCCCTTCAATTGCCCCACAGTATGAAGTCCCTCTCCTGGTGCCCCAGTTTAAACTGGCGGAAACTAGAGGGGGACATGATACTGGGGCAGCTGGAGGGTGACATTAAACTGGGGACAACTGGAGAGGGACATTAAACTGGGGCAGCTGGAGGGGGACATAAACCGTAGGGGTAGCTGGAGGGTGACATTAAACTGGGGACAACTAGAGACGGACATGTCCCCCTCCAGCTACCCCCACGGTTTAATGTCCTCCTCCAGTTGCCCCCAGCTTAATGTCTGCGTCCAGTAGCCCCCATTGTTTAATGTCCCCCTCCATCTGCCCACAGTTTAATGTCCCCCCTTCATCTGCCCCTAGTTTAATGCCCCCTATATCTTCCCCCAGTTTCATGTCTCCCTTCATCTACCACCAGTTTAATGTCCTCCTCCATCTGCCCCCCCTTCATCTGCCCCTAGTTTCATGTGCCCCCTCAATTTGCACCAAAATTTTAACATAAAAAACACTGATACTCACCTCTCCTTGCTCCCCTGCTGCGCTGTCTGCAGTCTCAGTCACGGAGTGTTCTGGGAGCTGCAGGTGCGATATGAGTGATGTCATCACATTGCGCCTACAGCTCCCGGGGCCGGAGCACACGGGGAGCACAGTGGTGAAGTGGGAGCTGTCTGTGGATGGCTCCTGCTTCATTCACCATTGTATTCAACTCAGCTGCGTCCTCCAGACGCAGATGAGTTGAAATCAGGACATACCTACCGCCGACCGGGACGGCGGGACATGACACACAATCCGGGACTGTCTCACTCAATCCGGCACGGTTGGGAGGTATGCAGTACCGTGCAAAAGTTTTAGAAAGCTGTGGAAAAAAAGTACCGGCAAGTAAAAATGCTTGAAGGCTAGGTTCACGCCTGCGCTAGGTCTCTGCTGGGGAATTCCGTTCCCCATTCCACTTGAAAAATGCGGAGAGAAAAATGCTGCAATCAGCAGGGAGACATCAGTCCTATGTAAGTTACCATGTCAGGCTGAAACTGTAACTTACACAGGACTGCTGCCTCTCTCTCCCCATGTAAAGCAGACATTTCTGTTACACAGGACTGCCTGCTTTATGAGTAAAGGCAGCAGTCCTATATAAGTAAAGTTATGGGGATACAGTGCTTCAGTCATTGGAACCCATGCAGCCCACATGACCACTGAGGCCAATCAGCAGCCTCAGCAGTTGCTGGAAAGGGACTGGTGATGTATGTGAGTGACATCACACTGGTCCCTCTCCATCGACCACCTAACTGGCCTCAGCAGTCATGTGGGGTGCAGGGGGATGAGGCACAGTGTACAACCGAACGAGCTGCGGTGTCAGACACTGGAACCTTCATTATTCAACAGGCATTTTGTGTGTCCTCTATTTCCTTATCCATACTTTCAAGGGATTCAGTATTGAAATCAATAAATAATTCCATAAATTTAAGGGAGCAAGTAGTGCAGGCCATTTCCCACTTTTTACAAACTCCTCATTTGTCACCGTGAAAAGGAAGGGAATACTTGTACTCTTAATCCCCGGGGTATCAATTTCCTCTTTACATAATTGTCAAGAAAGGCCCGATTCCACCAGACTAAAGCACGTCTGTGGAAAAGGTTCTTAATCTTATCCTGTAAATCCTGAATATTGCTCTGACCAGTAAAACCACATATTGTTGCTTCATCTTTGAATATTACATCCAATTGTGTCAGCCACAAGCGTTTTCTTGCTCTGTAGTCCATTGGGCCTGTGCTGTGTAAATCTGTGGAAAACACAGTAAAGATTAACAACACCACTAATATAGCACAAAAAATAGTGAGGATATAGTACCAGCACAAAAAGTATTTATACCGTCCTCAAAAGTACATGACAAACGGCCCTAAAGAAAATACACCGAAAGGGAGCACCTATCAACACAATAGATAACTGAAAAAATCTTTATGAATCGGAGCAATGAAACACATCATAAAAAGTAATGAGTCCAAAATGTAAGAAAAAAAATAACAAAATGTATTAAGACAATAATAAATGCATATCCCTACATATAGATACATAAAATAGATGAAACAAACAGATGTCAGAGATACGTCAGAGGTAAAGTTATTATTCATTACTATAAATAATGCACATGTTGGATCAGAACCCATCAAAGGAAAATCCCATGAATATAGTTAGACAGCAATAGTGTGTACTGTCCACATACAGTGCCTTGCGAAAGTATTCGGCCCCCTTGAACTTTTCAACCTTTTGCTCCATTTCAGGCTTCAAACATAAGGATATAAAATTTACATTTTTTGGTGAAGAATCAACAACATGTGGGACACAATCGTGAAGTGGAACAAAATTTATTGGATATTTTAAACTTTTGTAAAAAATAAAATACTGAAAAGTGGGGCATGCCAAATTATTTGGCCCCCTTAAGTTAATACTTTGTAGCGCCACCTTTTGCTGCGATTACAGCTGCAAGTCGCTTGGGGTATGTCTATCAGTTTTGCACATCAAGAGACTGAAATTCTTGCCCATTCTTCCTTGGAAAACAGCTCGAGCTCAGTGAGGTTGGATGGAGAGCGTTTGTGAACAGCAGTTTTCAGCTCTTTCCACAGATTCTCGATTGGATTCAGGTCTGGACTTTGACTTGGCCATTCTAACACCTGGATACGTTTATTTGTGAACCATTCCATTGTAGATTTTGCTTTATGTTTGGGATCATTGTCTTGTTGGAAGATAAATCTCCGTCCCAGTCTCAGGTCTTTTGCAGACTCCAACAGGTTTTCTTCCAGAATGGTCCTGTATTTGGCTCCATCCATCTTCCCATCATTTTTAACCATCTTCCCTGTCCCTGCTGAAGAAAAGCAGGCCCAAACCATGATGCTGCCACCACCATGTTTGACAGTGGAGATGGTGTGTTCAGGGTGGTGAGCTGTGTTGCTTTTACGCCAAACATATAGTTTTGCATTGTGGCCAAAAAGTTGGATTTTGGTTTCATCTGACCAGAGCACTTTCTTCCACGTTTGGTGTGTCTCCCAGGTGGCTTGTGGCAAACTTTAAATGAGACTTTTTATGGATATCTTTGAGAAATGGCTTTCTTCTTGCCACTCTTCCATAAAGGCCAGATTTGTGCAGTGTACGACTGATTGTTGTCCTATGGACAGACTCTCCCACCTCAGCTGTAGATCTCTGCAGTTGATCCAGAGTGATCATGGGCCTCTTGGCTGCATCTCTGATCAGTCTTCTCCTTGTTTGAGATGAAAGTTTAGAGGGACAGCCGGGTCTTGGTAGATTTGCAGTGGTCTGATACTCCTTCCATTTCAATATGATCGCTTGCACAGCGCTCCTTGGGATGTTTAAAGTTTGGGAAATCTTTTTGTATCCAAATCCGGCTATAAACTTCTCCACAACAGTATCACGGACCTGCCTGGTGTGTTCCTTGGTCTTCATGATGCTCTCTGCGCTTTAAACAGAACCCTGAGACTATCACAGAGCAGGTGCATTTATACAGAGACTTGATTACACACAGGTGGATTATATTTATCATCATCAGTCATTTAGGACAACATTGGATCATTCAGAGATCCTCACTGAACTTCTGGAGTGAGTTTGCTGCACTGAAAGTAAAGGGGCCGAATAATATTGCACCCCCCACTTTTCAGTTTTTTATTTTTTACAAAAGTTTAAAATAACCAATAAATTTCATTCCACTTCACAATTGTGTCCCACTTGTTGTTGATTCTTCACCAAAAAAATTAAAATTTTATATCCTTATGTTTGAAGCCTGAAATGTGGCAAAAGGTTGAAAAGTTCAAGGGGGTCGAATACTTTCGCAAGGCACTGTATATAGTGCCTTGCAAAAGTATTCATACCCCTTAAACTTTTTCACATTTTGTTACCTTACAACCACAAACTTAAAAGTATTTTATAGAGATTTTAAGTGATAGACCAACACAAAGTAACACATAATTGTAAAGTGGAAGGAAAATGATACACGGTTTTCAAAATTTTAATCAAGTAAAAATCTGAAAAGTGTGACATGCAAAAGTATTCAGCCCCCCTATAGCAATACTTTGTAGGACCACCTTTTGCTGCAAGTCTTTTGGGGTTTGTCTCTACCAGCTTTGCACATCTAGAGACTGAGACTTTTGCCCATTCCTCTTTGCAAAATAGCTCAAGCTCAGTCAGATTGGATGGATGTTTAGGGTCATTGTCTTGCTGGAAGGTGAATCTCCTTCCCAGTTTCAAGTCTTTTGCAGCCTCCAACAGGTTTTCTTCCAGGATTGCCCTGTATTTAGCTCCATCCATCTTCCCATCAACTCTGACCAGCTTCTCTATCCCTGCTGAAGAAAAGCATCCCCACAGCATGATGCTGCCACCCAGGGCCGGCGTTAGGGGGCGGGCAAACTGGGCAATTGCCCAGGGCCCCGACCCCAAAGGGGCTCTCGGGATCCGGAGCCTGATGACTCCGGATCCCGGAGTCAGACCCGGCCATATCAATAACAGAAAGGGACTCAGCGTCATGTGCCGCAGGGCCCCTTTCCGAGGTGAGTAAAAATGACAAACATTTTTACTCACCTGTCCTTGCGTCCAATGTCATCTTCTGGCGTTTCGGTCACGTGGGGCGTGCCTCACGTAACCGCTGAGGCCCAATCACAGGCCTCAGCGGTGACATCTACAACGTGTGAGAAGAGGAAGCCGGTGGGGATAGTGGAGCAGCACGAGGAGGCCCAGGAGAGGTAAGGCAATACCGGGCCTTCGATAATTATACTCTGGGGTCTGAAGAGACCCCAGAGTATAATGTAACACTAGCACTAAGGGAGTCTGTAGGGCCACTGTGTAGCATTATACTGGGGGGTCCCTCTGTGGGGCTCCCTCTGGATAGCATATTATACTGTGTAGGGCCCCTGTGAAGCATTATACTGGGGAGGGGGCCCTCTGGATAGCCTATTATACTGTATGGGGCCCCTGTGGAGCAATATACTGGAGGGGGGGCTCTGGATAGCATATTATACTCTGTAGGGCCCCTGTGGAGCATTATACTGGGGAGGGGGCCCTCTGGATAGCATATTATACTGTGTGGGGCCCCTGTGGAGCATTATACTGGGGAGGGGGCCCTCTGCATAGCTTATTATTCTGTATGGGGCCCCTGTGGAGCATTATACTGGAGGGGGGGAGCTCTGGATAGCATATTATACTCTGTAGGGCCCCTGTGGAGCATTATACTGGGGAAGGGGCCCTCTGGATAGCCTATTATACTGTGTGGGGCCTCTGTGGAGCATTATAATGTGGGGGGTCTCTGGAGAGCATGTTATATTCTCTGGGGCCATTTTGGAGAATTATACTGGGGGGCTCCTCTGAAGAGCATATTATACTGCGCGGGGTCACCGTGCAGCATTTTACTGTGGGGGGGGCCCTCTGGAGAGCATATTATACTGTTTTGGGCCACTGTGGAGCATTATACTGGGGGAACCTCTCTCGGCAGTATATTATACTGTATGGAGGACATTCTGGAGCATATTATACTGTGTGGGGTCACGGTGGAGCATTATTCTGGGGGGGCCATCTGCAGAGCATATGATATTGTGTGGCGCCACTGTGGGGCATTATTCGGGGGGGGAACTAAGGAGCATTATACTAGGGGGCCTTCCGGGTAGTATATTATACTGCGTGGGGCCTACTGTGGGGCATTATACTGGGGGGACACTCTGGGGAGCATTATATACTGCGTGGGGCCACTGTGGAGCAAAATCCTGGGGGAGGGGCACTGTGGAGCATTATACTAGCGGGGGCCCTTTGGGGAGCATATTATACTATGGGCCACTGTGGAGCTTTATACTGGGGGGAAGGGGCAGTGTGGGGAGCCTGTTATACTGTGTGGGGACACTGTGGAGTTTATTATATTGTGTGGGGCTTCTCGGGAGCATATTATACTCTGTGGGGCCATTGTAGAGCATTATACTGGGGGGGGCTGTGGGGAGCATATTATACTGTGGGGGACCACTGTGGAGCATTATACTGGGGGAACCCCTCTGGGCAGTATATTATAATGTGTGGAGGCCATTGTGGAGCATGTTATACTGTGTTAGGACACTGTGGAACATTATACTGGGGGGGCACTGTGGGATGCATATTATACTGTATGGAGCATATTATATTGTGTGGGGCTGCTGGGAGCATATTGTACTGTCTGGGGCCACTAAGGGGGCGTTCACACTACCGTGACCGTCAGTAGTGTCCGTTGCTATTGTCCGTTACCGTCAGAAATCCGTTAAAATTTCCATTCATTTCAATGGGTTTTTATATTGTGTCCGTTAGTGTCCGTGTGTGTCCGTTTACACCCAATCCGTCAGAAGTCCGTTTTTTTTCCGCGAACAAAAAATCCTACATGCAGGACTTTTTTGTCCGTTTGGAAAAACGGATTCTTGACGGACAGCAAGTGTCCGTTATTTTTTTAACATTGAAGTCTATGGGTAACGGACTTCTAACGGACAGTAGTTTTTTTTCCTGCGACAGTGTTAAAAAACGGACGCTAACTGATGCTAATGTGTCCGTTTTTTTTAACTGATCCATTAACATCAGTTAGTGTCCGTTAATGTCTGTTATGATAGGTGTCCGTTTTTTTTTTTTGTTAACGGACACCTTCATAATGGAATCCAACGGTAGTGTTAACCCTGCCTAAGAGGTAGTATACTGTGTGGAGACTTATATACCATGTGGGGCCACTATGGGGGGCTCAGGGGAGCATTTTATACTGTGTGGGTCCACTGTGGAGCATTATATACCATGTGGGGAAACTGTGGAGGGCTCAGGGGAGCATTTTATACTGGGGAGCTCAAAATTCCTGCTGGCAGCCCTGTGTGATATGTCTGCATCACAGCTCCCTCACTATAATTTTGCACATACGTGTAGTGCCCCATGGCCATGTCATTCCCCATACAGTACTGTGCATGAACCGGCCATGGAGTTATTGGAGTTATTACTGCACAGAACTATAGGGGCTGACTATACTGGGAACATACTCAGTAACACCAGATAGTCAGCACATATGTAAGACTTCATTGAAGGAGCCGTGGTGTAGGCTATTAGCAGGAAGCTGTTGGGTGGGACTCAGAACAAGTTCCTCTGGTGGGCCTAAGGCCCTTCAGTCTGATACTGTATAACGGAGAACTATTTTATATAAGGGTGGGTTACTATATATAATTGGGAAACTTGAATATGAGGGGGCTATTATAAGGGGGAACTATTATTTAGATGACAGGCTATTATTTATAAGGGGGGAACTATTATATATAAGGCATCCATTATAAGGGGGAACTATTTATAAGGGGGGTATAATTGTTAAGTGGGCTTATTTATAAAGGGGGCTATTAGTGATAATGGGGACTATTATCTATAAGGGTAACTATTATTTATGAGGGGGCTATTATTACTGTTACTAATAAGGGGAATATTACTGATACAGGGCACTATCATTTATAAGGGAGCTATTACTGATAAAGATGTAATATTATTTATAAACAGGAATTATTATTTATAATGAGGCGCTATAATAACTGATGACTGGGTGAAAAAATCTATTAGGTGGTACAAAGGTGCTCATTTGAATTGTGTGTGGTAAAATGGGGCTTGTTATTACTTCTTTGTTGGCAGAAAGGAGGCGTTATTATAGGGGTTGCCACTGGAAGACGATGGTGGTGTTTGTATATCAGTATTTGGGGCCCCTCTTTTAATTTTGCCCAGGGCCCCACTTTGTCTAAAACCGACCCTGCTGCCACCCCCATGTTTCACAGTGGGGATGGTGTGTTCAGCAGTTATTTATGGAGTTCAACTTCATATTGAAAGAGGAAGTAGAGTGTGAAACTAGCAACTGGATCATAAGTGCTGACATGGAGAAGCCAACATAAACAGTTATCTATCCTGTGCTATTTATAATCCTGCTGTCATTGTATGTGGGAGAGTCTCTTTTGGTCTACCTTAATGTGATAGTATGTGATAGTTGGCTTCTGGACACATGAACTGTGCCCACAATTCCAGCAGCACAATACTGTCTGTGGCAGATCCTGGCAGGACAATGGTCGAGAGTAGAGATACCTTCAACTGTGGCTGTAACCACTTTAACGCTGCAATTGTTGGCAATTGGAGATCTGTAAAATGGAGGGGGTCTGCTTTTTAACCCAATCCCTGCCCTGACATTCCATTTGCTTAGACCAGCTTTCATACAGTGATAGACTGGGACCTACTAAATGCCCACTGTTCTGTTTCATGTTGAAACCTTTGCAACACTGATCATAGCTGAAGGAAATCAGACATAACCAAGAAAATTACATTCAGAACATATTTTAGTAGCATACATACAGCAATATTTTTAACACCTTTTGTCCTATTATTAGCAGGTCAATGATTGGCTTATTATATTCCTAGTAGAGGTAGGGGCCTATGGCAGGCCTGTCATTAATACATTGACAGTAGAAGTATTAAGTGCATTTCTGTATATCAGGGATCAGAGGATCACATGGTAATCTCCAATAATGGGCAAAAAAATAATTAAAAATATAATAACATAACTTTTCCCATTAATTGTCCACATATATTACAAAAATAGTGGTATTATTTGTCATTGGTAATATTTAATGCCACATTTGTAGCAATGCATAAAATAAATAAATACATTTCATTTATGATAGAAAGTAAACTCCATAAAAAGTCCTCAAGAACAAGTGTTCTTTTTCATAAACCCACCCCAACAAAAAATTTGTGAATACTAATAATGAGCATTTGTACCCCAAAATGGCACCCATGAAAAATATTTAAAAAATGCTCTCTTGCAATTATGTCAAGAGAAAAATAAAAACTTGATGGGGCAGATATATAATTTTGTGAATTTTCAGTGGAGTCTGGAGTCTGCAATGTGTTCTAAATTTATCTAATGTAGCACAATGTTTGATAAATTAGGCCCATCTAACACATCTGTCCTGAAATGTTACTCCTGGACTGAAGAGAGTTTGTGACAGTTTTTGAAACTTTTTAAAAAGTCACAGTTGATAATGTAGACAGCTAGACTGCTAACCATACACACTTTTCCACCCACTTTTGAAAAGTGGAGTAAAGGGTTCAGAAATCAAAAAGGTGCAAGTGAGCTGTGCAGCTGCTTTGCAACTTTTTTAAGCCAGAATTCTGGAGTGCATAGGTTGATAAATTCTCTCGATGACTCTTTGAATTTAGTGATGCCAATTTTCTTCTATAGAAATGCTTTTTATACAAAAGTAGTAAAAACTAGAACAAACTATATTTCCATAAATGTAGTTAATATACTTAAAATGTTAATGCAAAGAATAAAGTTAAAATGTTATCTATACCATACAATGAATGGTTTAAAATAAACTATATAATTGCTGTTTTATTTTCCCTTTCCTAATCAATGAGTTATAGATACCAAAAAATGGTACCATAAAAAAAAAAAAAACTTATGCATTCTATTGTATGATTATGTCAAAAAAATAAGTTATGGCTTCAAAATGCATGAATGAAAAACTGAAAAAAAAATTACTGTTCCTATAGACTGAAAAAAAAAAAACCTAGAGGCTGTCCCCACGTAGCGAGCCACAGCCAAAAGCGCTGTGGAAAAGACCGCAGCGGAAATGCACTGCGTTTTTTTCCGTGCCGCTTTTCACAGGAAGTCTGCAGAGTTTTCCTCTGTGGACTTTCTGCTTCTATTATACCTATACGGAAACCATCAGTGTTTCCGTAGATATAATTGACATGCTGCCATTTACAAAAATGCAATGGTTTTTGAAACTGCAGCGTGTCCGCTGCAGATATTTTTATGCAATGTGTAGATGGGATTAGCCATAATCCCATCCACTTTACAGGTACTATAAATCCGCCTCGGCCAAAACGCCATGTACAGTGCTGGCCAAAAGTATTGGCACCCCTGCAATTCTGTCAGATAATACTCAATTTCTTCCAGAAAATGATTGCAATCACAAATGCTTTGGTAATAATATCTTCATTTAATTTGTCGTCAATGGAAAACCACAAAAAGAATTGTCAAAAAGCCAAATTGGATATAATTTCACACCAAACATAAAAAAGGGGGTGGACAAAAGTATTGGCACCCTTTGAAAAATCATGTGATGCTTCTCTAATTTGTGTAATTAACAGCACCTGTTACTTACCTGTGGCACATAACAGGTGATGGCAATAACTAAATCACACTTGCAGCCAGTTGAAATGGATTAAAGTTGACTCAACCTCTGTCCTGTGTCCTTGTGTGTACCACATTGAGCATGGAGAAAAGAAAGAAGACCAAAGAACTGTCTGAGGACTTGAGAAGCAAAATTGTGAGGAAGCATGAGCAATCTCAAGGCTACAAGTCCATCTCCAAAGACCTGAATGTTCCTGTGTCTACTGTGCGCAGTGTCATCAAGAAGTTTAAAGCCCATGGCACTGTGGCTAACCTCCCTAGATGTGGACGGAAAAGAAAAATTGACGAGAGATTTCAACGAAAGATTGTGCGGATGGTGGCTAAAGAACCTCGACTAACATCCAAACAAGTTCTAGCTGCCCTGCAGTCCGAGGGTAAATCAGTGTCAACCCGTACTATCCGTCGGCGTCTGAATGAAAAGGGACTCTATGGTAGGATACCCAGGAAGACCCCACTTCTGACCCAGAGACATAAAAAAGTCAGGCTGGAGTTTGCCAAAACTTACCTGAGAAAGCCAAAAACTTTTTGGAAGAATGTTCTCTGGTCAGATGAGACAAAAATAGAGCTTTTTGGGAAAAGGCATCAACATAGAGTTTACAGGAAAAAAAAAAAAGAGGCCTTCAAAGAAAAGAACACGGTCCCTACAGTCAAACATAGCGGAGGTTCCCTGATGTTTTGGGGTTGCTTTGCTGCCTCTGGCACTGGACTGCTTGACCGTGTGCATGGCATTATGAAGTCTGAAGACTACCAACAAATTCTGAAGCATAATGTAGGGCCCAGTGTGAGAAAGCTGGGTCTCCCTCAGAGGGCATGGGTCTTCCAGCAGGACAATGACCCGAAACACACTTCAAAAAGCACTAGAAAATGGTTTGAGAGAAAGCACTGGAGACTTCTAAAGTGGCCAGCAATGAGTCCAGACCTGAATCCCATAGAACACCTGTGGAGAGATCTCAAAATGGCAGTTTGGAGAAGGCACCCTTCAAATCTCAGGGACCTGGAGAAATTTGCCAAAGAAGAATGGTCTAAAATTCCAGCAGAGCATTGTAAGAAACTCATTGATGGTTACCGGAAGCGGTTGTTCGCAGTTATTTTGTCTAAAGGTTGTGCTACCAAGTATTAGGCTGAGGGTGGCAATACTTTTGTCCGGCCCATTTTTGGAGTTTTGTGTAAAATGATCAATGATTTGACTTTTTTTTCATTCTCTTTTGTGTTTTTTCATTGCAAGCAAAATAAATGAAGATATTATTACCAAAGCATTTGTGATTGCAATCATTTTCTGGAAGAAATTGAGTATTATCTGACAGAATTGCAGGGGTGCCAATACTTTTGGCCAGCACTGTATTTGCAATGTGGGACCCCGGCCTAAAGGGATTTTCCCACCTTATTTCCCACTGATCACAAGAGTGGGGGAGTTTTACTCCCCGTTCTCAATGGAGCAGTGGTCAGAAAAGTACAGCCTTTCTCCATGCATTTCAATGGGCCTATTGTAGAGAACCAATTGCTGTAATTTATTTATTTATTTATTATGCTTACTTATATAGCGCCATCATATTCCGCAGCACTTTACAGACATTGACAGTCACTGTCCCATATAGGGCTCATAATCTACATTCCCTATCAGTATGTCTTTGGAGTGTGGGAGGAAACCGGAGTACCCGGAGGAAACCCACGCAAACACAGGGAGAACATACAAACTCCTTGCAGTTGTTGTCCTTGGCAGGATTCGAACCCAGGACTCCAGCGCTGCAAGGCTGCAGTGCTAACCACTGAGCCTGGTTATCTCCAGTGGTCTCATTGAAATGAATGGAGTGGGGGAGTTTGTCCAACGACCATTCCATTCAGAACAAGAAGCAAACCACCCTCATTCTTGTGATCACTGGGTCCCCATAAATTGGACCCCACTGATCTGCAACTTATCAGCTATCCTATATATAGGGGATACGTTGCTAAGATAGATAGCCACTCAACTCCCAACCATTCAGGAGCAATTTTGTGATGATCAATGTTTTTTCCAGCACGATGGAACACCATATCACAAGTCAAAAATGATAACTAATTAGCTTGTTGAACAAAACATTGGAATTTTGGGTGCATGGCCAGGAAACTCCCCACATCCCAATCCCATTGAGAACCTGTGGCCAAATCAGATGGACATACAAAAACACAGACATTGTGATAAACTCCAAGTACTGATTAGGCAAGAATGGGTTGCTATCAGTCAGGAATTGGCCCAGAAACTGATATCCAGAATGCAGTCTTGGAAAATAAGGGTCAACATTGTAAGGGTATGTTCATACAGCAGAAAATTATGGAGAATTTGAGGCTGACATCCGCCTCGGTTTCCTCTTTATTTTACACCCGCTGTATCTGCCTTGCCATTCTGTTGTGTGATCTTCAGAAAAATATTCAAAAAACATAAGCGTCCTGCCCTAATTTCTGTCTCCAATGGGAGGCAGAATCACTGTGGAATATGCTGTAGGTTTTGGGGCAGAATCGGTCCCAAAATCAGTGGCAGACTCTGCTGTGTAAACTGTATTTGTCAATGAAAGTTTAAAAACATGAAATGCTTAATTTTATTTTAGTATACCATAGAAACATCTTACTAAAAACTGAATTTGTGTCAGTCTCAAAACTTTTGGCTGCGACTATAGATTCCCGGGCAAAGCACTTTTCCTCTTCTTTGCATATGCCTAAAACAGTGATTTATGTGAAAACAAGGTTCTACAAGGTACTGTGATTAGGTTTATAACTAGAGATGGGCAAACCTCTGAAGATTCGTTTTTGTTTTGGGATCGGATGGTTCGGTCCAAAAATTTGTTTTGGGTCTAATAAGTTTGGTACAAACCAGAGCTTAAATTGGCTAAAAACATAGTGTATGTTACTGTCAAGGCTCCCAGGAATCTATCTCGCCCATTTCTAACTCTGAGGCAAACACAGCCGATGTTATGTCACAGTGAAAGTGACATGTATGTCGATGAGAAAACTGATGGTTAGCAATGGATATAAACTGTTAGTTTTAACACACACTGTACTGCCACTTGCTTTTACACATTTTGACATCTAAAAACCTCCAAAAACTAACCTGTTTTGGGGGAACACTGCTTGCCTGTGATTTCTGTATATGCATATGGTGGTTATATTGCAAAAAGTAATGGCTTTATATAAAAATTAGTCCATTTTTGGAACTTACAAGTGCATCTCAATAAATGAGAATATCATCAAAAAGTTTTTTTTTTTTTACTAATTCAATTGAAAAAGTGAAACACATATATTAAATTGAGTCATTACAAACAGAGTGAACTTTTTCAAGTGTTTATTTATGTTAATGTTGATGATTATGGCTTACAGCCAAGGAAAACCCAAAAGTCATTATTCAGAAAATTAGAATATTATATAAGACTAACAGAAAAAAAAATTATTTAACACAGAAATGTTGGCCAAATGAAAAGTATGTATAGTAAATGCACTCAATCCGGGCTCCTTTTGCATGAATGACTGCATCAATGCGGCGTGGCATGGAGGTGATCAGCCTGTGGCACTGCAGAGATGTTATGGAAGCCCAGGTTGCTTTGATAGCAGCCTTCAGCTCGTCTGCATTCTCTATCGGGTTAAGGTCAGGCGAGTTTGCTGGCCAATCAAGCACAGTGATACTGTGGTTATTAAACCAGGTATTGGTACTTTTGGCAGTGTGGACAGGTGCCAAGTCCTGTTGGAAAATGAAAATTCCATCTCCAAAAAGCTTGTTGGCAGAGGGAAGCATGAAGTGCTGTAGAATTTTCTGGTAGATGGTTGCGCTGACTTTGGTCTTGATAAAACACAGTGGACCTACACTAACAGATGACATGGCTCCCCAAACCATCACTGATTGTGGAAACTTCACACTAGACCTCAAGCAGCTTGGATCTCTCCACTCTTCCTCCAGACTCTGGGACCTTGATTTCCAAATGAAATGCAAAATTTACTTTCATCTGAAAACAACACCTTTGACCACTGAACAACAGTCCAGTTCTTTCTCTCCTTGGCCCAGGTAAGACGCTTCTAACGTCTATTGGTCATGAGTGGCCTGACACATGGAATGCGACACATGTAGCCCATGTCCTGGATACACCTGTGTGTGGTGGCTCTTGAAGCACTGACTCCAGTAGCAGTCCACTCCTTGTGAATCTCCCCCAAATTTTTGAATTGCCTTTTCCTAACAATCCTATCAAGGCTGCGGTTATCCCGGTTGCTTGTGCACCTTTTTCTACCACACTTTTTCCTTCCACTCAACTTTCCATTAATATGCTTTGATACAGCAATCTGTGAACAGCCAGCTTCTTTAACAATGACCTTTTGTGGCTTACCCTCCTTGTGGAGTGTGTCAATGACTGCATTCTGGACATCTGTCAAGTCAGCAGTCTTCCCTATGATTGTGTCGCCTACTGAACCAGACTAAGGGACCTTTTTAAACGCTTTGCAAGTGTTTTGGGTTAATTATTCTAATTTTATGAGATAATGACTTTTGGGTTTTCCTTGGCTGTAAGTCATAATCATCAACATTAACATAAATAAACACTTGAAAAAGTTCACTCTGTTTGTAATGACTCAATATAGTATATTTGTTTCACTTTTTCAATTGAATTACTAAAAAAAATAAACTTTTTGATGATATTCTAATTTATTGAGATGCACTTGTATACATGCAACAGGCTTGTTATTTTTGAGTAAAAATTGTGGTAGTGTCTGGTTAACAAGTAATGAAGTGACTTTCCAAAAAAAAAAAAAAAATCCCTTTATGTGAGCAGAATGCCATGCCAGCATGGCGTTGATATTGGAAGCAGCAATGTTTGTTTCTTTTTTTGTTTTATTTTGTTATTATGCCCACAGTGTGGCAGTGGCAAACGACGATAGAATTTCATGAAAAATTTATGGCACATAGTCAGCATGCCTGCCACTTGGAAAATGAATTGATAAAGTCACCAAAAAGTATCCCTTTATGGGAGTAGATGCAGCACCAAGCAGTGAAAATTACAGAATTTTAAGAAAAATTTATGGCACACTGTCAGAGTGCCTGGCCTGCCAGCAGAAAATGCTAGAATATCTTTCAAAATGGAAAAGATTCTATAACCATGACAACACCACTTAGGAGCCAGAAATGAACCTGGATTATCCTGCCGGCTATCCCCACATGGGAGCAAATGCCACAGCAATTTAGTGTTGGCTAGCGACAATTTACAGAATTTAAAGAAAAATTTATGGCACACTGTCAGAGTGCCTGGCCTGCCAGCAGAAAATGCTAGAATATCTTTTAAAATGGAAAGGATTCTATGACCATGAGAACAGCATCTAAATCACAACCTAAATTCCTTATCAGTATGTCTTTACGTGGGTTTCCTCTGGGTATTCCGGTTTCCTCCCACACTCCAAACACATGGAAAATAAACTCCTTGTAAGGTTGCACTGCTAACCACTGAGCTTTCTACCACTCATTATTGGCTGCGTGGCTGTGGTGATGCCAGAAGCCAGGCTATGTCATAGAGCCATATTCGCAATACATATCACAGTGGCCGTTTCTGTTTGCCTGAGAAGAATTGCAAAAATTTTAGTCAAAACCACTTTGTTATGAATTGGTTCTATGAATCTCTATTTATAATCACGATAGTGCTAATAGACTGTAGAGTTGTTCTGAGAGATTTTGTTTTAGTTTATTGAGATTTTTGTCCTAAATGTTTTACTACTGGAAGGCAAGCTTAGACTCAAGTTTTTTTTATTGATCATTTGGATAGAAACCTCATTAACTTATGCTTCGTTCACACCTGCGCTTGCTGTCCGTCCGTTGCCAATCCAATGAAAATCTCGGCGAACTGGATTGGCATCGGATACAGACCGGTCAGCGACGCATTGGTTAAAAACCCATTCATTTGAATGGGTTTTTAAAGCAATGCGCGGGTGTCCGATTGCACCTTCTGCGCTCCGAAGCCGTTTTTTTTCGTCGGACACAAAGTCCTGCGTGTCCGACTTTGTTTCCAACGAAAAAAAAGGATTCGCAGCGCAGAGGGTGCAATCGGACACCCGCGCATTGCTTTAAAAACCCATTCAAATGAATGGGTTTTTAACCAATGCGTCGCTGACCGGTCTGTATTCGATGCCAATCCAGTTCGCCGAGATTTTCACTGAATTGGCAACGGACGGACAGCAAGCGCAGGTGTGAACGAAGCATTAGTAAGACTGTTATACAAGGGATTTCCTGACTTTGATGATTTCTTCTGAAATTTGTGCATTACAGTTGAAAGGGAAAAATGAAAGTATAACTCGGCATATTCAAGTTGATCATGAAAATGCAAGCATTAGTCATATCTGTGGGGGTGATGTGCACTGCTCCTTCTGTTCACATTTAACATATTAGTACAGAATAGGAAACATTTATTAATGTACTCAATAATAAACAATAAAATACATGAATTATGCTCCTATACATGGATATAGCTATAGGGGGTGCAGCTGTAGCAATTGCTACTGGGGCCTGAACCATGAGAGGACCACAAAGATCTATCTTGCACATAAAATATGCCATTGTTCTAAATGGTACAAGGTAGGTTGCAACCCTATTTCAGATTTTGCATTGGCACCCAGGAGTTTCAAGTTATACATCTGCTCCTATATATTTATATAATGGGGCCCCCTATATCTGGGAGTGTCTAAAATACAAAATGTGACACCAAACATTGCTCCAAAGGTATACTGCCCCATAATACTAAATGACCAACAAACAGTGACCTCAAGAAATAGGCAAACAAGGGCACAAACACAAAATTAAGTCCCAACACATTTCCCCAACACCGTTGGTTCATCAAGGGACAATAAGAACATAAAAACATAAGCTACACTAAATTCTATAATTGCATAAACCTATAGAATATGCAAAGCAGCCTTACAGCACACTCAGTAAACACTGTGTTAAATGTGTTATATATGGTGTATTTGGGGAATATGCAAAAGTTGGTCTGTAGTAAGTACCTCTGATATCACTTGCTTCTCAGAAGCATAGAAGATGGCCGAAGAAGAGTTGGAAAATGTTAGAGTCACTGGTAACTTTAGAGCTGGAGCTCACCACACCTCTCTAGGAAGCTGACATTGCTTTACACCAGGGGGTCATGGTCTTGACAACAGTTCTATTTCTATCTGCCTCACTTCTAAAGTTACTAGTGATTCCAAGATTATTCCACTCCTCCTCGGTCATCCTTTTTGCACTTGAGCCATGAATGATATCGGATGCTCTTAACACAAACCAACTTTTTCTATATTCACCATATGTACCACATTTAACATAGTGTTTATAACATTTGCATATTCTGTATACTTATCTGTTTATAGAATTTAGTGTGGTTTATGGTGGCTTATGTTTTTATGGTCTTATTGTCCCTTGATGAACCATCAGTGTTGTGAAACTTATTGGAACCTAATTTTGGTGCTTATGACCTCTGACCACAAGATATTTAGAGAAAATCTTTAAGACTCTGCAAAATGTTTAATTATTTATATTTGCAAAAATGTTTAAACTTTAATTATCTACAAATTTTAAAATGGGTATGATCGTGGGAATACCCCTTTAATTTCAGGGGTACCATCATTTCTGTCCAGGCTTGTTTCATGAGTTTTCTTTTTTAAAAAATTCTGTTGAAGCATGATTGAAAAGCAATGTCTGACTTTCATTTGTTCATTTTCATAGAATTTTTATATATTATTACTTTTGTCAGATTCAAGTTATTTCTGTGACGATTGTGGGTTATTCTTTCATTAAACGAGGGGTACCAACAATTTTGTCCACATATGTATGTTCTTGGTGGTGAGTTTAATCACCCAGTAAACGTGTTGGACTGGTATACACTTTTGGGAGTGAACTTTAGGGTGCGATGTGCACTCTTCTGCAGGTCACACTCTTTTACAGTGATAAAGTACAGTGCTCAGCTGTTTCTGTTTACCTCATATACATTGAATTTAGAACAGGATGATTAATAGTGGTCCCTGCGTGGAACCCCCCATCAATCAGACCAGAGGCGTTGCTAGAGGTTCAGCACTGGGGGATCAAAGACATTCAAGATGGTCCCCAACTTAGATATACAAATATTATCACTATGCAGTGACAATATAGTGGTAGATACTGGCTCTACAGACATCTCTGCAGACAATAAGTGATATTTAAGTGAATAAGAGGGTGAAGATTGTGAGGATGTGGAATCCTTGTGGGTGGACTTGCATAAGGATGCGACCACTGGGGAGTTAGAGAGTCAGTTGTGTAAGAAAATTGAGTGGGCGGCACTGGCTGGTACAGAGGTCTTGATGGGAGATTTTACCTACCTGGATATTGACTGGTGTCATGGTTCTGCATCGTCTGTAAAGGGGAGAAAATTCATCAACTTGTTGCAGGAAAAATTTTATGGTCCAGCTTGTAGAAGATCCAACTAGAGGGGCTGCTCTGCTGGATCTGATCATCTCTAATAATACCAGACTTGTTGGAAATTTCACTATTGGTGAAAACCTTGGTAACAGCTATTGTCATATAGTGATACAGAGGGAGACATTTAAATCTACATTGAGCAAGTATATAGCAAAATGTATACCCGTAGGGAACAAGTATAAATGTTTTAAATTAATTCCCCTATGGCTTACAGCTCTGGTTAAAATGGCAATAAACAATAAAAAAGGGGATTTAAAGAATATAAATCTGAAGGGTCAGCTGTAGCCTTTGAGAATTACAAAGCACTTAATACAATCTGTAAAAGGGAAATAAAATCAGCTAAAATACAAAATGAAAGGCAGGTGGTTAAGGTAAGCAAAACTAACCCCCAAAAATTATTTAAATATATAAATGCAAAAAAAAAAAAGACAGAACAAGTAGGTCCCCTAAATAATAGTAATGGAGATCAAGAAAAATCAGAGCTACTACATGGGTCCTTTAGCTCTGCGTATACAGAAGAACAGTAAGTAGTTGATGTAGGTGTCAGCAATGCTGGTAATACATCAACCAATATACTAAACCGAATAAACATAGAAATGGCCCAAGATAAACAAACTAAACGTGAGCAACGCTCGGGGTCCAGATGGATTACACTCACAAGTACTTAAAGAACTTAGTTCTGTCATTGCTGTACCCCTATATTCTTAATTTTTAGGGTTTCTCTAGTGACTGTTACAATGTGGTGCCAATTTTCAAAAACTGTTTGAGGGCTTCTTAAGCGACTATATAGTGGAGTATGTGACTGTACGTAATATTATAAGTGACAGACCGCATGGTTTTACTAAGGACAGAAGTTTTCAGACTGATTTGCTTTTATGAAGAGGTGAATAGAAGTCTGGACTGAGGAGAGGCTGTGGATATAGTGTTCTTGGACTTTGCAAAGGCAATTGATACTGTCCCTCATAGACATTTAATGGGTAAAATCCATTGGCTTGGAAAATATAGTTTGTAATTGGATTGAAAACTGGTTGAAGGATCGTATCCAGAGAGTTGTGGTCAATGACTGCAGATCAGACTGGTCCTCTGTTATAAGTGGTGTATCCCAGGGTTCAGTGCTAGGTTCGCTGTTGTTTTAACTAATTTAATAATGATATAGAACAGGGGTCGGCTTCTCTTCAGACCCCACAGTATAATAAGCTGAGCCCCCGGGGAGGTGATCAAACATAAAAAACAACGTTAACTCAGGTATCACGTCTGCATCTGGCGTCATTACGCATAATGACGCGACGTGACCCCTGAGCCCAATGAGCGGTAGCTGACTACAGGCAGAAGCGCCCGAAGAGAACTCAGCAGCTGCGGAGTGTGGAATGGTGAGTACATTGTTTTTTTGTTTTTTTTTTATGTTTGTCACCTCTCTTCGCCCTCCACTTATTATACTCTGTGGTCTGAAGAGACCCCACAGTATAATAATAGCTAGTGAGTGGCACAAATTGGAATATTATAAAAGTTAGAATATTATACCATGTGCAGGGGCTACTATGGAACATAATAGTGTGTGCTGGGGCCACTATGGAACATAATACTGTGTGCAGGGGCCACTATGGGACATAATACCGTGTGCAGGGGCCACTATGGGACATAATACCATGTGCAAGGACGCCTATGGGACAAATACCATGTGCAGAGGTCGCTATGGGACATAATACCATGTGCAGGGCCGCTATGGGACATATACCGTGTGCAGGGGCCGCTATGGGACATAATACCGTGTGCAGGGGCCACTATGAGACATAATACCGTGTGCAGGGGCCGCTATGGGATATAATACAGTGTGCAGGGGCCGCTATAGGATATAATACCGTGTGCAGAGGCCGCTATGGGATATAATACCATGTGCAGGGGCCGATATGGGACATAATACCGTGTGCAGGGGCCGCTATGGGACATACCACCGTATGCAGGAGCTGCTATGGGACATAATATCGTATGCAGGAGTCGCTATGGGACATAATACCATATGCAGGAGCTGCTATGGGACATAATACTGTGTGCAGGGACTGCTTTGGTTGTGGGACATAATACCGTGTGCAGGGACCACTATGGGACATTATTCTGTATAACGGTGTGTTTTCTGTATCAAGGATGTGTTTTTGCACAGAAAACTGTCTTTTTTTTTTTTTTTTTGTGTGCAAAAATGCACCAGTTTTACATCGAAGTAAAAATTCCAATGGCCTAAGAATATAGCTGCATCCAGAAACATAGTGTGCTTCCACCATAAGGATGCTGCCATATGGTGCTCCTGGACACATTTACCACTAATTGCGCGCTGCACATGGACTTTCATTGCTTCTAATCGGAAAGTACAGGTGCGTCCCAAGAAATAGCAGTAAACGCATGTGTCCTAAAGCATCTGGTGGCATTCTGTAATATGGTTTGTGGTATATGACTTTAGCTTAGGGGTCGTCAGATTTACAATTATTAACCGGCACTCCAAGTACCTCATCTTTGATTTTTTTTAATTAAAATCGGCACGCCGAACACAAAAGGTTGCCTACCCCTGATATAGAAGATGGATTGATAGCACTGTCTCTATTTTTACAGATTACACCAAGCTATGTAGTACAGTACAGTCTATAGAGGATGTAAGTAGGTTACAAGCATACTTGGACAGACTGAATGATTTAGGTAGAAATAATTCACATGCAACATATGTACTAGGGGTAGTAAAGTTGGGAGAGTCCCTGGTGGAGAAGGATCTGGGTGTACTTGTAGATCATAGGTTAAATTACAGCATACAAAGTCAATCAGCTGCTTCTAAGGCCAGCAGGATATTGTCATGTATTAAAAGGGGTATGTACTCACGGGATAGGTATATAATATTATCACTTTATAAGTCATTTGTGCAGCCCCATCTGGATTATGCAGTTCAGTTCTGGGCACCAGTACATAGAAAGGATGTGCTAGAGTTGTAAAAGGTTCAACGGAGCTCCACAAAAGTGATAAAGGACACGGAGAACCTCAGTTATGAGGAGAGACTAAAGAAGTTAAATCTGTTTATACTGGAGAAGAGGCGTTTAAGGGGAGATATGATATACCTGTATAAATATATAAATGGCCCATACAAGAAATATGGGGAAAAGGTGTTCCATGTAAAATCCCTTCAAAAGACAAGGGGGAACTGTCCCCTGATGACCCCCTTATATTAATAAGGTCCCCTAAATCAATATTGCCCTCATATCATCGCCCTTACAGCATTTTAATAATGTTCCCCCAAAGGGTGAAAAAAAAAAAATATACTCCCCTACCTCCAATTCCATGATGCACTAAGCTGGAGCAACCGGATTTGTAGCCACTGCCATACCCTGTTTCTGCTCTAAACTGTAGGCAGCAAAGCACTCAGGCATGCAACCTACAAGGCACCAAGACAAAAACACGTCTGCATCCCAGCGCAGTGATGTCTGTGCTGGGACATAATGTGTTGTGGTCATGCTGCCTTTGGTTTGGAGGACATGATAAATATGCTGTGAGGGCAACTGAGGACTTCCTCATTTACAGTGCATTTCAACTGGTTTGAAATTGCTGGTGTTTGTGGCCATCCCTGGAGTGGGCCACCCCAGAGTCAGTGGGCCCTGGGCTGCTGTCCCCTCTTCCCCCCCCACTAACTATGCCTCTGAATCAGACATTTATCATCTTTCTTGTAAATAGGTGATACATGTCTATTTTATCTATTAACTTTTGACAAATTGAGGGTTAGAAAACAGCTCCCATGAGTTAATATCACTCACAAAAAAAAAAATAAAATGCTAAACACTTAAGAGTGTTACACCCAAGTTGAATGAGGATGGTCGAAATAGAATAACTGGAAATATGTCGTGCCCACCTAAAATAATAAATTGTTCATAGTGTGCTTTTCCAAGCATTAACCACAGATCTGACTAAAATAGTTGTGACATGCCTGCTGCAGCCATAGAGAATGTTCCTTCCAGGGAAGCTAGAATATGTACAGCACTGCACACAATATATGAATCCTGACACTAAACCTGAGTCTGGTGACTCAGTATGTAGTGACTAGCAGAACTCCCTTCTTAAGTTATTGTGAAGACACATGGGAGACTTGACAACTTTAAGAGTCCAAAAAAGTCTAAGAGTCTCAGGTATATTATGAGAGAGTAAAACATAAATGTCAAGAGTGAAAAATGCGGGGGCGTGGCTTGGAGCCGACTAAGATGGCCGCCGATCTGTGAAGCTCTGAGGCCTCACACTCGTTCAGCGGCTCACAGCAACTACTCGGTGCCGGTGACACCTGGATTTTAGAGCGCAGAAAGGTCCTCTGCTCCTCAGGACTGCGGAGATATGGCGAAACGGGGAAAGAAAGGCCCCCCGAAGCAGCTTACTGACTTCTTTGCCACACCAGCCTCGGCCCAAGATGGCGCTGGCGAATCCTCCCTTCACCCACTGCAGCGGGCGGCAGGCCGCTCTGGCGCAGAACACAACGGCACTCCAGGTGAGCAGCTATTGCACCTTACACCATCGCATCTGGAGGCCTCTGGTGACAGTCCTGGATCCCAGGTCAACCAGATAAGGGCACTAGAAGGCCAGCAGCAAGCTTCAAAGAGGGGTCTACAACCCCCATCTTCGCCCACTTCAGCCCTTGTCAGCCATCCTGAGGTTCCTCCTGCAGAAGCATCCTCCCAGGCAGATAGCATTACTCCCACACATAGCCCTGTAAAGCAAAAGATGAGATGGGATACCACGTTTTGCTTTGAATCTCGCCCGGCTGCAGAAGATCCCCAATTAGGTGATTCGGCTGTGCTCCAGGCTATCCCTGCAGGTACCCAATCTGCTTCTGAGTCCTTCTTAAAGGATATAATGCTAGCATTACACAGATCTATTCAGAAGGATATTACTAAGGCGATTACGTCCGTATCCTCCACGGTTGATTCTCTTGGCAACAGGATAGACCACGTTGAGAATAAAATGAGTGAATTTGCTGTGGCACACAACACTATAGTAGATGCCCATAATGATCTTGAGGAAGAATTAGCGGCGGTCAAACTTAAACTTGCCTACATGGAAGATAGGAATAGGCGGAACAATGTCAAGTTTCGTGGCATACCAGAGTCAGTCGCTGCCAGGGACCTGACTTCTTATTTACAACGATTAATGAAAGCAATCCTGCCACAATGCTCTGAAGCGGATCTTATAATAGATAGGGCCCACCGCTTGCCGAAGCCGAAGGGGATGCCTAATTATATTCCCAGAGACACCCTCGCCCGCATACACTTCTACCATGTCAAAGATTGTCCCATGCTTGAGTCAAGGAAAAGACCATCTTTGCCTGAGCCGTTTAAAGAAATCCAACTTTATGCTGACCTTTCTCAGGCTACCATTGCTGCCAGAAGAGAGCTTGCTCCTGTTACAGCGGTCCTCCGGCAACACAGCATTCCCTACAAGTGGGGATTCCCAACTAAAGTCATCGTTAGCAGGAATGGAGTGACTTTTACATTTAACTCCTTTGACACCGGGAGAAACCTGCTACACCAATGGAACCTGCCGCCACCTGCGCCTAATGTTCAGAAACCTTCAAGGGCCGAGTCCCATAAGTTAGACCCTCTATGGAAATCTACCACCTCCGCCGAGTGAATAGCTCAATATGGACATACTGTGAGTCACCTGTGGTGTGTTTTGTACCTCCTATTCGATGGCAAACTTCCCCCCAAGTTTGCGCAGTATTACACTGCTCGGTTGTGTAACATTATTTTCTCTTCCCTTACTGTTAACTAGTTATGTGTTGAATAATGTCGTTAACGAATTGTTTTTCTCTAGGCATAAGAGATGTCATTTTAGCGTTATTCTCCAAACTGACCCTTTCTACTACCAGTCTGTATTGCTAATTCTTGAAAGTATTAATGGGTGTTAAATTACTGTCACTTAATGCGAGGGGACTAAATAGTCCCTTTAAGCGTTCATTGTTGTGGAAAGAGGCTCTCAGATCTGCAGCAGATGTAATTTGCATACAGGAGACGCATTTCTGTGACTCTCATCCACCAAAGCTTTCTCACAAATTGTTCCCTCATGTCTTCTGTTCCAATGCTGCCAAGAAGGTTGCGGGTGTCCTCATAGTGATAAAGCATACAGTGTCATTTCAGTTAATACATGTCAGTTCAGATCCCAAGGGCCGCTATGTAGCGCTCACCTGTTTGCTTGATAACTGCCCCATCACTATTGTAAACGTATACTGTCCTAACGCATCTCAGATTTCCTTTTTAAATTCTGTAATGAAGAAGTGTAGGAAACACGCTCAGGGCCAGGTTCTATTATGCGGTGATTTCAATATTGTACATGACGCTGCTACTGATTCCACTTATCGCGGCAAGCATCCACCTCAACAATTAGGACCTTCGCTCCGGCAGACGGAACTTCATGATGTTTGGCGGTGCTTCAATTCCTCTGAAAAGGATTATACGTACTATTCTGCTCGTCACCAATCCTACTCCAGAATAGACATGTTCCTAGTCCAGAGTGATATGCTTCTTAGAGTACAAAGTTGTGAAATAGGAAATATCACGTGGTCTGACCACACACCCATGAATACTTAGCATCCACTTAGCTGGCACAATGGCTCCCCCCGTGTCATGGCGAAACAATACATATGTCATGTCTTTGAAATCAGTAACCGAGAAATTGAACACTGACATTGCCGAATTCTTTAACATTAACTCCCCCTCGGTAGAGGATAAGTTTTGCCTCTGGAATTCACATAAAGCATTTCTTAGGGGTCTAATGATTCAGCATGCCTCGCACTTTAAGCGCAACCGACTGCAAACGATGAAGGAGCTACTTACTTCTATTGCAACGCTAGAGAAGAAACATAAAATTGACCCTAATCCTGCCCTATTGAATGCTTTGCGGAAGGCTAGGGATAACTTGAGCGCCCACCTACTGGTGGACTTTGAAAAGCACTCTAAACGCGTGAAAGCCTCTTATTACCGGTCGTACAATAAAGCCAGCAAGCTCATGGCACAGAGAGTCAAGGCAGCAAGGATTAAATCTAAAATTCCATTTCTTGTGTCTAAATCGACCACAGCAAAAATCTTCCACCCTCAACAAATTGCGATGAATTCAGTAAATATTATCAGGATCTGTATAACTTGAAAGATGACTCTGATACCACGCAGCCTTCAATGATAGATATTAACCGATTCCTATGCTCTTTGCACCTTCCCTCTGTTACCCCTTCACAGCTGCAGTCTTTTAATGTTTCTATTTCCACTCAGGAAGTGGCTAGGGCGATAGATGGATTAAAACTTAATAAATCTACAGGTCCAGATGGGTTCTCTGGGGAATACTACAAGCTGTTCAAGCCACTTATTCTTGCTCACCTTACCGAGGTGTTTAATTTAGCAATGGTGACAGGAAACTTTCCCCTTGAGATGCTATCCGCAACGATTGTGACTCTACCCAAACCAGGCAAAGACCCCTCCCGACCCTCTAACTACCGGCCCATATCACTATTAAATGCAGACGTTAAGTTGTTTGCGAAGGTACTTGCGAACAGACTCCTCGATGTCATGCCCACACTGATAGGAGGGGATCAGGTTGGATTCACTAAGGGGAGATAGGCTCCAGACGGCACGAGGCATGTGATCGCGCTGGTTGCGGCGGCCCGGGCTCGGCGGACGCCTTCTCTGCTCCTGTCCCTGGATGCGGAGAAGGCGATCGATAGGGTACATTGGGTGTATCTTTTCGAGGTTCTCCATAAATTTGTTTTTTCTGGTCCCATAGCTACTGCAATCTCTGCACTCTACTCTAACCCATCCGCACAAGTGCTAGCAAATGGGGTCCTGTCCCGCCCCTTCGCCATTACCAATGGCACGAGACAGGGGTGCCCATTGTCCCCTTTGATATTTTCATTAGTAATGGAGCCTCTGGCCGAAAGGATCAGGACACATCCGGGTCTGTCTGGTATCAGGTTGGATCGGACAGACCACAGAATTAATTTATTCGCGGATGATGTGATTCTGTCCCTTTCCTACTCTAATAACATGCTCTGTACTGTATCTCAAATTCTGAAAGATTTCGGAGAGTTATCATATTATAAAGTTAATGAATCCAAGTCCCAGATTTTAGGAATTGGTCTGACTCAAAATAATATACACCACATCAAAAATACATCGCCCTATCAATGGTGCTCGCACTCTATACCCTATCTGGGAATACGGCTCACTCCAAACCCAAAAGATTTAGTTAAGGCCAACTTTCCAGGCCTGCTGGCTACCCTTCAGAAGGAACTTGATGGGTTAACTAAAAATGAGCATAGTTGGATGGGAAGAATAGTGTTATACAAAATGTTGATCCTTCCCAGGATACTTTACTATTTCAGAACATTAGTGATACCGGTACCAAAGTCCACCTTCCTGAGTTTCCAAAAACAAATGATGTCCTTTATATGGAATGGTGGTAAACCCAGAATAGCACTCCATACACTGTTTAAAGCAAGAGACAATGGGGGTATGGGTGTGTGAAGAATATCACCTCGCCCAGCCGCCTGGCACGCCTGCGATCAAACTTCTTTCTTAACCTCCCACTCACACACCGTGAGTAGACCGGGTCATAGGATAAAAACGAAACGAGCGATATAAATTTTATATGTTTAATAACCCAAGTGGGTCGGTATGAATTAATAGCATATACAGAAATATACAATATTAATATGATCAAGCATAAACATACAAGCAAAAGAGCAATGATACGGCACATAAAAAAAAACGGAAATAAAATATAGAAATAATACCAGACCTCAGGAAGATTCCTGATCACAGCTATCTCTTAGCTGTATCTCTTCCAGCTTCCACCCAAAGACTAACACCAACTCACTCTAGCCAGTGTGAAGACCCTTGTCCAGCCCCACCCTTCACCCCCCCCCCAGTCAGCCCTCTCCTCACGGAAAGAGGAATCTATGCTGGTTAGAAGGAAAGATGGGTGCCTGGGTTAGTTGTAGGTCATTAGCCCACCCTCCCCCCTTTGGACATCTGGGATATCACACTGACGGGCCAGACAGGCCCTCTCTCCATGGTATGCACATAAAACCATTGGAGCGAATTGACCACCAATGTAAACACAGCTTTACACTCCTACAGATATGTGACTGATACGAATGAGGAATGATACATGTCCAAGAAAGATACATAAATTGAGGGTCTCATCATCACAGGGTGTACCAAACTTGTATCATTATTATTTAGCCATAGTTTTAGGTCAACTCTGATTTTGGTTTACAACGAACCACAACAAACTGTGGCCAGCTATGGAGGCCCAAATGGTTCGTACTACCGATTGGGAGGGTCACCTATTAGCGTCAGGACCCAGGAGCGGATCTTCCATATCTGCTCCACCGGCTGTACGGGCTACGATTGGGGCATGGCATGCATTGTGTAGTCTGCAGGACGGGGATGCTGCTAAGGTAGCACTAAATCTGCCCATTACGACACTCCCTCACGAGATACCGCATTTATCCCTAGACGTGTGGCGCAGATGTGGGTTAAAGTATGTCTCTGACCTGTATAGGGGAGGTACTAGGGCACCCTTCTCCGTGTTGAAGGAGACATATGATCTGCCCGCGAAGGAGGCATATACATATACCAGATTGACTTCCTACTTGTCTGACACAACCTCGACTCAGCTGCGCTTACCGCAGTCGGCTGCCGAACTCTTACACCCACAGGCTTCCACAGCGGCTTATAATACTAAAACCCTGTATCGAACTTTGAATATGGATTGCACCTTTCACAAGACTAAACACATGAACCTTTGGGAAGAGGACATAGGCAGTAGATTTGAGGCTGGCCACTGGCGGGAGGCGATCAGATGGGCTAAGCGATCCACAGTATGTGCCTCACATTGGGAGCAATATAGCAAACTACTTCTACGCTGGTATTACCCCCTTTACGTCTAGCTAAGTTCTACCCATCGTGTTCACCTCGCTGTTGGAGGAGATGCGGGGAGACCGGCTCTTTATTCCATGTGTTCTGGCACTGTCGACTCATTCAGCCCTTTTGGGTTTCTGTGTTTTCCTTGGTTAATAGCCTGTGTGGTGGAGTGGTGGGGTATACACCTGAACTGGCACTCCTCCTCCTGGGCATCCACATGATACCGGGTAGACATAGAACAGTTGTTTGTCAGGTGCTAGAGGCTGCCCGCCTACTCATTGCAAGAAGATGGAAGTCTATCGCATGCCCGACCTTGACAGAGTTGATTTCAGCGGTGTCATTGAACTATCAATACGAGCGCATTTGTGCATGTAATGGAGGGGGCCTGGATAGATTCAGGACACACTGGTAGTCGTGGGCAGAGGCATTCCCCCCACCGTACACTCATTGACGGGCCATACGCCGGGGCCTCCCCTGACACTAGGGTAATACATTTTACTTTACTTCTATTGCCTCTGGGGGCCGCTCTGATTTGTTATTCCTGGAACACCTATATACTATCTATTTAAGTAATTGGAAAATTGATACCTGGTAGCTGATGGGTCTCCCCCTTTGTTTACGGGGCGAACCACCTACTCTGTGGGTTGGGGGATATGATCCGACTTTATTCGTTCTCTAGGCCTGGACTATGTTTTGTGTTTTATGTTCTTTTGTTGTTTTGCCCTCCGCTTTTCACCTTATCCTCCACTAGCCCGTTCCCCACCTCATCCTTCTCATGGCAAAACTTGATTGTCGTTCCATACGGCCTTATCGTGATAGGTTTATCATATGCTTGGAAAGACTTACTTGCTCTTACTATGCATTATCACTATATGTATTTTATTTATGGATGTACCTCACCTGAGTATATTGTATTGTACTGCGATTATGATGTATATGAGGCCATAACTGTGCCATTGTTCTTTGATGTGTTTACAACTTGTAATGTATTCCTGTTAAAAATTTCAATAAAAAACTATTGAAAGGAAGAGTGAAAATTCCATCTATATGACTTATCAGCAAAATTGTTAGTGTATGGCTAGCTAGCTAGTAGTATACTATACTACTAAGTCATGTTTAAGTGTATTCTTCAGAGGATTTAGAAATCTTGATCTAGACAGAATAATGCTAATATTTTGCCAGTCTTCTGCTATTTTGAATAATTGTTCATTATTTGTTATTAATCCTTTAGTAAAACTGGATCCTCCTGACCACAATAAAATCACCATCACTAGAAAAGGCAATAACATAACAGTTTCCTGGACAAGATCTGATCTCTTTCCTGTGTTCTTAAAGACAATAAAAGAAGTACGATATAAGGAATCATCCTTGTATACGGTAAGATGTCTAACTTACTTCTCAATAAAATGTTTAGTTTAGTATTTTGCAAATAAAAATGCACTTAGAATTTATGTACAGTATTTATCTGATGGACACATAGTAGTCTGCTCAGTGTTTTTCTTTTAATAAGAAGTGTTCATACATGTACACAAATCTAATAGGTATAAATTTTAGCACATCACACTGGATTACCTTGCCCTGCACCTCCAGGCCACCATAGGTCCCATACACACAGGCCAATCCAGACTGATAAATCTGGTCTGTACATCGGACGGTTTTCCTGGTCCAAACCTAGTCAGGAGAATAGATCATTTTACATATATACAATATGGAACAGTAAAGTCACAGGAATTAGGGACTCCTAGCATTATAGATCATAAACGTGATTTTCTGACCCACTTTGCCTCTTGTGCACAGGGCCTTTAAATGTTTTATTATCATTGCATGCATGGGATCAGTGTTTTTTGAGTAAATCTGGAAAAGCATGATCCAGTAGTGAATATTCTTTGGGCAAAATCATAACTGGAATCTGGTCAACATCCCACATTATAATTCAAAATAGATTCACAGATACATACAAAACTGAGACCTAAAACAGCTCACATCCACAGAGGACAGATAGTGTAGTGCTGCATTAACACATGCCTGTTGCTATATCAGATTTCTGTACTGTGCCTAGTGTAAATGCTACACTTTCCAGTAGACAAATTAACTGAAAGAACTCTGTGCAGATATTTCACCAGCGAGGAAGAATTGTGAATGAAGCTCATTACTATACTGCAGTCTGTAATTTGGAATAAGTGCATTAAATCACTAATAAATTCTGTGAGATTCACCAGACATATATACAATGTAGACAAATACAAGTCAAATGTACAAGAAACAAGAATAACAAATTTAAAATATATCAGATGATATATAGAAGATACTAATAATATAGCATCATCTGTGATTACATTAAATGTAACCAGAAATTATGCTAAATATATGCAAGAGTTACGAATGTCACAGTCAAAGGAGTATGAATAAGTAAGTAGAAAGGTAAGTATACCAAACAGGTAAATAATATCCCCAAGTAGAAAGACTGGTCAGGAGGGAGGTATAGACAATAAGTGGGGAGCAGACCAAGAAGGAGAATGTAGAGGAATAAAGTATGTATGTATCAGTAGCCCCTGTTGAGAGCTCTAGAAGAGGTTCTGAAAGTATGTAAAAATGTGTGTGAGAAAAAGAAAACATCAGTACCCACCTAATAATGAAGAGAGGAAAGCCTACCACTGCCGCCAGGATGTGTGCCGGAATCTGAGAAGACGTCTGAGAACGTGGGTTATAAAGCACAAAGTGCACTCAAAATAGCGCAATATTTGCATATGCGTTCCACCGGTTGTCGGACTTGGTCTACAGTATGTCAAGGAGTTGCGAGGAGGATATAATAAAAATAAATAATGAAACAGAACAGGGGGACAATGAACTCTCACCCAAGGGCGTAGAGAATAGTGGGGGAACCCAAAATAGTAAGGGAAACAAGTTACAATGTGCACAAGAGATAAAGAGAAGGAAAAAGAAACAATAAATCATGAGAACATTATGAGAATATTATGTATTGATGACACTCAGTGAAAGACAGTCCAGCCGATGAATCTCGAAGAATGTGGTAATTGGTAAAAGAAAAATGCAGTTTTCAAAATTTGAAATTACCAGTACAGTGGAAAACCCCCCCAAAATGGCTTCAGTCTGAAAACTACAGCCCTTAAAAAATTTATTAAGAGGTATAGTGAGCATTTGAGTCCCATGGTGTTGTATTAATTTATTATCTGGTAAAGTGAATCTGTAAACTGTGCAGAGTACATCAGGTAATAAGGCGGTGATATACAAGGGCAAGTACCTTATAAAATTAATAATGAATATGGTGCAATCTGAGGCACTCCTTCATGCACAGTCCAGATTTTTCAGGGCAAGTGTCACACTGATAATTAATATCCTTCCTTATCCCCCTTTTGGAACAGACTCCACCTTTTTTGGGACTTACCTCTCTTTTCAGTTTGTGGGACTTCACTCGGAAAGTGTTGCCCTGGTACAATGCCTTTTATTCGAGAAGTACTGGGGCTCGGCTCTTCCTGGTCCTCAGATATCAAGGTCTTGATATCTGCCTCTGAAACAGAAGGAATGTTCCTTTCCTGCCTGTACCTCATGATAGCATGTGTTATACTCTGAAATATGCACAATGTGCACGGCCAGCTTCTTGTATCACACTTTTGTTTACTTCACATCATTACAGTATATGGCTTCAACACTTGGTCAGATAGCTCAAACCCTCCAATATAATTATTATAGGCCAGGATGCAGTTTGACTTGGAAGTTGTACTTATACCTTATAGAGGACAGGGATGCTGCTGTTACTGTGTATTATGGTCATCCCTCTTGTCCTTATACTTGACGAACATGTTCTCACTACATAATGAACTGCTCTTGCCCTTTCTGAGGAGTTGCACAACCTGTGCCCTAGGGAGGCCTCTCCGATTTCCTGATTTTTCTGGAACCGAGACAAATATCATATTATTTTTTCACTAACTCCTAGGATTGGGGGACATTCTGAGGGCTCAATTCTGTGGTCCCTACACTTTAAAAACCTAAAACCCTGAGCTACTCTAGCACAATTTTTACATTTTAATGCCGGGCCTTGACCTCTTACTGGGCAGGTATTGGTGGAATTTAAGTCTGCTTTTGACTTCATCAATTGTTCTGTTCTGGGATGTATGCCTCAGCAAATTTGGTGTTTAAAGTGAATCTTTCATGTCCTCATGAAAGTGTGGTTTTATATACCGCTAGAAAGCCCGACAGTGCTTTGAATTCAGCGCACTGTTGGCTTTCCCGGTATGTGCCCCGGTGCCGAAGATATTGAAGCTGTTAGTTGCTTTTGCAGGGCCCTGAAGGTGCCAGTAAAGTGGAATAATCCAAGAGGTGAACCCATTTTGTAAACTATACCCTTCTTGACTGAATTGTCTAAGACTGTCATAGACTTTACTAAGCAGGTACACGACCTTGGCACTAGAGTCTCAGAGGTGGAGGAATAATGGATGAGATTGCTGATGCTCTTGGGAAAGATAGTCCTGCCTTGACGATTATGCACAAATGTCTGAGGCTATAGAACTTGGAAAATCTGGAAAATAGTTCCAGGAGGGCAAATATAAGGATTAAGAGGTATGCTAGAGTCAATTACCACTGTGCTTTCAGGCACTGCTCTCTAACTCCTGCCTCACTGAAAATGGATCATATTCATAGAGCTCTTGGACACCCCAAAAATCCTAATGTGACCAGGGACATTATCCTCAAACTGAACTATTCCGAACTACGAGACCAACTTTTGTCTGCAGCCCAGAATCTCCAAACTCCACCAGGCATGACCCCTTCTGACCAACTCTTTGCTGATCTGGCACCAGTTATGATTGACAGACGTAGGGCTATGCGCCCAATTATCCTTGCACTTCAGAAGGCAAAGATATGCTACTTCTGGAGATTTCCATTTCATATCGCTTGTACTCTCAAAAACAGGGAGTATACCATGCATTCCTTGAAAGAAGGTATTGACACCTTTAAGTGTGAAGGCCTCCAAGCAGATGACATAGAGGGGTCCAACCCTCTCCCATAGAGATCACAACATATTTTGGCAGTCCAAGCGCAAGCAGGGCCCCACTGAAGCCCAGCCTCCTCTACCTCTGGGTACTTGGCTGCTATATGATAAGTATATTGACTATATTGATAAGTATATTCTAGTACTCTATTGACCAACTCTCAGATATGGATGATATGGTTTAAGTATATCACTGTGTATATGCCCTGTGCTGTTGTATCACCTTCCGAGACATACGTAGACTTGATGGTCTATGAGCTTATGTTATGTTCACAAGTGCCTTCTTCAGTACTAAAGTATTTCAGGTGATCGCTTCCTCACAAGTTGTTAATTGTACGTTTTAAGCCGTCACATTTATAGGTCATCAAAATGAGTTCTGGGGTCTACCCTTTCTCCCCTCCATATGAGTGTTTAGCCGTGGCAACAGATCCCATGTTTCCCCCATGCGATTACAGGGTTTGTTGCATGCCATTATTCCCTGGCACGCACTCCCGGTTATGATACTGTATGTATCATTTGTTATTCTTGATGTTTTCCCAAGTTTCTATCTTTTTTGCAAGCACTGCTTCCTCAGTTCTGACTCTGGGGTGTTTTGCCCTTTTATTTATGGGGTATTACATTTTTCACCATAGCATGTTAATTGGCGATGTATAGTATTCTTTATACATGTATGATTATCTCCTACAATGTGAGTGGCTTCAACTCCCCCAAAAAATGGATTAAAGCCTTTCTGTAATATGAGAAACTGCAGCCCGATATATGCATTCAGGAGTCTCATTTTACCACTACCTCTATTCCTAAGTTTTTCCAAAGGTTATTATGACTAATATGTTAATATGTTACTATGACACTGTCTCTATAGGGCTGCAGATAGAGTTTCACCTTTATATATATATATATATATATATATATATATATACGGAAAGTGAAACTCTATCTGCAGCCCTATAGAGAAAGTGTCATAGTAACATATTAACATATGCAATGTAGCTTAACTGGGACCATATAAGTCTTATGCAGTATCTTCAAAGAGGATTCCATAAGTGTGGCTTGCTAACTATCTTTGCTAGTAAATGTACAACACTCTTGCCATTGATCTAAGGTCATTGTGGTCCCCAGGCTGCCATAAAGTCCAATTTAACGATATGTGGGGGGCATTCAACTCACTTATATATATATATATATATATATATATATATATATTGAATGCCCCCCACATATCGTTAAATTGGACTTTATGGCAGCCTGGGGACCACAGTGACCTTAGATCAATGGCAAGAGTGTTGTACATTTACTAGCAAAGATAGTTAGCAAGCCACACTTATGGAATCCACTTTGAAGATACTGCATAAGACTTATATGGTCCCAGTTAAGCTACATTGCATATATTCTACAACCTCCCCTTTGTGTTTTAGAGATTATCAGACTAATGGAGATACCCCTTCACACTTGGGAGACTTGCACTCTAGTCCGCCTTTGGACTGTCACTTCATTGGATGATTCAACAGTTGTTGGGCCAACTGGTACCTCCAACGGCACCTGTTTTCTTGCTGGCTCTTAGATCTCTGGGCTTTAGATATGCTCCAGTATATCCTGATGTTCCCTAGAATTCATGTAGCATTTAAATGGAGGACACCAACTCTTTTGAAAAGATTAATGCACCCATAACTAATGCACAAACGCATTTTGATAAGATGTGGTCCTCCTGGATTAATAGGTCACATGCTACTAGCCTGTCATGCTGATTACAATTAAAACTCCTTGATTGGGAAATCCTGACCTTGCATTCCCCCTTAGGGTGTGACATATATATTTGGAAGCAGTGCTTGCTTCTTAGTTTCTTAATTTTTAATTCCCCAATTCTGCATCTTATATATGTATTTCTTTTTATACTACATACCTTTGCTTAATTTGTGATGTTTGTACATTTTTGATCATTTAAGTTGGAAGGTAGAGATCACTATTGTGTGAAGTTTAAACCTTCTTGTGCCAATCTCTTCCTTACCTTTTATTGTACGTTATTTTGTTTACCGTTGCATTATGTTCCTGATCTATGCTTTGATTTAATAAATACCTTTGAAACTAAATTAGGAAAATGTTTGACTTGTGAGCCTTCTAATGTGCAAAATTAATTCAAGGAAGAATAAAAGATGATGCCAACATAAAGCAGAGATATAGTAGATAATGTATCTTAACTAATGGAATATGACTGTCTGAAAAGCAGAACATTTAACATTTTGAAAATTGCTAATTTTTCCATATTTTCACCAAATTTCCTATTTTATATAAATAAATGCAAAAAATATCGACTAAGGTTTACCACTAACATGAAGTACTATGTGTCATGAATAATCTTTCTAAAAATCACTTGGTTAAGTTAAAGCGTTACAGACTTATTACCATATATAAATTGACATGTCAGGTTTGAAAAATGGGGCTCTGTCAGAATATCTAAAACTGGCTGTGACGGAAAGGGGTTAAGATTAATAACTAGAATAAAACTAAAAGGTTTAGTTATGTTTATATATGTACCTATCAACTATGCAATAAATGCAAATGATTGGATTCAATTGTCTTTCTAGGTTCCTTTAACCTGCCAAACGACTACTCCAGCTAATTGCCATCCAGGTTGCAAGAGCATACCCATTTACAAAGGTAGAACTATCTGTAATACTAAAAATGTAAAAATTTATCATACTTTCTATGTAAGCAGTAAACAATACATTATGTTAACCCACTTACAATTAAAGGGAATCTGTCAGGGAACTGACTCCAGCATGTGTAGCAACAAGTAATGACCTTTGCTATGATGTCACTAAGATTTCTGAGGCTGAAAAGTCAAGTTATAAGCTTTTAAAACCTTAGATTAGTGTATGCAAATTAACCTTAACCTCATGGGGAGGGGAAGCAGCTTCATTAATATGAAGTTTTTGCACTAAATCACACCTTGTGAGCCCAGCATTTAGGTAGGTATCAGGCTGTTCGGGTCTCTGTGCCACCCTCTGCTCGCACGCTGTGGTGCAGGAGGCGTGTTCAGTTTGATTCCTTGTTTAGGGTTCTTGTTGCTCTGTCTGAACACGGCTCTACTACCTCTTCTCTGTAATTCAATTTCAGCCACACCCGTCTCCTGCACCTTTTGTTTCTCTCCGCTGCTCTAACAGTTAATCTTAGCCTTGCCTGTGTGAGTGACAGCATGTCTACCATTCAAGTCTGGGACTGATTCTGGACTTCCTATAAACAGGTCATCAGCTCACACATGGTCGCTGGCTATTGTAATTTTGTCCTGAGACTTTGTCCCTGCTAGCTCCTCTTTCTGTTATTATTGTATTCTGACTTCTGACCTTTGGCTTCCCTTGTGACTACTCTTTTGGATTGTGATTTGGTACTGCTTTGTCTCTCTGGCTTTGAGCCTTGGCTTGCTGACTCCTCTTCTGTGGTGTTTGTCTTATCTTGTTCTGTGTTACACTTATTCAGAGTAGGGATCGCCGCCAAGTTGTTCCTGTCATTAGGACAGTGAGACAAGTAGGCAGGGACAGGGGCTGGGTCGAGTTAAGGCTCACTGTCTGTCATTCCCTTTCTCTCAGGTTTCTGCAGCAGCATTGGGGAATTGCTCAACTAGCAATTTCTTTACACCCACATTGTGAGCCGCAGTCAAAAGGTGTTTTTTAAAGCGGCACTTTTCACAGAAAGTCCACAGAGTTTTCCTCTGCGGATTTCCTGTCGACATTATACCTATATTGAAACCGCCAGCATTTCTATAGGTAGAATTGACATTCTGTGATTTACAAAAACCAATAGTTTTTGAAATCGCAGCATTTCAGCTGCAGATTTTTTTTTTTTGTGATGTTTGGATAGGATTAGCCAGAATCCCATTCATTTTGCAGGTACTGTAATACGCTGTGTTTTTTACCACGGCATTTCGTGGGGCCTCAGCCTAAGGGTATGTTCACACGGCAGAAAATGAAGAGAAATTTCTCTGGGATTGCTGAGGCTTCTCTCTGCTGATTAGGCCCAGATGAATGGGCCACAGAATCCACGGCAAGATTGAGCTGGACACTGAATTTTTCAGCGTCCTGCTACAATCTCTGCCTCTCATTGAAAACAAATGGAGGCAGATTCGGGGAAGAATCTGCCAAGGATTAGGGGACATAATTTACCGCAGCAGATTTCTATGTGTGAATGTACCCTTTCAGTCACGTTACACAGGGTGTGATTTGATGACTGCTTGACTAAATGAAGCTGGCTTCTGTCCCACATGACTAGTAAAAATACATTTGCATAAGCTGGTTGTAAAAGCTTATAATTAGAGATGAGCAAACCGATTTGGAATGAACCAGTTTCGATCCATTTTTTTTCAAACGTTTCTTTTTTTTTTTAACGAAACCTAAATTTTTGCGATTCGTCTCAGATGAACTGAATTGACCACCGCCATATGTTACACTAGGTTGAACAGTATAGGAAGAGGACAACATGGTCTCTGTGACCTAGGTGTGCTTCTGGGATCACCTCTCAACCAATCATAAGTGGAGAGGTTACAAACAGGATACTGGGATTTAAGATGTATGGTACTGGGCAGGAAGAAGAACCATTTGGTGATACTACAAGCTTAAGGAAAGATGTCTTCTGACTGCATGATCCAAGGCAATTACTGTTTATACATTGCTAGTGGAAAAAAAAACACAAATAGTGAAATAGTACTAGAGAATTATAGGAGATGAGAACTCTGGAGCACAGTTTAGTTACATTTAATCAATGCACATAGAGCGTTGGTCAAGAAGAGGAGACGGTGGCTCTATTCATAAAAAGATCGCAGGTAGGTGAGTATAACTTTTTACTTTTTTTATTTTTAGCGCAGTTGTGGCTATTTTAATAATATAAGGGGTTTTTAGGAGGGGGCATTATGACGATGGGGGGGTCATTTATATAAGGGGGCTTTAGGAACTTAAGAGGTGTCACTTGTATAGGGGCTAATAGGGGCATTAGTAATACAAAAGGGTGTATTTACGGGATATAAGGGACCATTAGGGAGCATTATACACACACAAACAAAATTGCTTGTACTCCTCGTTTAATGAAAGAAAAACCCACAATGGTCACAGAAATAACTTGAATCTGACAAAAGTAATAATATATAAAAATTCTCTGAAAATGAACAAATGAAAGTCAGACATTGCTTTTCAACCATGCTTCAACAGAATTTAAAAAAAGAAAAAAAAACTCATGAAACAGGCCTGGACAGAAATGATGGTACCCTTAACTTAATATTTTGTTGCACAACCTTTTGAGGCAATCACTGCAATCAAACAATTCCTGTAACTGTCAATGAGACTTCTGTAACTCTCAATAGGTATTTTGGACTACTCCTCATGAGCAAACTGCTCCAGTTGTCTCGGGTTTGAAGGGTGCCTTTTCCAGACGGCATGTTTCTGCTCCTTCCAAAGATGCTCAATAGGATTTAGGTCAGGGCTTATAGAAGGCCACTTGATAGTCTTGAGATTTCATTGTACCCTGCACAGATTCAAGACACCCTGTGCCAGATGCAGCAAAGCAGCCCCCTAACATAACAGAGCCTCCTCCATGTTTCACAGTAGGGACAGAGTTCTTTTCAAGATATGCTTCATTTTTCCGTCTGTGAACATAGAGCTGATGTGCCTTGACAAAAATTTCGATTTTTGTCTCATCTGTCCATAGTACATTCTCCCAGAAGCTTTGTGGCTTGTCAACATGTAGTTTGGCAAATTCCAGTCTGGCTTTTTTATGATTTGTTTTCAACAATGGTGTCCTCCTTGGTCGTCTCCCATGAAGTCCACTTTGGCTCAAACAACGATGGATGGTGCAATCTGACACTGATGTTCCTTGAGCTTGAAGTTGACCTTTAATCTCTTTAGAAGTTTTATCCTTCTCTTTGATTTGTCATCAATATTCCTCCTGCGGCCACATCCAGGAAGGTTGGCTACAGTCCCAAGGATCTTAAATTTCTGAATATGTGCAACTGTAATCACAGGAACATCATGCTGCTTGGAGATGGTCTTATAACCTTTACCTTTAACATGTTTGTCTACTGTATAATTTTCTTTCTAGTAAGCTCCTGAGACAACTCTTTCCTTCGCTTCCTCTGGTCCATGTTGAGTGTGATACTCACCATGTCACCAAACAGCACAGTGAGTATCTGTAGCCCTATATACAGGCCCGCTGACTGATTACAAGATTGTAGACACCTGTGCTGTTAATTAGTGGACACACCTTGATATAACATGTCCCTTTGGTCACATTATTTTCAGGGGTACCATCATTTCTGTCCAGGCCTTCATGAGTTTTCTTTTTTTAAAAATTCTGTCGAAGCATGGTTGAAAAGCAATGTCTAGCTTTCATTTGTTCATTTTCATAGAATTTTTATATATTATTACTTTTGTCAGATTCAAGTTATTTCTGTGACCATTGTGGGTTTTTCTTTCATTAAACGAGGAGTACCAACAATTTTGTTCATGTGTGTATACATAAAGGGGTGGTCATTAAGGGACATTGTGAATAGAAGGGAAATGTCATTTATATAAGGGTCCATTAGGTGTGTAGGGGTGTAGTATTTATATCAGGGGAAACCAGGAGCATAATATAAGGAGGCAATTAATTTAATTAAAGGGTTGTCCGGGATAACTACTTTTTTTTTAATATGAGGCAGAGGAAGGTGAAAAAAATAGAAAACAACCCAGTGCTCCGGTGTCTCCCAGTGTGGTCCGGTTCTGTGTTTTTCTTCCGGTGGAAGTCTCCACCGCATGTGACCGCAACAGCCTAAGGAAAGGACAGGGGACGTCACAGTGCGGCAGGGACTTCCGCTGGAATAAAACACCGGAGCAGCAGAACTGAACCGCATTGGAAGACACAGGAGCACTGGGGACAGGTGAGTATGGGTTGTTTTTTATTTTTTTCACCTTCCCGTGCCTCATATTAAAAAAATTGTTATCCTGGACAACCCCTTTAAAGTGGCACTTAGACTTTATTAAAGGGGCCTTCCAGCTAATTTTTATTGATGAGCTATCCTTAGGACAGATCATCAATAAGAGATAAGTGAATTCCCACTGATCAGCAGTTTGAAGGGGCTATGGCGCCTGTTTATATCACATGCTGTCTGTTTTATAGTTACCATGTGATGTAATTACAGCTTTGTCACATAGACGTGTATAAGATGAGGCTGTAGTTACATTACATATCCACTATGAAATTATACACTATAAACAGAGAAGGGGTCACAGCACTTACACAAGTACCACTGTTCAAACTGCTGATCAGTTGGGGGTCTTGGGTTTTGGAAACCCACTGATTTTTTTATATTTTTTTTTAATTGAAAATCTTTCAAGCCGGGGCCCCATGTGGCGGAAAAGCCGCGAAAAAACATGTGGCATTTTACAGTCATAGCAAAGTGGTTGGGATTCTAGCGAATCCCATCCCCACTTTGCGGGGAAATACGCGGTGTGGACACATGGCGATTTCCAGAACTGTCGCAGTTTTGGAAATCGCAGCATGTCAATTATATCTATGGTAACGCTGGCAGTTTCCCTATAGATATAATTGAAGCAGAAAGTCTGCAGAGAAAACCTCTGAAAACTTTCTGTGCAAAGCACTGCGGGAAGAACAGTGATGTGTTGCCGCCAAAACTTTTCCCGCAGAGCTTTTAGCTGTGGGTTTGCCACGTGGGGCCTTAGCCTTAATTAGGAAACACAAGGGGCACTATTTAAAGGGGTACACAGGGACATTATTAATCTAAAGATGCACTTGGGAGTATTATTCATTATGGGGGGGGGGGTTATATTATATATTTTGTAATTGGGGGTAGCAGCAGAATGGAAACTTGTGGGTCGGGTGCCTGGAAAAGTGAGGAGCCAAAGATGTCTGTGCTGCACACTTTACAGAAATTTCACAGCTGGAAGAAGTGGTCATAGTCCAGAGGGAAGAGAAGGGAAAGGGGAAGGATTATAGTCACAGACGTCACCTGTAAGTCAATAAATATTACTTTCACTGTATTCCCCTAAATGGTCTGTAGAGTCCTGGGCAGAACCAATATCTACCACTATACGGTCACCGTATAGTGATAATATTGGTATACCCAAGTTGGGGGCCCACGTGTTTGTCCCCCCCCCCCCCGTGCTATGCCTCTGCTAGCTACCATTTTTTCTGCAGGAAAAAATGCTATCCCTGCTTCATATCACCATTTGGCCTTTCCTTTGATATGTTCATGTGGGAAAAAGGTGCATGTCACTGTCAACATGGAGTAGCAATTATAGATGGGTAGAATACAGTACATTGTTTTCATAGCCCACTGAGGGCTAAACTCAAGGTTTAGAATTGCAGCGGTGACAGTCCAGAAATGCAACCATGCCAGGTGCTAGTATTGACATCAGCCCGTGGATGCAGTCCTAGTACCAACACAAGCAGGACCCATCAGGCTTCCCCAGTTCCTTCTTACTGGACCTGTCTTGCCCTCAACTTCACCTTTCCATTTCAGAAGCTATTCCAGCATTTTCAACTGGCAGGCCAGGCAAGCTGACAGTATGCCACAACTTTTTCTTGAAATTCTGTAATTGTCACTCTTCCACCTCCAACTGTATGTTACTGAGGCAACCCATTCAAAGATGATTTTTTGGCAACTTGTTTTAAAAAGCCAATTCTTCCCTTTTCAACTTGCAGAAAATCTAGGCACACTGACAGTCTGCCACAAATTTTTCTTAAAATTCTGTAGATGCCACGTGCCATTGCCACTAGAGATGAGTGAATCGAAGCTGACGAAGTGGAATTCAATCCAAATTTCAGGAAAACTTCGATTCGCATCAATTCCGGATTTCCTTACGCTTCGTGGTATCGAATCGCATTTTTTCCTAAAATGGCTGCTGCACATGTTAGGACATGGGGCAAGGAACTCTGGGAACGTGGGATCACCCACAATACCATGCATGCAGCCAATCAGAAGCCAGTCATCCCTGTGATTAAGTCATTTTACAGTGTATTTAGTGCAGGGAGAGACGTCAGCAGGAGCTAGGGAAAGTGGTAGAAAACACTTGAAAACTCAATCGAAGTTCAGAGAAAGAGCATTAGAAGTGTAGGGAAAAAATAGGGAGGAATTTATACAAGAGTATTGAAGCAGAACAGGGTTCATTTGGGGTGTTTGCAGCCTAGGTAATAGGAACAATCCTACTACACCTTGCTGCACTGACTCCGCAGTTATCTGTTATAAATCTCCGCAATTATGTGTTCTAATGCCTTTTCAAGGCTTTAATTAGTGGGGAAAAAATAAGGTGCTTATTCGCCGTTGTATCGTGAAGGTAGTAAATTACAGCCCTTTTTGCAGTGCATAAGTGGCAAAAAAAAAGGATTGTTATCCATTAATCCCTGCAGTTATCTGTTATAAAGCCTTTTCTGGGAGTTTATTAGTGGGGAAAAAATAAGGGGCTTATTCGCCGTTGTGTGTTGAAGGGAGAAAATTACAGGCCTTTTTGCCCTGTATTATTTTCCTTTTCATTTACTTATTTGATCTAACAGTATGTCAGACAGAGAAACGACAGGCCCTGCACAGGCCTAAATGTTTCTTGCGCAGGCACAGGTTGCAGCAGAGTAAGGGGGCGTGGCAGCAGGGGTCACTTCCAGAGGCCTGAGCTCCCATTGTCCGCTAGCAGTCGTGTCTTGACCAGTAACCCATCGGTTCTAGAATAGTTGACTCAGTCATCCACTTCATCCCAAGTCACATCAGACACCCCCAGTCAAGAGTCGGTGGGTGCGTCAGACGCAACCCTTAGTTGGCATGGCACGGGAGCAGACCCTGTGCCCTCACCTGTCCTCAACCTGCCTCTGTCCTTTTCTGTTCCCTCAGCCAGAGAAGTACTCTATGCTGTGGGCTCATATCCACTATACAGTGAGGACGAGCTACTAGAGGACAGTCAGCAGCTACTGACCAGCCTAGAGGAGAAATCCGCCACTTCCTCCAGTAGGCAGGCAAGTAGTGATGAGGAGAGTGGCGTGGGAGCTGGTGTTGCGAGCGGTCAGGTTCCTGGCTCAGACCGTTGAGGAGGACATCAGTGACGTGCAGACAGTACCTGATGATGTAGCCGATCGCAATTGGGAGCAGGATGATGAAGGAGCTAAATCATCATTGGGAGAAGAGTGTGGCAGCTTGCGCATGAGGCAGCGGCGGAGCCAGCAAATCGGTAGCGTGGCCGGGAGTCAGCAGTGGGAAGTCAGGAGCCAAACGTGCCCGGAGGAGCCAAACGTGCTTCGCAGGAGCCTACCTGCCCGGAAAGCAGTGGTGTAGGGGTTCACGGAGTCAGTGGCGGTAGCAGTCAGTTAGCGTGGAGTGTTGGGGGGTAAAATCACCTACTCGGCGGTGTGGCAGTTTTTTGTTAAGCCGCCGGGGGAGTCTAACATGGCCATATGTTGAATCTGTGGGCAGAAAGTGAAGCGTGGCCAGGGTGCCAATGTTGGAACCACAGCTCTGTGTCAACATATGCAGTGTCACCATAAAGTGGCCTGGGAGAACTGTGGCTCCAAGAAGGTGGTCCAGCCTGCCACATCAACCACTGCAGCACCCAGTTGCCCGCACCCCATTTCAGGCAGTCAAGGCTCCACCACCTAAGCCGAAGGAAGCTGTGTGTCCTTCTCATCATCTGCTGGTCCTGATGCTCCTGCTCCTCCTCCTCCTAGTCATTGCGTCAGCAATCGATCACCGAAGTGATTTCGAAGAGACAACAGTATGCATGCACTCATCCAACGGTGCAGAAGCTGAACATGCTCCTGTCCAAGTTGCTGGTGCTGCAGTCCCTCCCTTTCCCCTTTCCAAGTGGTGGACTCTGCACCTTTCACAGAACTGATGGCTTGTGCCGAGCCGAGGTGGAGAGTCCCAAACCGTCATTTCCTTGCCAAAAAGGCAGTACAAGCTCTGCACAAATATGTAGAACAGAAGGTGGGACGTGTGGAGCTGTAACTACGGTCAAGGACAATATATGTCATATTTGAACTCCTGCACCTAATCACAGTGCCTGAGTATTGTGTTTGAAGCTTGCTTCTCACTCCTTGAGCCGGGGCCTACTGATCTCGGTTCTATACTACCGCTGTACTACATGTTCCAGCATACTATCTCTTGGACTACAGATCACAGCCATTGGTCTCCGGAAGCCCGGTAAGAGATTCTTGACACTTGGCCAGGTGACGCCCCTTCCGCCTACACATTCTCACGCTGTTGGTCCTGCAACAATGTCCGCCTCATCCTCCACTGTGTCCTCAGCCTCCACTGCAGGGACCATTCACAGTGCTCCTCCAGCATACCACATGTGCAGGGCACAGCAGTGTCACGCTGTTCTACACCTCATTTGCCTGGGCGAACATGGGAGGAACTGCTCTTTGTGCTTCATTAAGAAATCCAATCCTGGCTTTCTCCGCGACAACTCAAAATTTGAACCATGGTGACTGACAACGGGAAGTTGAGTCAAGGAGAGCTGAGCCATGCGCCCTGCATGGTGCACGTGTTCAATCTGGTTGTCAAACATTTCCTTAAGTCTTCCACCCATCTGCATGACATCCTAAAAATAGCCAGGAAACTTTGCATGCACTTCAGCCACTCGTACACCGCTGCAGCGACAGAAGGGTGTCCCCCAACATAAGCTGATATGCGACGTTTCCACCCATTGGAATTCCACCCTCCATATGTTGGACCAACTGTACGAACAAAGAAAAGCCATAAACGATTTCTTGATGATCCAAGCGGACAGAGGTACTCCCCTGTGTATCTTCGATGTTAGCCAGTCGCAGCTCATGCATGTCACCTGTCGTTTGCTCGTGCCCTTTAAGGAGGCCACTTAGTCAGTTGTCAGGACTACTGGATGAACAACGTCATTCCACTGATTTATATCCTGGAAAAGATGCTGGTAAATTTGGCTGGTCAGGCGACTGGAGATGTGGTGTCTACATCTCACGGCCACATGAGCCCTGTGGGGGCTGAACTGGAGAAGGAGGAGGATATTGGAGCACAAGCAATGTGTAGCGAAATGGGTGGTTTTTCTACACAGGTGACAGCAGAGGAGGAACAGGAGCAGCCAGAAAAGCAATAGGGAGATATGGAAGACAAGGCAGATGACCCAGACACACCGTGGCAGTATGCAGTTGAGATGGATGCAGGGAGTCCCTCCGAGTCACTTGTGCAAATGTTCCAATGCATGCTCGCTTGCGTAGCGATATCCGAATTGTCACCATTCGGCAGAGGGATGACTACTGGCTCTCCACCATGTTAGACCCTCACTACAGGTCAAAAATGAGGGCCTTTTCTACACCTGCTGAGAGAGAGGACAAACTGAAGTACTATAGAGACATCTTATGTAGTCAGTTGGCCGGTGCCTATCTGCGCCATTATCCATCCTCTCGCAGGTCTGACCGGGGGGGGGGGCCTTGGGCGCTCAACTTGCACTGCTATGGCTGCTGTGTGGGGATGGGGGGGCAGGAGCAGTATCAGCTCCATCAGCAGCAGTCTGAGCCTAGAGTCGCTAATGAGCAGCTTTCTTCACCCATATAGTGAAGAAACCAGCAGGTGGTGGCATACTTGGAGTGCACCCTGCCACCCGTCATCGAAGATCCGCTGGACTACTGGGCAGCCAAACTGGATTTGTGGCCGCAACTGGCCAAGTTTGCCCCAAAAGCTGTCCTGCCCGGCCAGTAGTGTGGCATCAGAGCGGGTGTTTAATGCGGCAGGGGCCATAGATACCCCAAGGAGAATTCGCCTGTCCACCCGAAATGTGGACAGACTGACCTTTGTCAAGATGAATCAGGCATGGATCAGCCAGGATTTCCACCCACCAATGCCTGATGCATCAGATTAAATCATCCATGCTGCCTCACCTAAACCTTGACAAAAGAGACTGATTTCTTCTGGCTACCTGCCTCAGCTACTATTCTGATGCTACCACCTGTCTGATGCCACACATCTGATGCCAAGTGCTCCTTTTTACAGCCACCATCGTCAGCAGGTACTGTTTGTGCCACCCACCTCCCCACTCTGCCACCGGGTCACTCTATGGCCTACTAATGCTGCTGCTACCTCCACATTATGTCACCTTGCCACTCTGTGGCCTCCTCATGCTACTGCCACCGGGTCACTCTATGGCCTCCTCATGCTGCTGCCACCTCCACATTATGTCGCCTTGCCACTCTGTGGCCTACTCATGCTGCTGCCACCGGGTCACTCTATGGCCTCCTCATGCAGCTGCCACCGGGTCACTATAATAATAATAAATTTTATTTATATAGCGCCAACATATTCCGCAGTACTGTACAATTTGTAGGGTTCAAGTACTGACAAAAAAGATACATTACAAAGAAATATTCAATTCACACACTGGGACTGAGGGCCCTGATCGCAAGAGCTTACAATCTATGAGGTAGAGGGGGTGACACAGGAGGTAGCAGGGGCAGCAACAGACATAGCATTGTTTGTACAATGGTCAGACAATTGTGTAATAGAGGTTACTGTCATTACACATATATAAAGCTGTATGAGCTGTCACCAGTCATGTCCTTTAACGTGCAGATGGTGCCTGGACATATAAAGTTAGTCTGATACGGCATCATATCCTGTGAGGCAATGCGGGAGTGTGAACAGAGGAGGGTATGTTTTAGGGATTCTAACTATAGAAGGGTTTACATTAGGAATTGTGATAGGCCTGTCTGAAAAGATATGTCTTTAGTTTACGTTTGAAGCTGTGGAAATTGGGGGATAATCTAATAGTACGGGATAGAGCATTCCAGAGAAGTGGTGCAACTCGGGAGAAGTCTTGTATACGAGCGTGGGAGGTTCTGATAATAAAGGATGTTAGTCTTAGGTCATTGAGTGAATGGAGAGTACGGGTTGGGCGATAGAGATGAGGGAGGAAATGTAGGGAGGTGCAGCATTATGGAGAGCCTTGTGGATGAGGATGATAAGTTTATATTGTATTCTGTATTGAATAGGCAGCCAATGTAGTGAACGGCACAGACCGGAGGCATCGCTATAGCGTCTAGACTGATAGATGAGCCTGGCCGCCGCATTCAGAATAGATTTTAGAGGGGAGAGTTTAGTAAGGGGAAGACCGATTAGTAAAGAGTTACAGTAGTCAAGGCAAGAGTGAATCAGGGCAACGATAAGTGTCTTTAGTGTATAAGGAAAGGTCGGATTCTGGAGATGTTTTTGAGGTGGAGATGACATGAGCATGAGAGTGATTGGATATGGGGGGTGAAGGAAAGGGCTGAGTCAAACAAAACCCCAAGGCAGCAGGCATACTGCCCAGGAGTTATGGTAAGGCCAGAGACTGCAATGGAGATATCAGGGACAGATCTATTAGATGGTGGAAACAGCAGTAGTTCAGTCTTTGAGAGACTCAGTTTCAGATAAAGCGAAGATATGATATTTGAGATAGTGGAGAGGCAGTCATTGGTGTTCTGTATTAGTGCAGGGGTGATGTCACGGGATGACGTACAGTACAGACCAAAAGTTTGGACACACCTTCTCATTCCAAGAGTTTTCTGTATTTTCATGACTATAAAAATTGTAGATTCACACTGAAGGCATCAAAACTATGAATTAACACATGTGGAATTATATACTTAACAAAAAAGTGTGAAACAACTGAAAATATGTCTTATATTCTAGGTTCTTCAAAGTAGCCACCTTTTGCTTTGATTACTGCTTTGCACACTCTTGGCATTCTCTTGATGAGCTTCAAGAGGTAGTCACCTGAAATGGTCTTGCAACAGTCTTGAAGGAGTTCCCAGAGATGCTTAGCACTTGTTGGCCCTTTTGCCTTCACTCTGCGGTCCAGCTCACCCCAAACCATCTCGATTGGGTTCAGGTCTGGTGACTGTGGAGGCCAGGTCATCTGGCGTAGCACCCCATCACTCTCCTTCTTGGTCAAATAGCCCTTACACAGTCTGGAGGTGTGTTTGGGGTCATTGTCCTGTTGAAAAATAAATGATGGTCCAACTAAACGCAAACCGGATGGAATAGCATGCCGCTGCAAGATGCTGTGGTAACCATGCTGGTTCAGTATTCCTTCAATTTTGAATAAATCCCCAGTGTCACCAGCAAAGCACCGCCACACCATCACACCTCCTCCTCCATGCTTCACGGTGGGAACCAGGCATGTAGAGTCCATTCGTTCACCTTTTCTGCGTCGCACAAAGACACGGTGGTTGGAACCAAAGATCTCAAATTTGGAGTCATCAGACCAAAGCACAGATTTCCACAGGTCTAATGTCCATTCCTTGTGTTCTTTAGCCCAAACAAGTCTCTTCTGCTTGTTACCTGTCCTTAGCAGTGGTTTCCTAGCAGCTATTTTACCATGAAGGCCTGCTGCACACAGTCTCCTCTTAGTTGTTGTAGAGATGTGTCTGCTGCTATAACTCTGTGTGGCATTGACCTGGTCTCTAATCTGAGCTGCTGTTAACCTGCGATTTCTGAGGCTGGTGACTCGGATGAACTTATCCTCCGCAGCAGAGGTGACTCTTGGTCTTCCTTTCCTGGGGCGGTCCTCATGTGAGCCAGTTTCTTTGTAGCGCTTGATGGTTTTGGCCACTGCAGTTGAGGACACGTTCAAAGTTTTCCCAATTTTTTCGGACTGACTGACCTTCATTTCTTAAAGTAATGATGGCCACTCGTTTTTCTTTACTTAGCTGCTTTTTTCTTGCCTTAATACAAATTCTAACACATTCAGTAGGACTATCAGCTGTGTATCCACCTGACTTCTGAACAACACAACTGATGGTCCCAACCCCATTTATAAGGCAAGAAATCCCACTTATTAAACCTGAAAGGGCACACCTGTGAAGTGAAAACCATTTCAGGTGACTACCTCTTGAAGCTCATCAAGAGAATGCCAAGAGTGTGCAAAGCAGTAATCAAAGCAAAAGGTGGCTACTTTGTAGAACCTAGAATATTTTCAGTTGTTTCACACTTTTTTGTTAAGTATATAATTCCACATGTGTTAATTCATAGTTTTGATGCCTTCAGTGTGAATCTACAATTTTTATAGTCATGAAAATACAGAAAACTCTTGGAATGAGAAGGTGTGTCCAAACTTTTGGTCTGTACTGTATATAATTGGGTGTCATCAGCATAAAGATGGTACCGGAAGCCAAATCTAGTGATGGTTTGTCCAATGGGGGCTGTGTAGAGGGAGAAGAGCAGGGGACCTAAGACAGAGCCCTGAGGAACCCCAACGGCAAGGGGAAGAGGGGAAGAAACAGAGCCCACAAATGATACACAGAAAGTGCGGTCAGAGAGATAAAAGGAGAACCAGGAAAGAGCAGTGTCTGTGAGGCCGACAGAACGGAGCATAGTGAGGAGGAGTTGATGGTCAACAGTGTCAAATGCTGCTGAGAGATCTAGAAGAATAAGAAGAGAGTAATCACCTTTGGATTTAGCCGTCAGGAGATCATTGGAGACTTTTGTGAGGGCCGTTTCAGTAGAGTGCAGAGTGCGGAAGCCAGATTGTAAGGGGTCAAGAAGAGAGTTAGCAGAAAGATAGCGGATTAAACGAGAATAGCCTAAGCGTTCCAAGATCTTGGAGATAAAAGGAAGGTTAGAGATAGGTCGATAGTTAGCAGAACAGGACGGGTCAAGGGAGGATTTCTTCAGTAGTGGAGTTATGACAGCATGTTTGAAAGAGAATGGGAAAATTCCAGAAGAGAGAGAGAGGTTAAAAATTTTAGTTAGGTAAGTCGTGACGGCAGGCGACAGAGACTGGAGATGGTGTGAGGAGAAAGGGTCACTACTACCGGTTGTAGGGCGAGAAGAAGAAAGTAGCTGAGATACTTCCTCCTCTGAGATGAGAATGAACAGTCTGAAGTGCGGCTGGTGAGGGGGTTAGTGCCACCTGGGGATTGGGCAGTTATTTCCTGATGGATGTTATCAATTTTATGATAGAAATAAGTGGCCAGGTCATCTGCACTAAGGTCTGTGAATGGCATCTGCACCTTGGGAGTGAGTAAGGAGTGAAAAGTTTCAAATAGCCTTTTAGGGTTACAGGAGAGAAAAGAGATGAGAGCGGTGAAATAGTCTTGTTTGGCTAGGTTAAGGGCATAATTATAGGTTTTAAGCATAAATTTAAAGTGGAGGAAGTCTGCAGGTGTACGTGATTTTCTCCACAGACGTTCAGCACACCTAGAGCACCGCTGAAGAAAACGTGTCTGTGGCGTGTGCCAGGTTTGCTGCCTCCTGCATCTAACCTTTCGAGTGGAGGGGGAGCTGCCTCATCCAATGCACTCTTAAGGGTTTCATTATAGTGACTGGTGGCTAGATTGGGGCAGGACAGTGAAGAGATGGGGGACAAAGAGGACTGTAGAGTATCTGAGAGGTGCTGGGTGTTAATAGCACGTAAATTCCTATATGTATGATGAGTAGGTGTGTACTGTGAAGGAGAGAAAGCACTGATGGTGAGAGACAGAAGGTTATGATCAGAGAGTGGCAGAGAAGAGTTAGTAAATTTAGAAACTGAGGAGTCGATGGAAGACAAGATCAATGGTGTTGCCATCTACATGTGTGGCGGAAGAGGAAAGTTGTCAAAGACCAAAAGAAGTGGTTATTGAGAGAAACTATGAGACAGCTGGAGAGACAGGGGTGTCAATGGGGATGTTAAAGTCACCCATGATGAGGGTAGGAATTTCACTGGATAAAAAGAGGGGAAGCCAAGAAGCGAAGTGATCCAGAAATTGGTAGGGTGAGCCGGGAGGACGGTAGATCACAGCTACATGTAAGGAGAGTGGGCGGAAAAGTCTGATAGCATGTACTTCAAATGAGGGGAATGTGAGTGAGGGTACTGGTGGGATGGCCTGAAAAGTGCACTGCAGTGACAGAAGTAACCCTACCCCTCCACCCTTCCTGTTGTCAGGCCTAGAGGTGTGTGAGACTTATAGGCCACCATGAGACAGAGCAGCAGGGGAGGCCGTATCAGACTGCTGGATCCAGGTTTCAGTAAGGGCAAGCAAGTTGACAGATTTACTGAGGAATAAGTCATTAATATATTCTAGTTTGTTACACACTGAGCGGGCGTTCCAGAAAGAACAGTTAAAAGAGACAGGAGAAAGATAAGCAGAGGGAACACGGTAAATATTGATTAGGTTTGTAGGATTTCTATGTGTGTACGAAGAGGAAAAATTAGGGAGAGAAGGAGGGCCAGGGTTTGGAGAGATGTCCCCAGCAGCTAGGAGGAGCAAAATGGACAGAGACAGAAGGTGGTTCAGTGATTTATGTGGATGTTTAGGTTTGGTTTCACTGCTAAAAGCAGTATAGGGATTAGGGTGGTTGAAGAGAGTGAAAAGTGTGTGAGAGCTGTACATGGGAGAAGGCAGAAGAGAAGGACTGATATGGATAGTGTGCACTGGTGATAGAGATGGAGGGGAGTTCTGCAGGAAGACAATTGCTAACATAGTAAGTGACAGTACAGCTCTTTCATACCATGTGATAAAGCTTTTTGTTTTGGTTTTAAGTTTACCTGGTGGTCTTCCATGGCTGGCCTGTCTTTTGCCCTGTCTTCATGCCATGTGTAAGTGCACTTTGGTTAATATGCACTTAGGTTAAGATGGATTCTGCCTTAGGAAATGCCCCCCTGCATTGGAAATGCTTTCCCCATGAGCTGTATCTACTTATATAGGGATGCAGAGCTTCATAACTAGCACTAATTTAAGTCGTTAACCAATTAATCTACAAACTGTGACACATGGAGACTGGCCTATGTAGTTACAAATACACTGACCAGGGAACTACCATAAAATCACTGAGCATCAAAAGACTGACACTAGTACAGATAAGGACACATGGGATTGCAAAAAACACAGCCTGGATGAAATTTTAGGATAGGGGTCAGAGAACAGCCATGTAGAGATGATGGGTTCAAGAGAATACGTACCATTCAGAGTTGCAGGGTGAGCTGAAGGTAGACACAGCAAGCAGAGATGTGTTCAAGAGAATATGTACCATTCAGAGTTGCAGGGTGAGCTGAAGGTAGACACAGCAAGCAGAGATGGGTTCAAGAGAATATGTCATGCTTCTGACACCTCCACATTATGTCACCTTGCCACTCTGTGGTCTACTCCTGCTGCTACCACCAGGTGACTCTATGGCCTCCTCATGCTGCTGCCAAATCCACATTATGTCACCTTGCCACTCTGTGGAATCAGCAGACGATGGTGTAAAAGGAGCGCGCTCTTTCACGCTACAGTAGGATCTTGGGCCTCTGCACGGTTCTTTATACCTGGCAGTAACAGCGACCTGTATGGCCACAGTTCACACTTGAGTTAGTTGGTCAGTTTTGGCCCCGTAACTGGCCAAATAAGTGAAGTGTGCAGTGGTTCTAAGAGCGACGCTTGTCATGTACATGTCATACTGACTCACAGTATTGTTTCACTACCACAGCAGACTCCCTATGGGTGTTACTGCAAGGCACAGTGTTCTACACCACTATAAAGGCTCTCTGCAGCCAGGAAATAGAGAACGAGAATCGTTTTGGAAACTTCGGAGAATTGGTCGAATCAAATGTTTTCAAAATTCACTCATCTCTATTTGCCACACTGTTTGGTATGATAACAAAAAAAACATCACTGCTTCTTCCAATAATGTTTGGCAACTTTTTTCTGGCACATTGCCACTAATTTTTCTTTAAAATCTACTTCTTACCATCAATTTTCCTATACACATACATTTCACTATGATATAACTTTGGTTGCATTTACCGGAGAGAAGTAGACATTGGATTGATAGGTTCCTAGGAGCCGTGGCAGTGTCATACACTATGTTTTAGGCCGGGGCCCCACATGGTGTAAATGCTGCGGTTTGGCCTTGTAGCAAATCCCATCCACACCTTGTGAAAAAATATGCACTGCGGACACGCTGCGATTTCCAAAACTGTTGCGGTTTTGGAAATCGTAGCATGTCAATTATATCTACGGAAACACTGGCAGTTTACTTATAGGTATAATTAAAGCAGAAAGGTTTCCTCTGCGGACTTTCTGTGAAAAGCAATGCAGGAAAAACTGCAATGCGTTGCTGCTGCGGTGTTTCCCGTATTGCTTTTTTGTTGCGGGACGCTACGTGGGGGCTTAGCCTTAAACATATTTAAAGTCTAATTTGTTATGGATTTACTAGACCCAAAACGAATCTTTGGACTGAACCACCCGAACCTAAACAAAACAATTTTTTTTTTTTTTATAACCTGACTTTTCAACAACAGAAAGCTTAGTGATGGGCACCACTGGAAAGGTCATTACTTGATGCTACACATGCTTGCTGACTCCATTATGCTGTAACCCAGATGGAGGAAACCAGAGGGTGGGAGTAGTAGTGGCGGATTCTGTGCCACCTAGCAGGCCGAGCACACTCACCAACCACTCTAGTCCCACTCCTAGGCCGGACAAAGTCGAGGGAGGTCCTGCAGCACTACCGGATGGTGGTGGTAGTAGTAGTTCTTTCCCCCGGGGCACTTCCAGTTGAAGAGGGGACCTCTTCTCCCTGAGATGGTGTAGTGTCGTTCGGAAGGACCCTGATGGTAATGCAGGCACGACTCAGGATTCAGCGGTGCAGGTAAACCAAACAGCCTATTATTTGGCAACAGGAATCACAAGGCAACAGCAGCTTCAAGATGGGGGTAGTAGTTCTACAGTGTCCAACCCCCAGCCTTGGTTCTAGGAGGGTGCCAGCTACACTTGGGATGGAGTTACAGGGAGTCCTGACAGGGATCTGGTTACCTGTATGCTAGGCCCGAATGAGTTTCTCCTGTCAGGGTCCTCTCCTGCTCCTCCTGGCACAGCACCAAATAAGTCTGGTCTAGTCTGGTCTACTGCATGCACTGAACTGAGCTGGCCAACCGTCGCCTGGGAGATAATATCTCCCTACAACCCCGCCCAGTGGCCTGTGATAGGCCAGGGCTGAACCAAGTCTGGGTTTTGAACACTGCAGGGGGAAAATGCCGAGGGAAGAAGCTACATACATATAACATAAAACACTTAACATAGAACGGGACGTACTAACATAAAACCCAGAGGCACAAGAAACAAACACATAAAAGCAGTAGCACTCTGGGATTCTGAAATTAGACACTGTAATCTGCATTCTATATACTTATTTCCTTGAAAGGATCACCCCTATAAAGACCATTTTTCTGTGCAAATTTGGGTGGTCGCCTCAGAGGTTTCACTATACCTCACACGATGGGGACATTGGTGAGAATAGAGCTTGACTGAGCTTTATTTTTAATAATGAAATGAAGATGTAATGAACATATTAATACATTTTGACAGTATATTTTAAGGCATGTTTCTCCTTTTGGCTGAGGTCCCACATTACAGAAAAGCTGCTTTTTTGTTGCAGATTTTGCTGCGGTTTTTTAAGATAAAGCCAAGAATGGCTACAAAAGGAATGGGAAATATATAGGAAGCTCTTATACTTCTTCCTTCTGCTCAATCCACTCCTGGCTTTGGCTCAAAAAACTGTGGCAAAATCTGCAAAAAAAAAAAGGAGCTTTTCTGCAATGTGGGACCTTAGCCTTAGGCTGGGGCCCCACGTGGCATAAACATGGCAAAAACTGCACTGTTTTACAGTCCCTGCAAAGTGGATTGGACTCTAGCAAATCCCATCCACACATTGCAGAAAAATACGCACAGCGGAAATGCAGCAGTTTCCAAAACTGTTGCATTTTTGGAAATTGCAGCATGTCAATTATACCTATGGAAACACCGGCAGTTTCTCTATAGGTATAATTGAAGCAGAAAGTCCACAGAGGTAAACTCTGTGGACTTTATATAAAAAGCACTGCGGGAAAAATCACGATGTGTTGACGCCGTGGTTTTTCCCACATCGCTTTTTTCGCTGTGGCTTGCTACGTGGGGCCTTAGGCTAAGACCTGAAACGCTTTTCCTCTGCGGACTTTCTGCGTCTTTTATACCTATACGGAAAATGCCAGCATTTTTGTAGGTATAATTGACATGCTGCGATTTACAAAAATGTAATGATTTTTGAAATCGCAACATATTTTTCTGCAATGTGTGGATGGTATTAGCCAGAATCCGATCTAATTTGCAGGTACTGTAAAAAGGCACGGTTTTTGCTGTGGCAGAAATCAGCATTTACGCAACGTGGGCCCACGGCCTTAACATTCTAAGATTTAAGAAATCATGGTGTTTTTCTAAAAAGGTGTATTTGCATCATGTTTAAGGCTGGAGCCTCACATTGCGAAAACCCTGTGTTTTACATTACCTGCAAAGTGGATGGGATTCTGGCTAATTTCGCAACGATCTATTCGGCGCAGCTCGCTACATGTGGCTTTAGCCTAAAAGAGTAACTTGCCCTTTCAAGGGAGAATTGAAAGATAAACTATTTCCCTGCTATGACTATTAGCCACCATGTCAGCGATGAGAAGAAAACCTAAAAACATGCCACATTGCACAGTTTTAGATTTTGCTCACTTTTGAGTTAGGGCTTCCTGTTGGTATTTCCCTCACTTTTGCGTACGTTCACATGGCGGAATATAAAGAGGAATTCTTCTTAATTTTCCACCACCGTATTCGTCCGTGGGCTACCCATGACCAGATGCCGATGCAGGGTATGTGCATTCCGTCGCAGCTTTCTGCTGCTGATTAGGCCAGCAGACTCTGCCCCAAAATCTGCGGCAAACTCCTTCATGTGAATGTACCCTTAATGACCAAAATAGAGCAACGTGCAGTAGTACTACTGTTAGTGCCAAAACAACCTTGATACAACACTGATGGTTCCCATTAGAAGTAAATAAATAATGTTTTGTTAAAGGTCATTTAGATCCAATGTAAGATGGAACCAGGACAGCTTCATAGTTTTAATGGAAGCCATGACACCAGCATGAACACAGCTTACACAAATACCTTAATAGATACAAAATATATTTATCACACATACTTATCAAGTGTTAAATTATATTTAGATTGCAAGGAGAAACTGACTGATAGAGTGAAAATTGTTTCTCTGCAGAGAATTGCAAATTTGCTGTTAATGGTCACCACAGTTACTACATTCAGATCCGGCAGAAATATGACGAAGGTGTATGGAGTGAATGGAGTGACTCAATATTTGTACCTGCAGGTGAGGTTGATACTGATTTGCTATCTGCATTAGATCAGCTTCACATGGGTGGATTCAGACACACAATATGTTGATCATGTTTCCTGGACTAAACATGTGCATATTATACTGTGTATGTATTCCCGTGAGGAGACAAGGACTTGATGTTCAGTCTGGGAAATAGGTTAATATACAGTTTGTAGTACACAGACTATGTATGCCTGTATGAAGCTGGCCTAATACTAATTTAGACCACATATGGAATTTTCCTTCCTCATATACTTTCTTTTTTTTGTGATACTTGATGACTGGGTAGAATAAGCATGCTGTTTTTAATTTCAATCATTTTTATCATTTGCATTTATTATTAATGAAGATGTACAGCATATCACATATTTTATAGTATTTAGACCGTTACCTTTCTGTTAAAGGGAATGTTTATCTTTGAACACCATTTTGTAAAGTAAATAGGTCTAAAATGTGTTTCTTAATACATTTTTATAGCTTAGAGTTTTTTTCTTAATAACCATCATATAGTCAAATAATTATAACATCTGCCTGCAGCCACCACCAGGGGCAGCCAAATCATGTACATATCATGTGCATGTTTTTCAAAGTTCATAACAATTTTTCAAAACACTGACATCAACACAGTTCACATATATTCCAAATATACTGTGGTTGTTTGGCATTGATGTCACAATGAATAACAGATGTAGTAATTGGGCACTGTTATAAAGAAAAAACCTATGTCACACTTACAACAAACAACACAACACACGGAGGACTTTGGCACTAAGGCTAAGGACCCATGTTGCGGAAAAGCAGCTTTTTTTGCTGCAGATTTTACTGCTGTTTTTCGAGCCAAACCCAGTAGTGGCTACAATGGGAATGGGAAATATAAAGGAAGTTCTTATACTTTTCCCTTCTGCTCAAACCACTCCTGGCTTTGGTTCAAAAAACCACAGCAAAATCTGCAACAAAAAAAGCTGCATTTCTGCAACGTGGGGCCTCAAATTTCCGCCATGTGAACAACCCGTAACACTGTGAATAGAAATCAGCACAGTGTGAAAGAAAGTAAACTGATGATGTTTTAAAACAAAAAGTATATATGGAAGATTTACCTAAATCTAGGAAATTTGGTTTTCATCACAGAGAACTCTTCTTGACCCAGGGTGAAATTCAGATTCATTGCAGTGGTTATATAGGAACACAGTTAATATTGTTGAAAAAATACATATATCCATCAAGCTCAAATAAGGGATGTGAGAGAATCTTCGAAAGAGGCATGGGGACAACAATACTATACGATTACAAGGGTGCTATACAATTATATGAAGTATTACTGTTAATTTGTTGTAAGAAGACACCACCTTTTTTTTCAGCATTTTTTATGATCGGATACATCCTAGGCTCATTGGGAGGGAGGAGTGTAGCCAGGGAAAGGAAGAAAGAGGGACCTCCGTTGCACATTGCTCCAGGGAAACCCATTGCTTGATCAACCCGTGGTGGCACCAGCCCAAGCACCCTCTGGAGGAGGGCAGCTTTATAATATCGCCTAATGTGGGGAAGCCTAAGACCCCCTACTGTCTTTGGAAGGAATAATATGTATCTAGACAAACTGGCTGGTTTGTTAGCCCAGACACATCTGGTCAGGTCACAGGAGAGTGCTGCAAAGAAGCTTGATGGGATATGTACAGTGAAGGAAATAAGTATTTGATCCCTTGCTGATTTTGTAAGTTTGCCCACTGACAAAGACATGAACAGTCTGTAATTTTAAGGGTAGGTTAATTTTAACAGTGAGAGATAGAATATCAAAAATAAAATCCAGAAAATCACATTGTATACATTTTATAAATTTTTTTTTGCATTTTGCAGAGAGAAATAAGTATTTGATCCCTCTGGCAAACAAAACTTAATACTTGGTGGCAAAACCCTTGTTGGCAAGCACAGCAGTCAGACGTTTTTTGTAGTTGATGATGAGGTTTACGCACATGTCAGGAGGAATTTTAGTCCACTCCTCTCTGCAGATCATCTCTAAATCATAAAGATTTTGAGGTTGTCGCTTGGCAACTCAGAGCTTCAGCTCCCTCCATAACTTTTCTATGGGATTAAGGTCTGGAGACTGGCTAGGCCACTCCATGACCTTAATGTGCTTCTTTTTGAGCCACTCCTTTGTTGCCTTAGCTGTATGTTTTGGGTCATTGAACTGCTGGAAGACCCAGCCACAACCCATTTTTAATGTCCTGGCGGACGGAAGGAGGTTGTCACTCAGGATTTTGCAGTACATGGCTCCATCCATTCTCCCATTGATAAGTAGAAGTAGTCCTGTGCCCTTAGCAGAGAAACACCCCCAAAACATAATGTTTCCACCTCCATGCTTGACAGTGGGAACGGTGTTCTTTGGGTCATAGGCAGCATTTCTCTTCCTCCAAACACGGTGAGTTGAGTTAATGCCAAAGAGCTCAATTTTTGTCCCATCTGACCACAGCACCTTCTCCCATTCACTCGCAGAATCATTCAGATGTTCATTGGCAAACTTCAGATGGGCCTGCACATGGGCCTTCTTGAGCAGGGGGACCTTGTGGGCACTGCAGGATTTTAATCCATTACAACGTAATGTGTTACCAATGGTTTTTTTGGTGACTGTGGTCCCAGCTGCCTTGAGATCATTAACAAGTTCCCCCCGTGTAGTTTTAAGCTGATTTCTCACCTTCCTCATGATCAGGGAACCCCACGAGGTGAGATTTTGCATGTAGCCCCAGATCGATGTCAGTTGACAGTCATTTTGTATTTCTTCCATTTTCTTACTATTGCACCAACAGTTGTCTCCTTCTCACTCAGCGTCTTACTTATGATTTTGTAGCCCATTCCAGCCTTTTAAAGGTCTATGATCTTGTCCCTGACATCCTTAGAAAGCTCTTTGGTCTTGCCCATGTTGTTTAGGTTAGAGTCTGACTGATTAATTGAATCTGTGGATAGGAGTCTTTTATACAGGTGACAATTTAAGAGAACTGTCTTTAATGCAGGTAACGACTTGATTAGGAGCGTCTAACTGGTCTGTAGGAGCAGAACTCTTAATGGTTGGAAGGGGAGCAAATACTTATTTCTCTCTGCAAAATGCAAATAAATGTATAAAATTTATACAATGTGATTTTCTGGATTTTATTTTTGATATTCTATCTCTCACTGTTAAAATTAACCCACCCTTAAAATTATAGACTGTTCATGTCTTTGTCAGTGGGCAAACTTACAAAATCAGCAAGGTATCAAATACTTATTTCCTTCACTGTATTGGCAGAGTCTGGAATAGGTACAGCAGACATGGGAGTATATTCATTTTGTAGATAATAATAATAATAATAATAATAGTCCTTTAATAGTCCCACAATGGGGAAATTCAGATGGCGCAATGGGTGAATAAGGTGTATAGGCCTTTCAATCAGTGTAGTAGTGGGAACAACTGAGCTAAATCTGGAGCTAGTTTGGAGTCCAAGATATGTCTTCCGACACCCAACAGAATGGAAAGGAGGTCATTAATGGTGGCACTGCGGGAAAAACGTGGTGGCAACGCATTGTGTTTTTTCCTGCAGCGCTTTTCACAGAAAGTTCGCAGAGGTTTCCTCTGCGGACTTTCTGCTTCCAATATACAGTGGGTGAAAAAAGTATTTAGTCAGTCACCAATTGTGCATGTTCTACAACTTAAAAAGATGAGAGAGGCCTGTAATTGACATCATAGGTAGACCTCAACTATGAGAGATAAAATGAGAAAACAAATCCAGAAAATTACATTGTCTGATTTTTAAAGAATTTATTTGCAAATTATGGTGGAAAATAAGTATTTGGTCAATAACAAAAGTTCATCTCAATACTTTGTTATATATCCTTTGTTGGCAATGACAGAGGTCAAACGTTTTCTGTAAGTCTTCACAAGGTTGGCACACACTGTTGCTGGTATGTTGGCCCATTCCTCCATGCAGATCTTCCTCAATGCAGTGATGTTTTGGGGCTGTCGCTGGGCAACACGGACTTTCAACTCCCTCCAAAGATTTTCTATGGGGTTGAGATCTGGAGACTGGCTAGGCCACTCCAGGACCTTGAAATGCTTCTTACGAAGCCACTCCTTCGTTGCCCTGGCGGTGTGCTTGGGATCATTGTCATGCTGAAAGACCCAGCCACGTTTCATCTTCAATGCCCTTGCTGATGGAAGGAGGTTTGCACTCAAAATCTCATGATAAATGGCCCCATTCATTCTTTCATGTACACGGATCAGTCGTCCTGGTCCCTTTGCAGAGAAACAACCCCAAAGCACGATGTTGCCATCCCCATGCTTCACAGTAGGTATGGTGTTCTTTGGATGCAACTCAGCATTCACTCTCCTCCAAACACGACAAGTTGTGTTTCTACCAAACAGTTCTACTTTGGTTTCATCTGACCATATGACATTCTCCCAATACTCTTCTGGAACATCCAAATGCTCTCTAGCAAACTTCAGACGGGCCTGGATATGTACTGGCTTAAGCATGGGGACACGTCTGCCACTACAGGATCTGAGTCCCAGGCGGCGTAGTGTGTTACTGACGGTAGCCTTTGTTACGTTAGTCCCAGCTTTCTGCAGGTCATTCACTAGGACCCCTGTGTGGTTCTGGGATTTTTGTCCACCATTCTTGTGATCATTTTGACCCTACGGGGTGAGATCTTGCATGGAGCCCCTGATCGAGGGAGATTATCAGTGGTCTTGTATGTCTTCCATTTTCTAATTATTGCTCCCACAGTTGATTTCTTCACACCAAGCTACTTGCCTATTGCAGATTCAGTCTTCCCAGCCTGGTGCAGGTCTACAATTTTGTTTCTGGTGTCCTTCCACAGCTCTTTGGTCTTTGCCATAGTGGAGTTTGGAGTGTGACTGTTTCAGGTTGTGGACAGGTGTCTTTTATACTGATAACAATGTCAAACAGGTGCCATTACTACAGGTTATGAGTGGAGGACAGAGGAGCCTCTTAAAGAAGAAGTTACAGGTATGTGAGAGCCAGAAATTTTGCTTGTTTGTAGGTGACCAAATACTTATTTTCCACCATAATTTGCAAATAAATTCTTAAAAAATCAATGTGATTTTCTGGATTTGTTTTCTCATTTTGTCTCTCATAGTTGAGGTCTACCTATGATGTCAATTACAGGCCTCTCTTTTTTTTTGAAGTGGGAGAACTTGCACAATTGGTGGCTGACTAAATACTTTTTTTTCCCCACTGTACCTATAGGGAACTGCCAGCGTTTCCATAGGTTTAATTGACATGCTGCGATTTGCAAAACTGCTGTTTCCTCTGCGTGTATTTTTGTGGAATGTGTAGATGGAATTCGTTAGAATCACATCCACTTTGCAGTGACTGTTTCCACAGTGACCAAATTGCAGCGTTTACACTACGTGGGGCCCTGGCCTAAGATGGAAAGAAAAGAGGTGTAAAGGAGACAGCCTTTTCAGGGGTAGTAGAGCTGTAACTATTGAGATTAGCTCTTGAGGTAGACAATTCCACAGATTCACAGTTGTTATGGTATAGAAGTTTTGTCATTTGTAGAAGTTGCAAAGTTTTTACTATGTGAATGTTTTAGGAAACATACACACGACCATGTGCAGTATACGGGTCAGTAAAAACGGCATGGATGACATAAGGATTGATACTGGGCTCCGTCCTCTTCAATGACGTCACAGACGTCGGTTATGCCGATGTCATTATGCGTCGCAACGCCAGCCTGACCTACGTGGCGTATGTTACATCACTACAGAGGCCAAAGACTACATGGAGTCGCGTCGGAGAGGTGAGTAACACTTGTTTTTATGTTCACTCACCTCCCCGGGGCCTCCAATCATTATAATTTGGGGTCTGAAGAGACCCCAATGTATAATGATAGCAGAATTTGTTGGGGTTCACCCAACAAATACTCTTGCCACAGGCCCGCGGTCTTACTTATCGATCCTTGCTCCTACTCACCTCCGCTCTTGCCTCCGCTTTTTCTTATTCCCTCAAGGTGGCCCCAGCGACGTGATATGAGACATACAGGGCCCCCTGGAGGTCAGAAGGGGAAGCGGAGGCGGCCGTGAGCAGGAATCCGTAAGTAAATAGGGCCCGTTATCTGCTGGGGTTATATCAGCAGGTAACGAACTATTAAAAAAAAGCAGCAGGGGCCAGCTGGACCCCCTAAGGTTCTGGGCCCTGTGGCAGACGCTACGGCTGCTACCGCGGTACTTACGCCACTGTAGTTCAGATACACTGGAAGCAGGTAGTGACTGCTCAGCAGGATTCCTCAGTCACTCAGGATTCATTTGTCACTAAACAAATGAAGAGACAGGCCAATTCGTTGTACAGACATCTGGATTCTGGTAGGTCAGTTCGGAATGCTAGCACAACTGGCAGGATCACTGTACACTGTCTTCATCTAACTTCAGCTACACTGTATACACTATTCCAAACCACAAGCCATTATATGCTAACCAACATTGACTCCTATTGTCTAGAGTGAACATTACCTGCAAATATACATAAGTTGAATAACATTAGCATGACACTTGGCTATAACATCAATACCCAGTCAACTTCACTGTTGCATACATTTCAGGTGCCTAGCAATAACGATCAGTTTGCAGTACATACACTTTTGTGTAAGGAGTGGTAGTGGGGGAGCACCCCCTTCCAAATTGATCGCTTGCATTTATTATGATAACTAAGTTTCATGGATCACAGTTAGTGCTAATTCTGTAATGTATGTGTGTGTATATATACTATAATATATATATGTATATATATATCTTGTTTTTTTCAGAAATAAGACCTATCAAGATTGAAAAAAATAAATACTAGTAGACTAAACCTCGCTGGAATCAGGACCACTTCATTATTTTGGAAAGTAAGTTTGAACCTGGACTAACCTTTATATATATATATATATATATATATATATATATATATATATACAAAAAGCAAACAATAGTATTGAGGTATTTTCACAGGAACAGTGCACCTACAGTGGGGAAAAAAGTATTTAGTCAGTCACCAATTGTGCAAGTTCTCCCACTTAAAAAGATGAGAGAGGCCTGTAATTGACATAATAGGTAGACCTCAACTATGAGAGACAAAATGAGAAGAAAAATCCAGAAAATCACATTGTCTGATTTTTAAAGAATTTATTTGCAAATTATGGTGGAAAATAAGTATTTGGTCACCTACAAACAAGCAAGATTTCTGGCTCTCACAGACCTGTAACTTCTTCTTTAAGAGGCTCCTCTGTCCTCCACTCATTACCTGTAGTAATGGCACCTGTTTGACATTGTTATCAGTATAACAGACACCTGTCCACAACCTCAAACAGTCACACTCCAAACTCCACTATGGTGAAGACCAAAGAGCTGTGCAAGGACACCAGAAACAAAATTGTAGACCTGCACCAGGCTGGGAAGACTGAATCTGCAATAGGCAAGTAGCTTGGTGTGAAGAAATCAACTGTGGGAGCAATAATTAGAAAAGGGAAGACATACAAGACCACTGATAATCTCCCTCGATCAGGGGCTCCACGCAAGATCTCACGAACGGTGAGCAAAAATCCCAGAACCACACGGGGGGACCTAGTGAATGACCTGCAGAAAACTGGGACTAAAGTAACAAAGGCTACCGTCAGTAACACACTACGCCGCCAGGGACTCAGATCCTGCAGTGGCAGACGTGTCCCCCTGCTTAAGCCAGTACATATCCGGGCCCATCTGAAGTTTGCTAGAGAGCATTTGGATGTTCCAGAAGAGTATTGGGAGAATGTCATATGGTCAGATGAAACCAAAGTAGAACTGTTTGGTAGAAACACAACTTGTCATGTTTGGAGGAGAGTGAATGCTGAGTTGCATCCAAAGAACACCATACCTACTGTGAAGCATGGGGGTGGCAACATCATGCTTTGGGGCTGATTCTCTGCAAAGGGACCAGGACGACTGATCCGTGTCCATGAAAGAATGAATGGGGCCATTTATCGTGATATTTTGAGTGCAAACCTCCTTCCATCAGCAAGAACACTGAAGATGAAACGTGGATGGGTCTTTCAGCATGACAATGATCCCAAGCACACCACCAGGGCAACGAAGTTGTAAGTCGTATACTGGGGTGGGCTCCCCACGATACTGCAAAGTCACGAACAAAGGAATTGACTCCAAATCAATTTAATAAAAAAAAACAAGATTTTACTTTCTGTAGTAACACCTCTTTACCAAAAAAACACTCCCAATTATTTACATGCACTCAGCCATGAAGCTGAGACCCTGGTGTTGTACAGCGCGGTGCCCTCTCATGTGCAGCTCCACAACACTCCAAGCTTTTACCTATCTGCAGGCTGCAACTAACCAGCCGCTTGTTACCTTTTTATCACCCTAGTCACAGGAACAATTCAGTGAGTGTGATAGGGGCACCAGCGGTATAACACAAGAGCTTACAAACTTATCAAAATACCCCTATTCCCCGCAAACAAAGTACAACCAAGTAAATATAATAGTAGGTCAGCTTGCAAGCCAAAGAAATGTGACCATGTATAAAATGTCGCTTCTAGACTTCCTCAGAAGCTCCTCTCTGGGAGTTACAAGTCTATAGAATTCTCTGAGTCTTAGTCCTTACTACCGTACAGGTAGATAATTCACCAGTCGTGTGGCCTGTGGAGATGAGTATACCTAACTAGTCTAACTACAGGCCCTTACCCAAGCAAAACAATGTAATGCGGTGCGTGCACGATTACTCATCCAGAAAACAAGTGATCTCACTGACAGGGCCACTTCAGCCGGGTCCTTGATAGCAATCTTCAACTTAGATGGCTGCCACACACTCTATTCCTTCTTGATCCACGTCACTACTCCAGGGAATTACAGAATTACAGTCCTTCCCATTTCTGAGGTAACAGTGGCCTCTTGTGGTCAAACACACAAATGTCAGTTTATAAAAAAAATAAACTTATTTATAGAAACAGGTACATTCAAAACATGAGGACTGTTTCCCCATCTTACAAAGGAGCAGCTTCGTAAGAAGCATTTCAAGGTCCTGGAGTGGCCTAGCCAGTATCCAGATCTCAACCCCATAGAAAACCTTTGGAGGGAGTTGAAAGTCCGTGTTGCCCAGCGACAGCCCCAAAACATCACTGCTCTAGAGGAGATCTGCATGGAGGAATGGGCCAACATACCAGCAACAGTGTGTGCCAACCTTGTGAAGACTTACAGAAAACGTTTGACCTCTGTCATTGCCAACAAAGGATATATAACAAAGTATTGAGATGAACTTTTGTTATTGACTAAATACTTATTTTCCACCATAATTTGCAAATAAATTGTTAAACAATCAGACAATGTGATTTTCTAGATCTGTTTTCTCATTTTCTCTCATAGTTGAGGTCTACCTATGATGTCAATTACAGGCCTCTCATCTTTTTAAGTGGGAGAACTTGCATAACTGGCGGCTGACTACTTTTTTTTCCACACTGTATACAGTGCCTTGCGAAAGTATTCGGCCCCCTTGAACTTTTCAACCTTTTGCCATATTTCAGGCTTCAAACATAAGGATATAAAATTTTAATTTTTTGGTGAAGAATCAACAACAAGTGGGATACAATCGTGAAGTGGAACAAAATGTATTGGATATTTTAAACTTTTGTAAAAAATAAAAAACTGAAAAGTGGGGTGTGCCAAATTATTTGGCCCCCTTAAGTTAATACTTTGTAATGCCACCTTTTGCTGCGATTACAGCTGCAAGTCGCTTGGGGTATGTCTCTATCAGTTTTGCACATCGAGAGACTGAAATTCTTGCCCATTCTTCCTTGGAAAACAGCTCGAGCTCAGTGAGGTTGGATGGAGAGCGTTTGTGAACAGCAGTTTTCAGCTCTTTCCACAGATTCTCGATTGGATTCAGGTCTGGACTTTGACTTGACCATTCTAACACCTGGATACGTTTATTTGTGAACCATTCCATTGTAGATTTTGCTTTATGTTTGGGATCATTGTCTTGTTGGAAGATAAATCTCCGTCCCAATCTCAGGTCTTTTGTAGACTACAACAGGTTTTCTTCCAGAATGGTCCTGTATTTGGCTCCATCCATCTTCCCCTCAATTTTAACCATCTTCCCTGTCCCTGCTGAAGAAAAGCAGGCCCAAACCATGATGCTGCCACCACCATGTTTGACAGTGGGGATGCTGTGTTCAGGGTGATGAGCAGTGTTGCTTTTACGCCAAACATATTGTTTTGCATTGTGGCCAAAAAGTTCGATTTTGGTTTCATCTGACCAGAGCACCTTCTTCCACATGTTTGGTGTGTCTCCCAGGTGGCTTGTGGCAAACTTTAAATGAGACTTTTTATGGATATATTTGAGAAATGGCTTTCTTCTTGCCACTCTTCCATAAAGGCCAAATTTCTGCAGTGTACGACTGATTGTTGTCCTATGGACAGACTCTCCCACCTCAGCTGTAGATCTCTGCACTTGATCCAGAGTGATCATGGGCCTCTTGGCTGCATCTCTGATCAGTCTTCTCCTTGTTTGATATGAAAGTTTAGAGGGACGGCCGGGTCTTGGTAGATTTGCAGTGGTCTGATACTCCTTGCATTTCAATATGATCGCTTAACACAGTGCTCCTTGGGATGTTTAAAGTTTGGGAAATCTTTTTGTATCCAAATCCAGCTTTAAACTTCTCCACAACCTTATCATGGACCTGCCTGGTGTGTTCCTTGGTCTTCATGATGCTCTCTGCGCTTTAAACAGAACCCTGAGACTATCACAGAGCAGGTGCATTTATACGGAGACTTGATTACACACAGGTGGATTATATTTATCATCATCAGTCATTTAGGACAACATTGGATCATTCAGAGATCCTCACTGAACTTCTGGAGTGAGTTTGCTGCACTGAAAGTAAAGGGGCCGAATAATATTGCACGCCCCACTTTTCAGTTTGTTTATTTTTTACAAAAGTTTAAAATAACCAATAAATTTCGTTCCACTTCACAATTGTGTCCCACTTGTTGTTGATTTTTCACCAAAAAATTTAAATTTTATATCCTTATGTTTGAAGCCTGTAATGTGGCAAAAGGTTGAAAAGTTCAAGGGGCCCGAATACTTTCGCAAGGCACTCTATGTATGTGCATTTATTATACAAGCTACTTCTGTGTTTCTTATACAAGGATAGTTAGGTTTTTGAGTCAGACAGAGTCACAGTGTATTAGACACTAATGCAAAGGCACTCAAATTAATTAGGATGACGTGCTCGGAGAGGAACTCACTCTGTACTTATCAATAATGAATGAAATACAGTACTCTTAAATATGAGAGGTGTAACAAACTCCAATTTATTAACATTCCAGACAATGTTTGCCACTTCAATCATACTGACCTTCATCAGAAATCTGAAATAACATATTTGAAATAATATAAAAATCAACACCAAGAAAAAAAAATAAATTATTATGGTCTCATAACATAAAAGCCACTGCCACTATTAAATTCAATAATGGCAATGGCTCTCCTGTGATTGGCCCATTTGAATTTAGCGCCAGAGCAGGTGCTTTGGTGCCAAAGTGTCTATACATAGTGGGGCCACTGCCAATAATAGCGGCAGCAGCTCCCCTATGATTTTCACCCACTGCCACCAATTTTTTTTTACATCATAGTGTCACAGCACACGGATAGATAATAACGGGACCACAGCTGCTATATTGAATTCAATAGTGTCAGCGACTCTCCAGTGATTGGCCCATAGGAATACCACTAGGTTTTAAGTCAATTCAAGGTGTGGTTCATATCAAATTTGTTCGACCAAAACAACACGATTCCTGAGGGGTTCACCCATCTCTAATGGCTACTATAAAATTCAGAAACAATAGGAAATAAGCTAAGGTGCCAGAATTCAATCCCCAAAAATCCCCAAACAGCGCTGTATGCAGATAAGTGAAACTGGCTTGGCTAAAATCCCTTTTGCTGTCTCAAGACTCGGTGAGTCAAAAGCAAACTGAGGATCTGTTACATCCAACAGAGGGCGCATGAGCTCCCAGCTCCTTTCCCATAATGCCTTGTGATATGTAGATGCTTAGTAGAGGGCGAAAGGCAACTCAAAACTCTACACACCTTAACTGGTGCTCTCCTCAAGGAGAGATGTCCCTGTCCATAACCCACTCATTACCTCCCAGAAAGCCAGCCAGTACACTTTGCTCTGCACTGATGAGGGACAAAAATCCCGAAACAGCGCTGTATGCAGATAAGTGAAACTGGCTTGGCTAAAATCCCTTTTGCTGTCTCAAGACTCGGTGAGTCAAAAGCAAACTGAGGATCTGTTACATCCAACAGAGGGCGCATGAGCTCCCAACTGCTAAATATTAGACAGGATGTGTAGATTTGCCCCTATGTCTAATAACAAATTTAAAAAACTATATGTAATGTTGTAGTGAGGATGCAGGTCACCTGGAATAAGTCCACTATGCGATAATGACTTACAGGTGCATCTCAATAAATAAGAATATCTTTGAAACGCTCATTCATTTCAGTAATTCAGTAATACAATCCATAATCAGCGTCTTCCATGATTGTGTGTCCTACTGAACCAGACTGAGGGACCATTTAAAGGCTTAGGAAACTGTGGCAGGTGACACACTGAATTTACAATACTGAACATTTTCACAATATTCAAATTTTCTTAGATTTTTGTTTTCAATACCTGTAATCCATAATCAACATTTACAGAAATAAAACACTTGAAATAGAACACTCTGTGTGTAAGGAATCTAGAAAATATAGGAGGTCACTTTTTAAATTTAATTACTGAAAAAAGAAATGTTTCAACGATATTCTAATTTATTGAGAAGCATCTGTATATGGATCAGAACTATTTATTTCATGCTTTCTTCAAGGCTACCTGTCTAGCATCTCCTCCTCCTCCTCCCTTACTACCTCACTGTTGCTAGGCAGACAAAGCAAAATGAGTAAGCAGCAAAGAACATACAGAATATACTTATAACAACATCACACTATACATGTATGCAAAAGCATGTATCATGTTATAAACTGACTAGAATAATATGTAAATAGTATATTAAATCTTTGAGCAATTTTTTTCATTGGTACATATTTTAAATTTATAGCGCAGCACTGAAGAAGAAGGCAATGTGACCTACCAAATAAATGTTACCTTTCTCCCTTGCTCTTGTGTACCCACAAGTCATTTCACAAAAGATAACTGGTTTCAAACAAGCTTATCTGGAGCAGCTTATAATGTCACTGTTATAGCTTCCAATGAAGCTCAGACTGCTACACTGTGGTCTACAGTCATTGATGAAGACTGGGAAGGTAAGTTATGTTAGTAGTTGTTAATAGTGAGAGTCTGTCAGTTTGGCACATGAATAATTGATGCTTGTTGACATGCTATGCCAGAAAATCACTAATATAATAATCATACTATAATAGTACTGATCTCAAATAGTAATCTGAATCATTAGAGAAAGACTTCTGCTTCTAGACTGTACATCGATGTGCTCATAGACTTTGATAGCCAAAAGTATGGCAAAGAAGTATGATTTGGCCATTATTGGATACCTTTATATTAATATTATGACTGCTCTGTTCAATACGCATATCAATACTTTATAATATTTTTTTATCAATACAGTTGGAAATAAATTGTAGCAATTGTCAAAGATTCTGACCATATGATGCCAGAACATCTTGCAGGCAGGGCCTTTTTAACACATTGGTGGGCCCAGTGCAAAGGTTTCATAAGTGGGGCCCCCCATCACCACAGCTATTATACCCATCTGAAAGCTGCCAAAAACTTAGATTTTATATGGTGACCTTCAATGGTTGAAAATGTATTATCTGACCGATGGAACCTTCCGCCTTTCAGAAATGTTTTATACGTTCATCTCTAGTGATAATCGCTATTGCTATTATTTTAGCGTGTCAAAGATATCACTAGAGAGCTGGTCGGCATATTTTGCTCTAGAAAAATCAGGTATGGACAGGGCAGGGACAGTTAAAAAATGTAAACTTTATAGGTGACTTTGTGCATGTGTTGTGTAAGTGTTTTGGTGCAACTCTTTTGGTGCTGTGACCTAGACGATGGTAAATGTCTGGGTCACAGCACCAATAAACTTCCTGATTATTTTATGTTATATCACATAAAATACCCCTGTGATTAGGCTATGCGCGCCGGAGCAAATTTAGCTCCTCCACTTCTACGTTGACTACACCCATTCTCATCCATTTTTCTTTGTGCCCCCACACAGTATAATCCTCCTACAGTCACCCTAACGTTATATACCCCCACATTATAATGTTCCCCTCCAATTGCCCCATGGTATTAAGTCCCCTCTCCTGGTGTCCCAGTTTCAACTGGGGGAAACTAGAGGGGGACATTAAACTTGGGCAGCTGGAGTGGGACATTAAACCGTGGGGGTACCTGGAGGGGGACATTAAACTGGGGGCAACTAGAGACAGACAAGTCCCCCTCCAGCTACCCCCACGGTTTAATGTCCTCCCACAGTTGCCCCCAGTTTAATGCCCCTTTGCAACTTGCCCCAGTTTAATGTCCCCCTCCAGATGCCCCCAGTTTAATGTCACCCTCCATATACCCACCCCCCCCAGTTTAATGTTCCTCTTCATCTCCCTTTAGTTTAATGTCCCCTCTTCATCTGCACCCAGTTTGATACCCCTCTCCATCTGTCCCCAGTTTAATGTCACCCTTCATCAGCCCCCTAGTTTAATGCCCACCCTTCCATCTGCCCCCAGATTAATGCCCCCCTCCATATGCCCCCAGTTTAATGCCCTCCTCCATCTGCCATCAGTTTAATGTCCCCCCTTCATCTGCCCCAATTTTGATGCCCCCCCTCATCTGTCACCTGTTTGATGTCCCCCCCTTCATCTTCTTCCAATTTAACATAATAAAACACTGATACTCATCTCTCCTCGCTCCCCTGCTGTCTCTTCTCCCGGACTGTTCAGGGAGCTACAGGCGCGATGTGAGTGACGTCATCACATCGCGCCTACAGCTCCCGGGGATCGGAGCACACCGGAATGCACTTCAAACAGAGTGGTGAAGCAGGGGCTGTCCGTGATCGGCTCCTGCTTCATCATTGTATTTAACTCATCTGCTTCTGGAGAGGACACAGATGAGCTGATACCGGGACATACCTCCTGCAAACTGTGACAGCGGGGCAGGACCCGGAATCCCGGACGGTTGGGAGATATGCCCAACGGGGCCCCCGTACCATAGGGCCCGGTGCAAGTGCACCGTTGGCCCTATGGTTAAAGCGGCCCTGCTTGCAGGATAAGCCTGTGTTAAAGCCTACTATGGGAAATCAATTAAAACAAACCAGATTCTTCAGTATGTGGAGCAGTTATTTTTCTAATACAAATTAATTAATATGGACATTTCAGGATAGTATCAGAGATGATATGTATAAATAATAATTAACACTTGCAGTCAGAGTTGGATTCACCAAAACACACATTAGGCTTGTCCCACCATACAGCCCTCTTGAATGGAGTACCTGCTGAAGGAAAGAGTACATAACAAACTATTCAACAATGTGTATTCATGTGTAAAGTATTTATATGCTAAATAAGTAGTCTCAGTGATGTAGGAGTGAGGGGTGGACCCCATGAACAAGGGGGAGGCTGCATATGATGCTGGATTTTTTTTTTTTTTTAACTCGTTTTATTGAAGTTTGTACAACAAGGCATACAACACAAGGAAAAGGTACAAAGGAAGTAGCAGGATAAGTACAATAAAATTCTGTATAAAAGATAACAGAAATTGAACAAAAGTAACAAAGGAAACAATTAAAACAGTTGCTGCAGAGTCCATAACATGTGAAACCTGAAAATAAAAAGCACAAGTAGTCCCAAAATCATGAAGTAGGTGGGCAGAAGGACCAGTCGAACCAACCTGTAGGAGAACAAAGGAAACAGACAGAAAGTATAGCAACTCAATCCAACCTATGCGGCCAAAATGAATTCCAGGGTACCACAGGGGTCAGGAGACAGGAAAAACCCTCAGGGGAACGCACCGTAGGAGCACCAAATCAAGCCATAAATGCATCAAGGGCTGTACGAAAAGATGGGGTTGTGTATAAGGTTAGCGGTGAGTTACATCAGGGACCCCAAACCTTTTCAAATTTAGTGGGCCATCCTCTACCCTTGTATACCAGCTGGTTATATGGTAAAACTAAGTTCACCAACTTTCTCCACTGTGAGAGAAGAGGGTAGGCGAGGAGCCATCCATCTCAGAGCTATGGCCTTTCTAGCTAAGAATAAAGATTCTCGTAGCATAATACGAGTATGATGTATCCATAGCTCCTCATCCAGGATACCGAACAGGCAAACTTCTGGGGCGAGTGGAACAGGGACACCTAGGACCTCCGATAGTATATCTACCACCTCTGTCCAGAAACTTTTAATAACAGGGCAGTCCCATATCATATGCCAAAAGTCTGAATACTCTGCAGGCCAACGTAGGCAGCCCGGATGTTGTAGTTGTCCCATCTTATGTAACCGTGCAGGGGTCAGATAACTCTGGTGTATGATATATACTTGAATCAACCTATTGTTGACTGATGGGGATGCAAATTGTGCTGATTCCAGTAGTTCTAAATAGGACTCATCGGTAAGGGCAGGAATCAGAGTGCGCCATTTCAACAAAGAGGGAGCAGCCAGATGGGATGTTTTAGCCTATATGAGGTGGACATATAGGCTTGAGATGAGACCCCGAGGACCCTGGGACCGTTGTATACCTATTAGAGGATAAGTAGAAATGAGCACATCAGAGGGGGGGGAAACTGTGTAGTCATGGCATGTCTAAATTGCAAAAACCTGAAAAACTGTGTGCGGGGAATGTTAAACTGAACACTTAGAGAGTCAAAAGAAAGAAATACACCCTGCTCACATAAATCACCCAGAGACACAACTCCAAACCGCTCCCAGCACCTCACGTTTGGGAGAGCCAAAAGCTCCGTCAGCCCAGGATTATCCCAGAGCAGAGTCTTAGTAGGAATAGCAGAGTAGGATGTTACCCGCCTGGCCTGCTGCCAAACCTGACCTGCCAGTTTGTGTTGAGGCAGTAACTTGCCTTTATATAAACATGGACTTTCCAATACTGACCATAAGGTGGGTATAGCTAAATAATGCGCTAAGTGGGCCTCTGGGCCAAGTAGGGGGCCAGTTAACAGCCAAGACTTCAAATAGCGGAGTTGCCCCGCAATGCAGTATAAAAAGATGTCCGGCAGGGCCATCCCGCCCATATCTTTGGGACGTTGCAAGGTGGATAGTCGCAGCTTGGAATTGCAACTCCCCCAGACAAAGGGAATAAATAGGGAGTCTAACTGCTTAAAGAACCTTTAGGGCACTGGCATGGCCACATGCTGCAGTATATACAGTGCCTTGCGAAAGTATTCGGCCCCCTTGAACTTTTCAACCTTTTGCCACATTTCAGGCTTCAAACATAAGGATATAAAATTTTAATTTTTTGGTGAAGAATCAACAACAAGTGGGACACAATTGTGAAGTGGAACGAAATTTATTGGATATTTTAAACTTTTGTAAAAAATAAAAAAACTGAAAAGTGGGGCGTGCCAAATTATTTGGCCCCCTTAAGTTAATACTTTGTAGCGTCAACTTTTGCTGCGATTACAGCTGCAAGTCGCTTGGGGTATGTCTCTATTAGTTTTGCACATCGAGAGACTGAAATTCTTGCCCATTCTTCGTTGGAAAACAGCTCGAGCTCAGTGAGGTTGGATGGAGAGCGATTGTGAACAGCAGTTTTCAGCTCTTTCCACAGATTCTCGATTGGGTTCAGGTCTGGACTTTGAATTGGCCATTCTAACACCTGGATACGTTTATTTGTGAACCATTCCATTGTAGATTTTGCTTTATGTTTGGGATCATTGTCTTGTTGGAAGATAAATCTCCGTCCCAGTCTCAGGTCTTTGGCAGACTCCAACAGATTTTCTTCCAGAATGGTCTTGTATTTGGCTCCATCCATCTTCCCATCAATTTTAACCATCTTCCCTGTCCCTGCTGAAGAAAAGCAGGCCCAAACCATGATGCTGCCACCACCATGTTTGACAGTGGGGATGGTGTGTTCAGGGTGATGAGCTGTGTTGCTTTTACGCCAAACATATCGTTTTGCATTGTGGCCAAAAAGTTCAATTTTGGTTTCATCTGACCAGAGCACCTTCTACCACATGTTTGGTGTGTCTCCCAGGTGGCTTGTGGCAAACTTTAAATGAGACTTTTTATGGATATCTTTGAGAAATGGCTTTCTTCTTGCCACTCTTCCATAAAGGCCAGATTTGTGCAGTGTACGACTGATTGTTGTCCTATGGACAGACTCTCCCACCTCAGCTGTAGATCTCTGCACTTGATCCAGAGTGATCATGGGCCTCTTGGCTGCATCTCTGATCAGTCTTCTCCTTGTTTGAGATGAAAGTTTAGAGGGACGGCCGGGTTTGAGAAATCTTTTTGTATCCAAATCCGGCTTTAAACTTCTCCACAACAGTATCACGGACCTGCCTGGTGTGCTCCTTGGTCTTCATGATGCTCTCTGCGCTTTAAACAGAACCCTGAGACTATCACAGAGCAGATGCATTTATATGGAGACTTGATTACACACAGGTGGATTATATTTATCAACATCAGTCATTTAGGACAACATTGGATCATTCAGAGCATTCTCACTGAACTTCTGGAGTGAGTTTGCTGCACTGAAAGTAAAGGGGCCGAATAATATTGCACGCCCTGCTTTTCAGTTTTTTATTTTTTACAAAAGTTTAAAATAACCAATAAATTTCGTTCCACTTCACAATTGTGTCCCACTCGTTGTTGATTCTAAACCAAAAAAGGAAAATTTTATATCCTTATGTTTGAAGCCTGAAATGTGGCAAAATGTTGAAAAGTTCAAGGGGGCCGAATACTTTCGCAAGGCACTGTATAAACACTTAGGGAGTACCACCATCTTGATAAAGTTTATCCGTCCAGCTACAGACAAAGGCAGAGCCCCCCAAACTTTAAATTTGGTTCTGAAATGGCCTAAAAGTGGGTACACATTTAGGTTCAGGGAGTTGTTGTGATCATTAGTGATATGAATACCCAGGTATTTGCAGGCATTCACCACTCTCAGGCCACACATCAACTCTCCGGTGTCTGCCAGTAGGCACGGAGAGATAGGCATATATGAGGACTTAGACCAATTAATTCGTAGGCCCGAATATGTACCAAATCTATCAATGACATCCATAGCCCTGGACAAAGTGCGAGCGGGGTCAGACATAAATAAGAGCATATCGTCTGCGTATAGGGCCGTCCTTTCCTCTCAAGCGCCAATGGTCACCCCTTTGTATATCGGGTCTGTCCTAATAATAATAATAGCGAGAGGCTCCAACGCTATCACAAACAATAATGGGGATAAGGGACATCCCTGACGGGTTCCCCTATGTAGGGGGAACGTAGGAGACAGAGCACCATTAATTGAGAGTGCCGCCATGGGGGATTGGTAGAGGAGGGTAATCCATGTAATAAAGGAGTCACCAAACCCAAAGCAATGGAGAACCTGTAGGAGGAAGGACCATTCCACTGAGTCAAATGCCTTAATGGCATCTAAAGAGGCAATTGCCCAATCCTCATGGAGAGCAGCCCCAATTTGGGATACCACATGGACAATCCTAAGGTTGTCTGAAGTGGACTTGCCGAGCATAAAGCCTATTTGGTCGGGATGAATCAAGTCCAAAATAATAGTGTTCAGTCTATTTGCTAGGATTTTTGCAAGCAGTTTATAGTCAATGTTAAGAAGAGAGATGGGTCTGTATGACCCACACTCCAGCGGGTCCTTATCTGGTTTGAGAAGAAGGATAATTGAAGCATCATAAAAGGACTCCGGCAGTGCATGGGCCGAGTAGGCATCCTGATGGCATTTCAACAATACAGGGAGTAACAGGTCCTGATATTGCGCATAGACCTCCACTGGTATACTATCAGGGCCAGGGGATTTACCCCTGGCCATATCAGCCAGGGCATCAGATAGTTCCTCCATAGTAAGAGGGGAGTCTAGGAAAGCCCGTTGTTCTTATGTCAAAGTTGGGAAGGAGACATCGGTTAGGTACTGAATAAGTTCTTGACTAGAGACTTGGAGCTGGGATTGGTAAAGACTGGAATAGTAGTGGTGGAACCTATTCTGGATAGCAACACTGTCAGTCAAAACCACCCCATCAGCTGAGTTAATTTTCAGGATAGCCGGAGAGGCTGTGTTATAGTGAATCAGATGGGCCAGGAGACTACTAGACTGGTTGCCTAGTTCATAAATCCTCTGTTTGCTAAAGAATTGTGACCTGCGAGCTTTGTCATACAGAACATGCAAATATTGTCTGCCCATTTGGAGCCATACATTTTTAGAGTCCTCACTGGGGTCCGTAATGTAGGCTGCTTCCAGGGAAACACATTTATTAGCTAGCTCAGATTCTAGGGAGGAGGACTCTCGCTTGATATATGAGATGGAAAATTTGATACATCCTCTCAAGTACGCTTTAGTAGTTTCCTATAGAATGAGAGGTGTAGTACCTGGAGAGTTGATATCTAGAAAGGTGTGTAACTGGTCAGGAATACGGTCATTGGTAGCTATAAGTTTGAGCCAAAAGGGATAAATATGCCAATTGTGTGGATGGCCCGGGGAGGCACCCTCTCCGATTTCCACCAACAAGGGTGAGTGGTCGGATGTGGCCCTAGGCAAATATGAAATAGCAATTAGCTGGGAGCTAGCTCTAGCATTACCCAAGGCATGATCAATTCGAGACAGAGTGTGATACATAGCAGAATGGCAGGAACATACCCGGGCCTGGGGGTGTTTAAGACGCCACAGGTCATACCATCCCAATTCTTGTATAAGGTGGGCCAAAGGAGTAGGTCCAGCTACGGGGGAGGGGGACACATCAGTCGTAAGTTTATCTAAGGAGGCGTCCAACACCTTATTAAAATCACCCACACATAGCACCGTGGAAGCCGGGAATCTAGACACAAACTGGGCAGCTTCATGTAGTACAGAGAGGTCAGATGCAGGTGGCAAATAGAGACCAATAATGACATATATTTTAGAATCTATCCAGGCCTGAACAAACACATAACGCCCCTCCGGGTCTCTAACGGTGAGACCAGGCTCCCATCTAAGTCTGCGGTGGACTAAAAGAGATACAGTAGGAGGTGTGAGTGGAGTGTAAGGACCATTGGACCCAGGGCATTTGCAAAAGCTGGGTCGTGTCAGGAGTAAGGTGAGTTTCCTGCAAGCACACTATATCTGAGACATGTCTTCTTAACTGGGAGAAGATGACTAAGCGTTTTTTAGCACTACCCATTCCCCTCACATTCCATGAGAACAGTTTAAGGGTCGCCATGGTAAGTAAGTTGTAATGGAATCACCACAGGTGGGACACCATCCTCCACCCGTACATGAAAGGGGAGCATGAAGAAAAATATAGATCCGCAGCAACATTGAAACCAAGAACTAATACCTGTAAGGGGTAAATTAACCATGAGGGAAGGAGTCTAGACTCACTTCTGCAAACTATGTGGCACTTAGTAAAAGGGGGGAAGCAGCGCACCCTAGGTGGTACAGTAATGGGGCACTGTCTTCAACTTAGATAGAGAAAGGTAAAAGCAAATCCAGGGCAGGAACAATCTCTGCGTGGTGAAACACAGAGAACCCACAACATATAGTTTCAGTAAGACTCCGGAGCCGTCAGCCCCGCACCCCAAATAGATGAAATTAACAGGCAGCTATAGACAATAGAACAAAGTAAATCGCAGTAAAGTCCATATAAAGATATTGGGCCGCAAGGGCCTCTTACCCAACCATGCCGCACACAGCTATCGTCTGGGAGACCGAGGCAATAAGCTTAACCAGTCCTCCACCTCTCACGGAGAAGCAAAGAAGGTGGTTTTGTCATTGTAGATCACTCGAAGACGAGCAGGATATGCCATAGAGTACTGGATGGAGCGTTCCCGTTGGCGCCGCTTCACAGCAACAAAGGTAGAACGCGTCCTCTGTAGCGCTGCAGAGATGTCAGGAAAAATGGAAACTTGGGCATCGTCGAACTTTATCTCCCGAAGTTGCCGCGCCTCTCTCAACGCTGCATCCCTGTCCTTGCTGCTCAGGAGACGGGCCAGGAAAGGCCAAGTAGGTGCTCCCGGAGGAGGCGGCCTGGCCAGGACTTGGTGACCCCTTTCCACTGCAAAAATAGGAGAGAAGGTCTCATCCGGTAGGGTCTCTTTCAGCCATTTCTCTATAAATTCACATGGAGCAGCTCCCTCCAGTCGTTCCGGCAGGCCCAGGATTCGTAGATTAGTTCGAACAAAAGGAGATCTAGTAAGATTGTCCTTCAAATTCCTTGCTCATCAAGCAGTTAGACAGAGTGCTGGATCTATATGAGGAGTCAGTATTCTGTCATTCAATAAGACATTCCAGTTCTTCTGCATAATCCGATAGATATCACTCCATTGATTATTATAAGCAAAACCAATCTGAGTCATGAAACCACAGTCCTTCAACTTTGTACCAAAAGACTGCACCCGCTACTGTCCCTTGCTCTTACAGTGGGGAAAAAAGTATTTAGCCAGCCACCAATTGTGCAAGTTCTCCCACTTAAAAACATAAGAGTGGCCTGTTAATGACATCATAGGGAGACCTCAACTATGAGAGACAAAATGAGAAAACATATCTAAAAAATCACATTGTCTGATTTTTTTTTAAGAATTTATTTACAAATTATGGTGGAAAATAAGTATTTGGTCATGTACAAACAAGCAAAATTTCTGGCTCTCACAGATCTGTAACTTCTTCTTTAAGAGGCTCCTCTGTCCTTCACTCATTACCTGTAGTAATGGCACCTGTTTGACATTGTTATCAGTAGAAAAGACACCTTTCCACAACCTCAAACAGTCATACTCCAAACTCCACTATGGTGAAGACCAAAGAGCTGTGGAAGGACACCAGAAACAAAATTGTAGACCTGCACCAGGCTGGGAAGACTGAATCTGCAATAGGCAAGCAGCTTGGTGTGAAGAAATCAACTGTGGGAGCAATAATTAGAAAATGGAAGACATACAAGACCACTGATAATCTCCCTCGATCAGGGGCTCCATGCAAGATCTCACCCCGTGGGGTCAAAATGATCACTAGAACGGTGAGCAAAAATCCCAGAACCACAAGGGGGGACATAGTGAATGACCTGTAGAAAGCTGGGACTAACGTAACAAAGGCTACCGTCAGTAACACACTACGCCGCCAGGGACTCAGATCCTGCAGTGCCAGACGTGTCCCCCCTGCTTAAGCCAGTATATATCCAGGCCCGTCTTAAGTTTGCTAGAGAGCATTTGGATGTTCCAGAAGAGTATTGGGAGAATGTCATATGGTCAGACGAAACCAAAGTAGAACTGTTTGGTAGAAACACAACTTGTCATGTTTGGAGGAGAGTGAATGCTGAGTTGCATCCAAAGAACACCATACCTTCTGTAAAGCATGGGGTGGCAACATCATGCTTTGGGGCTATTTCTCTGCAAAGGGACCAGGACGACTGATCCGTGTACATGAAAGAATGAATGGGGCCATTTATCGGGAGATTTTGAGTGCAAACCTCCTTCCATCAGCAAGGGCATTGAAGATGAAACGTGGATGGGTCTTTCAGCATGACAATGATCCCAAGCACACCACCAGGGCAACGAAGGCTTTGTAAGAAGCATTTCAAGGTCCTGGAGTGGCCTAGCCAGTATCCAGATCTCAACCCCATAGAAAACCTTTGGAGGGAGTTGAAAGTCCGTGTTGCCCAGCGACAGCCCCAAAACATCAGTGCTCTAGAGGAGATCTGCATGGAGGAATGGGCCAACATACCAGCAACAGTGTGTGCCAACCTTGTGAAGACTTACAGAAAACGTTTGACCTCTGTCATTGCCAACAAAGGATATATAACTAAGTATTGAGATGAACTTTTGTTATTGACCAAATACTTATTTTCCACCATAATTTGCAAATAAATTCTTTAAAAATCAGACTGTGATTTTCTGGATTTGTTTTCTCATTTTGTCTCTCATAGTTGAGGTCTACCTATGATGTCTATTACAGGCCTCTCTCATCTTTTTAAGTTGTAGAACATGCACAATTGGTGACTGACTAAATACTTTTTTTTCCCCAGTGTATGTAGGCTTGCGATAAAACTTTTTTTCAGATATTTCCTCCCCTTTAATCTATGAGTAAGGTTCAATGCATGTGAACGAAAATAAAAATCATCACTGCAATTCCATTTGAGAGGAGGAAATTGGCATACTGGCAAACTATCCCCTAAATGTCTAGGATAAAAACTTGAATAGTGCAGCAAACTATTAGTATCAGTCTTTTTTCATTTTAGTGATGTATATAGTTTGCCAGAATCCAGTTTAGTATGTAGGTCCAAAATTTCAGCTGTAGATTGAGAAAAATGAGTAGTCAAAATTATATTTCAAGGATCTTTGTTTAAAGTCTCAATAGAACCCTGAGCCGAATCTAAATCCCTGAACCAAAACAACAACACATCATCTATGTAACTATACAAGCAAATTGCATACTGTTGATAGTCAGGCAGTGGGCTCACACGTGTCCCCTCCCACCATTCCAAAAAGAGGTTGACATAGGAGGGGTCGCACTGCCCCGGTCATAAATCTGTTTCTGATATGTGATCTATATTAATATGTATTAATATGTATCTGTATTAAAACCCCTCTGCCCATCCCCCTCCCCCATGGGGCCAATATCCATTAAGGGCAGTCAGGGGCCTGATCAGTGACCCCAGGTCTGCCCGAGCCCAAACTTGTTTGATCCTGCCTAGAAAGGAGGCTGTCAGCGTATGCGTCTACAGCCACACAGCTTTTTTACTTTATATTATATGCCACATCAGATGTCATGGAGATAAGGTCCTTGAGACTAAAACGTTCGGACTTTGACACTGAATATCCAGATGCTTTATTTTTGATTGGCTGTGTGTTTAATTTTTTTTATGAAGATTATGGAATAAAGTTTTTCATACATTGATTTTTGGTGTGCTGAAGTATTACAGTATACTACAATATGCGTCTGCATAGGCTGACAGCCTGTATACACTGTGTTTCAAATTATTATGCAAATTATATGTTTCTCTGATTTTCCTAAATGGTCAATGCAAATGACAGTCTCCCAGTGATTTTTTTTCACAAATTAAAAAATCAAAATCGACTTTTCCAAATTATTATGCACAACAGAGTTTCTAATATGTTGTGCATAATAATTTTATTGGTTGTAAAGAACTGAAAGTGGTTATTTGTGAAAATTGCAGCATTAAGAGGTCTCATTTACTGAAATCAAAAGCTATTGCAATCAAAAACGTCTTCACAGTCAAGTTACGTGTTAACATAGGATCACCTTCACAATTCTTACATCCATTGAACTTGAGCTTTTGGATAGTTTCTACTTGAATTTCTTTGCTGGATGTCAGAATAGCCTCCCAGAGCTGCTGTTTTCCAGAACTGCCTCACACCCTTATAGATCTTTTGCTTGAGGATACTCCAAAGGTTCTTAACCTCAAGGGATGAGGTCAGGGGAGGATAGTGGCAACACTATCAGTTTCTCTCCTTTTATTCCCATAGCAGCCAATGATTTATAGGTATTCTTTGCTGCATGAGATTGATGATTTTGCTATGGAAGGCGCGGTTCTTCTTTTTGTACCATGGAAGAAAGTGGTCAGTCATTAACTCTATATACTTTGCAGAGATCATTTTACACACCTTCAGGGACCCTAAAGGGAACTACCAGCACTCTCCCCATGATTCTGGCCCAAAACATGACTCCGCCACCTTCTTGCTGATGTTGCAGCCTTGTTGGGACATGATGGCCATCCATCAACCATCCACTACTCCATCTTTTTGGCACCAGCAGCTTCAAATACCTGTTTGCTGCTTTGTAATGGTATTTTAGCAGCTGCTCTCTTAATCCTATGAATTTGCCTGCCTGAAACCTTCCTCATTATACCTTAATATGCATTATCTGCACAAACCCATCTGTTCTCTAAATCAGCCACAAATCTCTTCTACGATGATCATACTTAAGTTTTCGTAAAATATCTAATATTTTCATACCTAGTCCAAGGCATTGCACTATTTGATGCTTTTCGGCATCAGAGAGATCCTTTTTCTTTCCCATATTGCTTGAAACTTTTGGCCTGCTTAATAATGTGGAACATCCTTCCTAAGTAGGTTTCCTTTAATTGGGCTCACCTGGCAAACTAATTATCAGAGGTGCTTGACACTTAAATTCAATTTGCATAATTTGTAATGCGTTGTACACTGCAATGCATGTGTATTGCAGTGTATACTAATGAACCAGCAATCAGATGATCAGTGGGACAACAAAAAAATGTAAAGCACTGTTTAAAAAAAAACCAAAAACCTGACGGTATACCCCAATATGGTACCAATAAAAAGCACAGCTGATCCCACAAAAAATAGATCCCAAACCAGCTCTGTCAACGGAGAAATAAAAATGTTACGCCTCTAAGAAGATGGTGATGCAAAAACTATTGATTTTTTTCCCCAAATGGGTTTTTGTTCTGCCAAAATTAGTAATGCATAAAAAAACAATATACAGTAGGGAAAAAAAGTATTTAGTCAGCCACCAATTGTGCAAGTTCTCCCACTTAAAAAGATGAGAGAGGCCTGTAATTAACATCATAGGTAGACCTCAACTATGAGAGACAAAATGAGAAAACATATCTAGAAAATCACATTGTCTGATTTTTAAAGAATTTATTTCCAGATTATGGTGGAAAATAAGTATTTGGTCACCTACAAACAAGCAAAATTTCTGGCTCTCACAGACCTGTAACTTCTTCTTTAAGAGGCTCCTCTGTCCTCCACTCATTTCCTGTAGTAATGGCACCTGTTTAAAATTGTTATCAGTATAAGAGACACCTGTCCACAATGGGGTGCTGCTGTGTGCCCAAACAGCAGTTTTCATCAACATGTTGGGTATTTCTGTATTCAAAATTTGCACAAATAGTAGGGGGCATTTTCTCCTTTAACTCCTTGTGAAAATGAAAAATATGGGTCTAAAGCAATGTTTTATTGGAAAAACAAAAGTAATTTGTCATCACTGTCCAATGTAGTGATGTCTGTCTGTGAAGCAGCTTTAAGGTCAAAAATTATACCCCTTGATAAATTCCTTAAGGGGTGTAATACCAAAATGGGGTCACTTTTTGGGTCTTCCACTGCACTGGTACTTTAGGGGCTTTGCAAATAACCATGGCATGATATGGCACCTGAAAACAATTTCATCAAAATTTGCCCTACAAAAGTTAAATAACCCTCCATGTGCCCATACAGCAGTTTCGGACCATATATGGTGTATTGTTGTGTTCAGGAAAAATTGTGTAATGGACTGTGGTGTTCATTTTCTCCTTATCCCCTTGTGAAAATAAATAGTTTGGGGATAAAGCGACAATTTATTGAAAAAATGTTTCTATTCCTTTCTATTTTTGATTATTGTTTCATATATACAGAGGGTACGGAAAGTATTCAGACTCCTTTAAATTTTTCACTCTTTGTTTCATTGCAGCCATTTGCTAAAAGCAAAAAAGTTCGTTTTATTTCTCATTAATGTACACTCAGCACCCCATCTTGACAGGAAAAAAACAGAAATGTAGATATTTTTGCAAATTTATTAAAAAAGAAAAATTGAAATATCACATGGTCATAAGTATTCAGACCCTTTGCTGTGACACTCATATTTAACTCACAAGCTGTCCATTTCCTTCTGATCCTCCTTGAAATGGTTCTACTCCTTCATTGGAGTCCAGCTGTGTTGTAATTAAACTGATTGGACTTGATTAGGAAAGGCACACACCTGTCTATATCAGACCTCACAGCTCACAGTGCATTTCAGAGCCAATGAGAATCATGAGGTCAAAGGAACTGCCCAAGGAGCTCAGAGACAGAATTGTGGCAAGGCACAGATCTGGCCAAGGTTACAAAAGAATTTCTGCAGCACTCAAGGTTCCTAAGAGCACAGTGGCCTCCATAATCCTTAAATGGAAGAAGTTTGGGACGACCAGAACTCTTTCTAGACCTGGCTGTAAGCCGTGTACCTGGGTGGGCTCCCCAGGATAAGGCAAAGTTACGAACAAAGGAAGCGACTCCAACTCAATTTAGTAAAAACTAGATTTTATTTAGTGTAGTAACACCCCTTTACCAAAAAGAACACTCCCAGATATTTACATACACTCAGCCAGGAAGCTGAGTGTGCGCCTCCAATATACTCCAAGCTTTCACCTATCTGCAGGCTGCAACTAACCAGTTTGTTACCTTTTTATCACCCTAGTCACAGGAACAATTCAGTGAGTGTGATAGGGGCACCGGTGGTATAACACAAGAGCTTACAAACTTATCAACATACCCCTATTCCCCCCAAACAAAGTACAACCAAGTAAATAAAATAGTAGGTCAACTTTCAAGCCAAAGAAATGGGAAATTGCATAAAACATCACTTCCAGACTTCCTTAGAAGCTCCTCTCTGAAATCTGTGTCCTTATCCTTACTACCGAATAGGTAGATAATTCACCAGTAGTGTGGCCTGTGAAGATGAGTATGCCTAACTAATCTAACTACAGACCCTTACTCAGTTCCAAGCAATTTGGTGCCAAAACGTAATGCAGTGCGTGCACGATTACTTCTCTCACTGACCCGGGTCTGTTGAGTACCTTTAGCCTTTGTCTGGAACAGCTGAAAGCGGGGCTCATCCAGAAAACACTCATCCAGAAAACACTCACTGACAGGGCCACTTCTCAGCCAGGTCCTTGATAGCAATCTTCTCCTTAGGATGCTGTCTGAACAAACCCTGGAACAGTCTCTGATTAAGCTTCACCTTGCTATATTTCACCTTCCCAGTCCTCCTCCTTCTAGAGCTCAAAGCACACTCCTAAGATGGCTGCCACACACACTCTGCTCCTCCTTGCAGTTCCACCTCTGCAGAACAGGGTCTCCACGTTGCTACTCCAGGGAATTACAGAATTACAGTCTTTTCCCATTTCTGAGGTAACAGTGGCCTCTTGTAGTCAAACAACCAAATGTCAGTTTATAAAAAAAAAAAAAACTTAAAGAAACAGGTACATTCATAACATGAAGGCTGTTTCCCCCATCTTACATGGCCGTCCAGCCAAACTGAGCAATCGTGGGAGAAGAGCCTTGGTGAGAGTGGTAAAGAAGAACCCAAAGATCACTGTGGCTGAGCTCCAGAGATGCAATAGGGAGATGGGAGAAAGTTCCACAAAGTCAACTAACTGCAGCCCTCTACCAGTCGGGGCTTTATGGTAGAGTGGCCCAAAGGAAGCCTCTCCTCAGTGCAAGACATATGAAAGCCCGCATAGAGTTTGCCAAAAAACACATGAAGGACTCCCAGACTATGAGAAATAAGATTCTCTGGTCTGATGAGACGAAGATTGAACTTTTTGGTGTTAATTCTAAGCAGTATGTGTGGAGAAAACCAGGTACTGCTCATCACCTGCCCAATACAATCCCAACAGTGAAACATGGTGGTGGCAGCATCATGCTATGGGGGTGTTTTTCAGCTGCAGGAACAGGACGACTTGTTGCAATTGAAGGAAAGATGAATGCGGCTAAGTACAGAGCTATCCTGGAAGAAAACCTCTTCCAGAGTTCTCTGGACCTCAGACTGGGCCAAAGGTTCACCTTCCAACAAGACAATGACACTAAGCACACAGCTAAAATAACAAAGGAGTGGCTTCGGAACAACTCTGTGACCATTCTTGACTGGCCCAGCCAGAGCCCAATTGAGCATCTCTGGAGAGACCTGAAAATGGTTGTCCACCAACATTCACCATCCAATCTGACGGAACTGGAGAGGATCTGCAAGGAAGAATGGCAGAGGATCCCCAAATCCAGATGTGAAAAACTTGTTCCATCATTCCCAAGAAGACTCATGGCTATACTAGCTCAAAAGGGTGCTTCTACTCAATACTGAGCAAAGGGTCTGAATACTTATGACCATGTGATATTTCACTTTTTCTTTTTTAATAAATTTGCAAAAATATCTACATTTGTTTTTTTTTCTTTCAAGATGTGTGTGTGTGTGTGTGTATATATATATATATCTGCTAAATTGGAATTTTTTAATACTTCTTTTAAAATAAAATGGGGCTAAGGATACATAATAAGATTTATTTTTTTTACAAATGTATATGATTATTTTTTATTATTATTATTATTATTATTATTATATGTATCTATACAGTTTTTTTCTCTCTCACTTTGGTATGGACCACGTATTTTTATGTTAGTTTTCGTTGCTTATGTAGATAATCTGTTTTCCCTTAGTCTGAACAGCAGCACAATATGGGGTATTGCCCCTGTGTGTTGGTAGGACAGGCGGAATTTTTTAATTTACATAATTAAGCGATACTCCCCTATAAGAGGCAAAAGAGACCTCCCCCCACTGTGTTAGTTATAAAGAATAAAGAAAAAACAACAATCCTTTTTAAGGGGGTGGATGCTTGTGCTTTTGTTTGGACTAAGGGAAAACAGATTATCTACATAATCAACGATTCCCTTACGTCCAACAGCAGCACAATATGGAGACGTAGCAAGTAGATTCCCTAGGGAGGGTTCTCGCACTATAGTACAGTATGAATGTCCAAAGGCAGTAGTCTCTGAACTACGGATATCTAATCGATAGTGACTAACAAAGGTTAGTTGGAATGACCAAAAGCAGCTGCACAAAACTGCTCAAAAGGCAAGACTGACTCTGAGCCGAGGAGGCAGGGCCGGCGTTGGGGGGGGGGGCAAACTGGGCAATTGCCCAGGGCCCCGTCCCCGAAGGGGCCCCCAGGATCCGGAACCTGATGACTCCGGATCCCGGAGTCAGGCCCGGACAAATCAATAACAGAAAGGGACCGCAGGGCCCCTTTCTGAGGTGAGTAAAAATAACAAACATTTTTACTCACCTGTCCTTGCATCCGACGTCATCTTCTGGCGTTCCAGACATCACTGCTGAGGCCAGGCCTCGGCCGTAGCGATCACGTGAGGCGTGCTGACAGCGTGCCTCACGTAATCGCTGAGGCCCAATCACAGGCCTCAGCGGTGACGTCCACAACTCGTGACGTCAGCCGCAGAGAAGAAGAAGCCAGCGCCGGCGGGGATAGCGGAGCAGCGCGACGAGGCCCCGGAGAGGTAAGGCATGGTAAGTATAACTGTTTGTTATTTTCCCTTACCTCCGCCTTCAATTATTATACTCTGGGGTCTGAAGAGACCCCAGAATATAATATAATAATAGCACTGTAGGGCCCCTGTGGATCATTATACTGGGGGGCCCCTCTGGATAGCATATTATACTGTGTGGGGGCCACTGTGGAGCATTATACTGGGGAAGGGGCCCTCTGGATAGCATGTTATATTCTGTGGGGCCTCTGTGGAAAATTATAATGTGGGGGGGGCTCTGGAGATAATGTTATATTATGTGGGGCCACTTTGGAGCATTATGCTCTCCAGAGGGGCCCCCCAGTATAATGTTCCACAGGGGCCCCACATAGTATAACTCTCCTTAGGGGCCCCCACTTTATAATACTCCATAGAGGCCCCACAGAATATAACATGTTCTCCAGCGGACCCCCTCCCCAGTATAATGCTTCACAGTGGCCCCACACAGTATAATATGCTCTCCAGAGCCCCCCCAGTATAATGCTCCACGGTTTCCCCACACAGTATAATATGCTCTCCAGAGGGGCCCCCCAGTATATTATACTGTGCGGGGCCACTGTGGAGCATTATACTGGGGGGGCTCTGGAGAGCATGTTATACTGTTTTGGGCAGCTGTGGAGTATTATACTGGGGAAACCTCTCTGGGCAGTATATTATACTGTGTGGAGGCCATTTCTGGAGCATGTTATACTGAGTGGGGTCACTGTGGAGCATTATTTTGGGGGGCCATCAGCAGAGCATATTATATTGCGTGGCGCCACTGTGGGGCATTATTCGGGGGGGACTAATGAGCATTATATTAGGGGGCCCTCTGGGGAGCATATTATACTGCGTGGGGCCTACTGTGGAACATTATACTAGGGGGACGCTCTGGGGAGCATAATATATTGCGTGGGGCCACTGTGGAGCAAAATACTGGAGGGGGCACTGTGGAGCATTATACTAGCGGGGGCCCTCTGGGGAGCATATTATACTATGGGCCACTGTGGAGCTTTATACTGGGGGAAGGGACAGTGTGGGGAGCCTGTTATGCTGTGTGGGGGCACTGTGGAGTGTATTATATTGTGTGGGGCTTTTCGGGAGCATATGATACTCTGTGGGGCCTTATACTGGGGGAACCCCTCTGGGGAGTATATTATACTGTGTGGAGGTCATTATGGAGCATGTTATACTGTGTTAGGCCACTGGAGCATTATACTGGGGGGGCATTGTGGGGTGCATATTATACTGTATGGAGCATATTGCACTGTCTGGGGCCACTAAGGGGTAGTATACTGTGTGGGCCACTGTTTAGTATTATACTGTGTGGAGCCTTACATACCATGTGGGGCCACTATGGGGGCTCAGGGGAGCATTTTATACTGTGTGGGGTCACTGTGGAGCATTATATACCATGTGGGGAAACTGGAGGGCTCAGGAGAGCATTTTATACTGTGGAGCATTATATACCATGTGGAGCATTATACTGTGGGGGGGGGCCTCACAATTCCTGCTGGCAGCCCTGTGTGCTATGTCTGCATCACAGCTCCCTCACTATAATCTTTCACATACGTGTAATGCTCCATAGCCATGTCATTCCCCATACAGTACTGTGCATGAATTGGCCATGGAGTTATTGGGGCCTGCACAGTACTATAGGGGCTGACTATACTGGGAACATACTCAGTAACACCAGATAGTCAGCACATATGTAAGACTTTAGTGAAGGAGCCGCGGTGTAGGCTATTAGCATGAAGCTGTTGGGTGGGGCCCCAGAACAAGTTCCTCTGGTGGGCCTAAGGCCCTTCAGTCCGACACTGTATAATGGAGAACTATCATACTATATAGGATGGGTTACTATATATAATTGGGAAACTTAAGTATGAGGGGGCTATTATATGGGGTAACTATTATTTATAAGATGGGCTATTATTTATAAGGGGGGAACTATTATATATAAGGCATCCATTATAAGGGGGAGCTATTATTTATAAGAGAAGAGCTATTATTTATAAGAGGGGAACTTTTTATAAGGGGGTATAATTGTTAAGTGGGCTTATTTATAAAGGGGGCTATTAGTGATAATGGGGACTATTATTTATAAGGGTAACTATTATTTATGAGGGGGCTATTATTTTATAAGGGAGCAGTATTATTTTTACTGGGTGTCTGTTACTGATAAGGGGGAATATTACTGATAAAGGACACTATTTATCATTTATAAGAGCGCTATTACTGATAAAGGTGTAATATTATTTATAAGGAGGCGCTATAATAACTGATGACTGGGTGCAAAAATCTATTAGGTGGTGCAAAGGTGCTCATTTGAATTGTGTGTGGTAAAATGGGGTTTATTACTTTTTTGTTGGCAGAAAGGAGGTGTTATTATAGGGGTTGCCATTGGAAGACAATGGTGTTGTTTGCATATCAGCATTTGGGGCCCCACTTTTAATTTTGCCCAGGGCCCCACTTTGTCTAAAACCGACCCTGCGAGGAGGCCGACACAGCCCTGGTTGAATGGACTATAAAGAATTTGGGTGATGTTAACCCGAGCAAAAAGAAATTGCTTCCTTAATCCCTCTTGATAAATAGGGTTTGGAAGCCTTGAGACATTTGTCTCTACCATATATATTAATTTAATGGTTCTCCAATCTTCTGAATGGCCGTGTATGCAGAAGATACAATTTGGAGACACCATACTATATCCAGTATATGGAGTTTTCCCCCGTCTTTGGAAGATGGATCTGGGAAAGAAAAACTGGTAAGGAGACCACATGGTTGATATTAGCCCGAGAGGGCACCTTAGGGTTAAAATCAGGAGGAAATCTGAGATGAAAAAAGTATATGGCTCTTCAGAAAAAAGCCTGCAACTCTCGTATTATTTTTGCTGAGGTGACAGCAAAAAGGTGGTTTTGAAAGCCAGAAACTTAAGATCCAACTCCTCCAATGATGGGCCGTAGAGGCCAGAAAGAACTGTGGATAGATCCCAGTGTGGGACGGGAGCTGCAACCACTGACCTAAGTCTCATAGCACCTTTAAGAAATCTGGGAATTAAGGGGTTCTGAGGCAATCTTTTAATTAAGCAGGTGGATAGGGCTGAAACCTGTACTTTAAGTGTGACGGGGAAAGGCCCTTATCCAAGACGCCCTGAAGAAAATTTAGAATCACTCTCGTAGAAGGATTCGAACTATTCACTTCCTATCTGGAGCACCACTCCTTTAAGATATTACCTATCCTTAGGTAGCTTTATTGGTGGATTCTGCTCTTGCACAGGAATTTGTCTTCAGGACGACTTCTGTCAGGTTGAATCATCTCAGATCCTGGCACTTCTGAGTTCCTTGGGAAACCAGGTTCTGGATTGGGGGAAGCCTCCAATAGATCCCTCGACTCAAGAGCATGAGATGTGAACACCAAGCTGTTTTGGCTATCACAGAGGCTTGGTCCTGTCTGAGTTTCATCAATACTCTTGGTATCATGGAAAGTGGAGGGAAGATGTACACCAGCCTGAACCACCAACGGATGGACAGGGCATCCATAGCCAAGGGATAGTCCTCCTGATACAGTGAGCAGAATGTCTCTACTTTGGCATTGAGTCTGGTCTCCATAAGGTCTATTTTCTGGAAGACCCCACTTCAGGGTGATCTGGTGGAACACTCTTGATTGAGAGACCATTCTCATGATACGGTAAGACCCTGACTCAACTGATCTGCTACTATGTTCAAGGAGCCCTTGATGTGAACTGCGGAGAAATGGGTCAGATTTTTCTCTGCCCAGGTGAAAATCAGACCTGCGTCACTGAGGAGGGATAACGATCTGGTGCCTCCCCTGTTTATTACGGTCATTATGTTGATGGACAGGATCTTGACAGCTCTTTCTCTGAGAAGAGGAATGGAGGAGTGCCAGGTAAGCTGCTCTGAGTTCCCTCCAAATGGATGATGTTATCCTTTCTAGCCTACTCCAGACTCCTTGTACGGTCTTCTCGTACAGATGGGCTTCTCATCCTGAAAAGGATGCAGCGGTCAACAGGGACCATGGACATCCGACTTTAAGGTGTATCCACCAGTTGAGAGAAAGACGGGTTCTGGGAGAAAGACTAATCCTCTTGTCAAAACTCGGAGGGCATGATCTCAGACCCTTAGTACTTCCGACTGGAGGGACGCATATGCCATAAAGTCCAAGGGACTGCATCGTCTAACATGAGGCCTAAAACTCTCCGACGCGTCTTGAGTAGATACTGAAGCGCTCTGATTATCTTTTCTCTCCTTGTCGGAGGTGAAGACATTTCTAGGCGGACAGAGTCAGGCTGAACCTCAGAAACTTCTTCCGTGTGGAAGGAATCATCTCTGACTTCTCCCGGTTATTAGCCTAGATGCTGGGGAAAAGACAGTTGTATGCAGGTGCTGGAGCAGGATGGATTCTGACTAGGCTTTTATTAGCCAGTCGTCCAAATAAGGCACTATAAACAGACCTTGAAGTCTGAGTGCGGCTGTTACTGGAACCACCACCTAGGTAAAGGTGTGGGGAGCCGAGGAAATGCCAAAGGGCAGAACCGCAAACTGGAAATGTCACCTGTGGCCGGCAATTGATACAGCAATTCTCAGATACCTTCTGTGCGGAGGATAACTGGAACATGTAAGTATGCATCTTCTAGGTAAAGTGACAAAAACATCGCTTTGCAGAAAAGGATGTGACCAACTTCCCGGTCTCCCTTCGGAAAAGCTCTTCCCTAAGAAGAGACTTAGATATATTAGGACTATAATCATATATTGGTAGTAGGAAGTTTAGAGAGTAGACCCCAAACTTTCTTCTGAGGGGGGGACTTTTTTCAAGGCCCCCTTACCCAGGTATTCCAGAATGGAATTTTCCAGTATAACCTGCTTCAGTGCAGGAAAAAAGCGGGTTGCGATGGCGAAGATGGCCTGTCTTGTGGCGGGCGAAGAAAATCGTCCGCATAACCATGCTGTATTACTTGTAACACCAAAGGTCTTGGATCTTCTCCTGCCAGAAGGAGAGAAAAAAGGGGAGTGGCATCCCCCAACAGGAATATTTGCCGTTACAGGAGGCTAGAAGCTGGCCAGGCTTCTTTCTGTCCCCTTCCTTGGTGAACTTTACGTCCAGCCCCTCTGGACTGATATCTAGCACGACTCTGATATTGGAGCATAGATTGAGGCGGTTGCTGATAACTTCTGCCCCGGCCAGAAGGTCCTGCTTTCCCTCTAAAAGACTGTGGAAGGCACTTATCCTTTTTATAGCAAGACCTTCCATGATGTCATCCAGGCCTCTGCTAAAATGTTTACACAGCTCAAAGGGTAGGGAGCCAAAGTTATACGGTACTTGGACGCATTGTCCGCTCTCCAAGGCTTCAACCATAATGGCCTTCTAGCAGCTGTAGAGAGGGCCAAAGATTTGCCGGCCATCTTGGCTTGCTATACGGAAGCTTCTGCTAGATAGTCTGTCGCCAAGGAAACCGACCCATAAAGGATAATAGATCATCTAGAGACTCCGGAGTCAATGTCCCACTCCAGCTGGGCCAGGTCGGAGCGCAGCTTATTCGCTAGCTCAATAGAGGTGATGCCCACAGAAGCCTGAGCAGAGGCTGAGGAATAAGCCCTCCTAAGGGTGCACTCCATGTGTCCATGTATAGAGACTTGGAGATTGGAGCCAACTTGCATAGCGCAGTGGAGCAATTTAGCTACCGCCATATCCACCTTAGGCGGGGGACCCCAATGATCCTGCTGAGGGAAATAGGGTCCTAAACCTCCTGGATAAATAGGTTGCATTTTTTGGGATGTCTCCACTCCTCTGTCAAAGCTTTATCCAGTATCACGTCCATTTGGAAGGCCCTAGGCCCCCTATTGGTGGAACTAGAGGCTTCTCCAAGTTCAACATCACGGTCTCTGACCAGATGGACTTCAGCAGCCTAGGTATCCTTACTAAGGAAAAAAGAGGTCTGCTGGGATTTTCAGAAGTGTCTTCATCAGACGAGTATGTCTCATTGAGTATGTGAAATTCCTCCTCTGATGGAACTGGCTGAGAGTGTCTCTCAGTACGAGGCTTCTTAGCGATCTGAGAAATCGAGTCCCAGATTTCTTTCATGCTCCTTGACCCACACAATTACATCACAGGTGGACAGATCCTCAGATGGGGTCCCACAGCATTGGTGACAGTGAGTGTAGTCATACCATCAGGCAGAGAGATGTCACGCTCTGTATAAGCAAAATGTTTCATCTTAGAGGACCTTTCCCTCCTGGAGTTGCCACTGCCACTGGAAGCAGAGGAGGACATCAATCAGAACAGTATCAGGAGATCGGAAAAAATGCAGACAGTAGCAAACAAAAAGAAGTGTACAGAGGCCTCCCCTATATAAGAGACAACCATTGTCTCAGGAGGAACGTTTAAATAGGTAGGGAGAAAACCATACTTACCCATAAAATTTATTTACATAAACTCTTTTAGAGACCCTTAACAATGGGTCTTTTAATACCGCTACAGCAGTAAAGAGAATGGCCTAAAACTAGTCCAGTAACGCAATCCAGCAGTACAGGAAGTTGCTGCCGAAGTGTAACAAAAAAAACGGTCCCAGGAAAACAGGACCCGCAAAAAGGTTCCGGAGCTGAAGTGACAACATCACTTCCCCCGGCTTTAAAACCTTTCTCTTCCTCCTTGCTTTGATTCCATTGCTATAGCAAGTGCGGTGTGTTTTTGTGGCAGTCTGGGATGGAACCATAACTGCATCAGAAGGCAGTGTAGGGAACTTGTGTCTGAGATGCTGTGATCTGTTGTAGCTGAGCACAAACACCTGAAGCATAAGCTCTGCTGAATCGCTCAGCCAGGCCAGGAGCTGCATAGTGGTTTATATTAACACAGCCTCCAAGGCTCAGAAGCAGACACATACTGGATGCACAACCTGCTCAGCTGCCAAAATCTCAGCCCGAGATCCGACAAGGGCAGGCACACCTAGCCCATAATGGCCACTGACAGAGAGTGAAGCAGGGGGATACAAGGAAGCCTCAGAAGTAAAAAAAAAAACTCCCAAGGAAAGAGATGAACAGCAGAAGAGGATAAAAGTTACTAAAATGTAGTTAACCCTCAAAATCTTTTTTAGGAAAAAATGGGAGGGCAAAAGAGCCTCCTCCACCTGTCCCACAACACAGGACAGAATAAAACACAGTGGGGGAGGTCTCTTTTGCCTCTTATAGGGGAGTATCACTTAACTAATTATGTTAATTAAAAATTCAGCCTGTCCTACCAGCACACAGGAGCAGAAATACCCCATATTGTGCTGCTGTTGGACGTAAGGGAATAAGTGTTCCCGATGCAGATATTTGACTGTCCCCATGGATAACGCCCCTTTCACTAGCACCCACATGGTATAATGGCCTCTTTACTGGCTCCCACGCTGTATAACGTACTCTTTCCTAGCTTCCACACGGTATAAAGCCCCCTTTACTGACGCCAAAATGGTATCCCCCCCCGTCCAATATATATACTGATTTTGCATTGCTCTACAGTAGTGTGCAGCATACCATGATCTTTTGTATTTTTTTAATGGCATAACAGTTATGATGTTAGTGCTTAGTGATGTTACTGTGTCACACAACTTAACCGGTTAAGGAACGGGCCTAAAAGTGCCTTATGGACCAGGCCTCATTTTTCAAAACTGACATGTCACTTTTTATGGCAATAACTTTGAGACGCTATAACTTACACAAGTGATTTTGAGATTGTTTTTTCATGACACATTGTACTTCATGTTAGGGGTAAACATTGATCAATATTTTTGTATTTATTTATATTAATTATATTTAATTAGGAAATTTGATGGAAATTTGGAAAAAAATTGCAATTTTCAAAATGTGAAATGCTCTGCTTTTCATACCATCAAAATACATGAATAAATATTATCTACTATATCTCTGCTTTATATCGGCATAATCTTTTAATCGTCCTTTGATTTATTTTGGATGTTAGAAGGTTTGCAAGTGTAACAGCGATTTTCCAGATTTACAAGAAAATTTCCCAAACTCATTTTTTAGGGAGCACTTCAGTTCTGAAGAGGATTATAAAGGCCTATATATTAGAAAACCCCATTTTTAAAACTGCACCCCTCAAATAATTCAAAACAGCATTTGGGAAGTTTGTTAACCCTTTAAGCATTTCACAAGAATTAAAACAATATGGAGGTAAAATTTAGACATTTCATTTAAAAATACCCCACATGTGGGTGTAAACTGATTTTTAGGCACACAACAGCTCACGGAAAAGGAGCGACACTTGGCATTTGAAAAGCAGATTTTGCTGGAATAGTTTTCGGGTGCCATGTCTCATTTGCAGAGCCCCTAGAGAAAAAGCACCCTACAGTTTGTTAAACAATTACTCCAGAACACGGCAAAACCCCATATGTGGTCATAATTTGCTGTATGGGTACATGGCGGGGCTCGGAATGGAAAGAGCGCTATTTGGCTTTTGAAGGGCAGATTTTGCTGGAATAGTTTTTAGGTGCCATGTCGCATTTGCAGAGCCCCTAGAGTAACAATACAATGGAAACCCCCCAAAAGTGACCACATTTTGGAAACTACACCCCTCACAGAACATATCAAGTGGTATAGTGAGCAATTTGACCCCATAGTCGTTTCACAGATTTTATTAACATTGGGACATGAAAATGAAAAATTACTTTTCACAAGAGGATAAAGGAGAAAAAGTGCCCCAAAGTTGGTTACACAATTTCTCCTGAATACAGGAATGCTCCCCATGTGGTTGTAATCTGCTGTATAGGTACATGGCAGGGCTCAGAAGGGAAAGAGCGCTATTTGGCTGTTGGAGAGAAGATTTTGCTGGAATAGTTTACGGGTGCCATGTCGCATTGCAGAGCTCCTAAAGTACCAGTACAATGGAAACCCCCAAAAGTGACCCCATTTTGGAAACTACACCCCTCAAGGAATTTCTCAAGGGGTATGGTGAGCATTTTGACCCTACAGCTGTTTCACAGATTCTATTAACATTGGGATGTAAAAATTACTTTTTTTTCCAATAAACCGTCCATTTAGCGCCATATTTTTAATTTTTTACAAGGAGATAAAGAAGAAAAAACACCCCAAAGTTTGTTACACAATTTCTCCTGAACACAGAAATGCCCCATATGTAGTCGGAAACTGCTGTTAGGGGTATATGGTGGGGCTCAGAATGGAAAGATCGTTATTGGCTTTTGGAGGGCAGATTATGCTGGAATAGTTTTCAGGTACCATATTGCATTTGCAGAGCCCCTAAAGTATCAATACAATGGAAACCCCTCAAAGGTGACCCCATTTTAGAAACTACACCCCTCAAGGAATGTATCAAGGGGTATTATCATTTTGAGCCTAAAATGCTTTCCAAAAAATAATGTACAAAGTGAAAATTGAAATTTTTAAATAAATATGCCATTTTGGTGCCCAATACGTTGCACCCACTTTGAGTCATCAGAGACATGTACTCCTAAAACTATTAAGTGGGCTATCCCGGGTACAAAAAAATTATATAATGTGGGTGTAAACTGCTGCTTGGGCACACACCAGGCTTAGAAGGGAAGGAGCACTGCGCTTTTTAGCTTTTGGAGTATAGATTTAGAGGGACTTTCTGGATGCCATGTTGTTTTTGCAGAGCACCAGAGATGCCAGTAAATTGAAATTCCCCAAGAAGTGACCCCATTTTGTATGGGCAATTTTAGGGGCTTTGCCAATATGACATGGTGTCCAAAATCCAACAATCTAAATCCACGCTCCAAAAGCCACATAGCACTCCTTCACATCTGCCCCCTGTTGTGTACCCAAACTGCAGTTTATGCCCACATGTATGACACTGTTGTATCCAGGATAACGTACTTAATGTCATATGTGGGTATTAACTGCTGTTTGGGCACAGAAGGAAAGGAGCGCTGTTTTGGTTTTTGAAGCACAGTTTGGTTTTTGGACACTTTTGCAGAGCCCCTGAATTGCCAGTAAAGTGGAATCCGCAGACTTGTGACCCCATTTTGGAAACTACACCCCTGAAGGGATTTATCAAGTGGGGTAGCGAGCATTATAACCCTTAAGTGTTGCATTCATTTAATTTCAATAAATGAATGCGCAACTTATAATGAAAAGGGAAAATTGCAATTTTCATTGCCCGATATTTTGTGCCCAGTTTATGTCAGCAGACACAAACACTCTAAAAACTGTTACGCAGGGATCCCGGGCACAACAGCTTTTGGAGCGTTCATATCTGATACAAGCCGGGCACAATGTATTATGAATCGAAATTACATATTCCTGGAAAAATTGCCATTTTCACCTTTTACAATCAGCTGCGTATTCATTTCTGGAACATAAATTATAGCAACACTTGGAGGTTAAAAATGCTCACTGTACCCCTGGATAAATTCCTTCAGGGGTGCAGTTTCCAAAATGGAAGGGGATTCCACTTTACTGGCAATTCAGGAGCTCTGCAACAGTGTCATGACGTCCAAAAGCTAAACTGTCTAAATCTGTGCGCCGAAAATCAAATATCGCTCATTCCATTTTATGCTCTGCTGTGCCCAAACAGCAGTTTATACCCACATATGACATTAAGTACATTACCCTGGGTACACCAGTGTCATACATGTTGGCATAAACTGCAGTTTGGGGACACAGCAGGGCACAGAAGGGAAGGGGCGCTATGTGGCTTTTGGAGTTCAGATTCAGATGTTTGGTATCTGGACGCCATGTCATGTTTGCAGAGCCTCTAAGGTACCAGAAAAGTGGAATCCCCTAGGGTGTGACCCCATTTTGAAAACTGCACCCCTCAAAGAATTTATCAGGGGGTGCAATAAGCATTAGTATCCCAGACGTGAATGCATAGCGCATGGTGAAGAGTGAATATGTAAGCTGTGCGGAGTGCATTGGGAATACCAAATTCCCTACTATATCCCCAGTAGCTCCTATGATTGGGGGGGGGGTCACTTTGGGGGTCACTTTTAGTTTATTTTCCCTTGTAAGCTCTAAAATTGGAGTGTCCCCTGATAAACGCTTGCACAGCTTATACCGTACATTCCCTTCCTGCCACAGCCAGTTGTGTTCTAATGATTTGGTGATTTGGGGGGTTTTTGTCTTCACATTGTACAAGCTATATCTTTTTTATTTTCCTGGTGATGTGGCCATATGAGGGCTGATTTTTTTTGTGGTATGAGATGCATTTTTTAATGACACCATTTTTTTGGGTGCCTATAACTTATTGGATAAATTATATTAACTCTTTCTGGGTGGATTAAAAAAACATCAATTCTGGCATTGGTTTTCACCTTTTAATTTTTTTGCCGTACAACATAAGTAACATATTACCTTTATTCTGCGGGTCGGTACGATTACGGCAATACCTCATTTATATTGTTTTTTTATGCATTACTAATTCTGCAGAACAAAAACCCATTTGTGGACATAAATAAATTGTTTTTGCATCACCATCTCCTGAGAGGCGTAACATTTTTATTTTTCGGTTGACAGAGTTGGTTTAGGGCTTATTTTTTGCAGGAGGACATGTGCTTTTTATTGGTATTATTTAGAGGTACATATGAGTTTTTGATCACTTTTTTTAGCATTTTTTTGTAAGCGAGAGAGCCAAAAAAAAAAACAAAACTTTTTTTTACATTTTTTACTTGTTTTATAAGGACACCTGAGCCAGCGATGCTCTGATCGCTGGCTCACTATTATAGACTGCAATACAAGAGTATACACGTGTATTGTAGTCTATACAAGAAGTCAGGTGATGTAGACGTATTGGCTGACTTCCTGACATCCTGGCAGGATCAACCAGGTACTGGGAGATTCAGGCAGCCTGGGGTCACTGGCCAGACCCCGGGCTGCAGATTATAGATATCGGCACCCCCCGATCTTGCTGGGGGGGGCGGCAACATGGCGGAATCCTTGGATACCACGGTAATGTTTCACCGTGGCATCCAAGGGGTTAAAACCCCCGATTAGAACTCAGTTCCGACCGGGGGTTATGGAGCAGGGTGTTAGCTGTCAGTTATAGCTAACACCCGCTCCCGATCCCTCTCACAGTGTCTCTGAAGTGCCGGCCATAAATTTACAATTAGGTGGACTTCAAAGACCAGGACCTGACCGCTGGCCGTAAATTTACGGCCGGCGGTCGTCATCCGGTTAAACTGGCTGAAAACATTGTGTACAGTGCTGGCCAAAAGTATTGGCACCCCTGCAATTCTGTCAGATAATACTCAATTTCTTCCAGAAAATGATTGCAATCACAAATGCTTTGGTAATAATATCTTCATTTAATTTGTCGTCAATGGAAAACCACAAAAAGAATTGTCAAAAAGCCAAATTGGATATAATTCCACACCAAACATAAAAAAGGGGGTGGACAAAAGTATTGGCACCCTTTGAAAAATCATGTGATGCTTCTCTAATTTGTGTAATTAACAGCACCTGTTACTTACCTGTGGCACATAACAGGTGGTGGCAATAACTAAATCACACTTGCAGCCAGTTGAAATGGATTAAAGTTGACTCAACCTCTGTCCTGTGTCCTTGTGTGTACCACATTGAGCATGGAGAAAAGAAAGAAGACCAAAGAACTGTCTGAGGACTTGAGAAGCAAAATTGTGAGGAAGCATGAGCAATCTCAAGGCTACAAGTCCATCTCCAAAGACCTGAATGTTCCTGTGTCTACCGTGTGCAGTGTCATCAAGAAGTTTAAAGCCCATGGCACTGTGGCTAACCTCCCTAGATGTGGACGGAAAAGAAAAATTGACGAGAGATTTCAACGAAAGATTGTGCGGATGGTGGCTAAAGAACCTCGACTAACATCCAAACATGTTCTAGCTGCCCTGCAGTCCAAGGGTACAACAGTGTCAACCCGTACTATCCGTCGGCGTCTGAATGAAAAGGGACTCTATGGTAGGATACCCAGGAAGACCCCACTTCTGACCCAGAGACATAAAAAAGTCAGGCTTGAGTTTGCCAAAACTTACCTGAGAAAGCCAAAAACTTTTTGGAAGAATGTTCTCTGGTCAGATGAGACAAAAGTAGAGCTTTTTGGGAAAAGGCATCAACATAGAGTTTACAGGAAAAAAAAAAAAGAGGCCTTCAAAGAAAAGAACACGGTCCCTACAGTCAAACATGGCGGAGGTTCCCTGATGTTTTGGGGTTGCTTTGCTGCCTCTGGCACTGGACTGCTTGACCGTGTGCATGGCATTATGAAGTCTGAAGACTACCAACAAATTTTGCAGCATAATGTAGGGCCCAGTGTGAGAAAGCTGGGTCTCCCTCAGAGGTCATGGGTCTTGCAGCAGGACAATGAACCAAAACACACTTCAAAAAGCACTAGAAAATGGTTTGAGAGAAAGCACTGGAGACTTCTAAAGTGGCCAGCAATGAGTCCAGACCTGAATCCCATAGAACACCTGTGGAGAGATCTCAAAATGGCAGTTTGGAGAAGGCACCCTTCAAATCTCAGGGACCTGGAGAAATTTGCCAAAGAAGAATGGTCTAAAATTCCAGCAGAGCGTTGTAAGAAACTCATTGATGGTTACCGGAAGCGGTTGTTCGCAGTTATTTTGTCTAAAGGTTGTGCTACCAAGTATTAGGCTGAGGGTGCCAATACTTTTGTCCGGGCCATTTTTGGAGTTTTGTGTAAAATGATCAATGATTTAACTTTTTTTTTCATTCTCTGTTGTGTTTTTTCATTGCAAGCAAAATAAATGAAGATATTATTACCAAAACATTTGTGATTGCAATCATTTTCTGGAAGAAATTGAGTATTATCTGACAGAATTGCAGGGGTGCCAATACTTTTGGCCAGCACTGTATAACACTGTCAGAAATCCTAGGAACCTATCTATTCAATTCCAGCTCTCTAAGTCAAACACACCTGAAGTTATGTCATATTGAAAGTGACATGTATGTCTATGGAAAAACATATGGTAAGCAGTGGATACACTGCACTGCCACTATCTTTTATTCATTTTAACATGGAGGGATAATTTCTTGGGGGAAAAGTGCTTGCCCATGAATCTTAGATAGCTATGGCACCTAAATTGCAAAAAGTAAGTACAACAAGCTGCTTGTTATTTGGGAGAAAAATTTGTGGCTGTGAGCCAAGATGAAAAGTGATGGAGAATTGGCTTTTCAAAGAGAAAAAAAAAAAAACACCAAAAATCTCGTTATCTTCCAACATTGTGTTATAAGAAGAAATGGTGGGGGGCTGTTTATTTTCTCATTATTATACCAACAGAGTGGCAATGGCAAGTGGCACTAGCAACTATAGAATTTGAAAAAAATTGTGGTACACTGTCAGCGTGCCTGCCACATGAAAAGTGAAGTGATAAAGAACTGACTTCATAAAAAAGTCAGCAAATATTGTCCCTTAATAGGAGCAGATGCAGCAACATTGAATGACAATTAACCCCTTCCCGACATCTGTCGTAATAGTACGACGGATGTCGGGTGTTTTAAATATGTTGTTTAAATATGTTTTATACAGCAGACACCCGGCGCTGCACTGATCACAGGCATTAACCCCTATGGTACTTCGTTCAAAGCTGACCGAGGTGCCATTTCATCGGCGGCGCGCGGGCGCCGCCATTTTGCCATTGGCATGACAGCTGGGAGCCTTGTGAAGGCTCCCAGGCCTGTCTTTAGTTACTTTATATTGCAGGCTGCTCTATGAAGCCTGCAATAGAAGCGCCGTTTTATTGCAATGCATTGCATTAGTGATCAGATCACCTGGGGTTCAAGACCCCTAGGAGGTCTAATAAATGTAAAAAATAAATAAATAAAAAATAAGAAATATTAAAAGTTCAAATCACCCCTCTTTCCCTAGAACACATATAAAAGTACTTAAATACTGTGAAACACATACACATTGGTTATCTGTGTGTCCGAAAACGCCCGGTCTACAAATCTATAAAAATATTTTTCCTGTATGGTAAACACCGTAGCGGGAAAAAAAATCAAAAGTGCCAAACCGCCACATTTTCACTGTTTCGCCTCTGATAAAAAATTTGAATAAAAAGTGATCAAAGCAATAGACATTTTCCAAAATGGTATAACTAAAAAGTACACCGGGTCCCACAAAAAAAAAGATGCCCTATGCATCCTTGTACATGGAAGTATAAAAAAGTTACGGGTGTCAGAATATGGAGACTTTTAGAAAAAAAAAATTTTTTGCACAGTTTTGGATTTTTAAGGGATTAAAATGTAAATAAAACCATACAAATTTGGCATCCCCAGAATCGTACTGAAATATAGAATACAGGTGACATGTCATTTTGGCTGCACAGTGAACGACGTAAAAACAAAGCCTGTAAGAAAGTCGCACAAATGCACTTTTTCTTCAAATCCACCCCATTCTGAATTTTTTTCCAGCTTCCCAGTACATTGTATAGAATAATAAATGGTAGCATCATGAAATAAAATTTGTCCCGCAAACATTAAAGTTATGGGGTTTGGAAAGGGGAGAGTCAAAAACGAAAATCAAAAAATTCCTCCAGCGGGAAGGGGTTAAAGAATTTGATGAAAAATTTGTGACACACTATCAGTGTGCCTGGTCTGCTAGCTGAAAAAGCTAGAATATACTCTAAAATGGAAAGGATTCTATGACTCTGAGAATAACACTTGGAAAGCAGAAAAGAACCTGGATTATTATGACAGGTATCCCTGTATGGGAGCACATGCCACATCAACATTGTGTTGGGAGAGTAACAATTTACAGAATTTCAAGAAAAAAATTGGGGTACACCGTCAGCGTGATTACTGCCTAGTTAGCCAGCTGAAAAAGTTGGACTTTCTTCCAAAAGTGATCATGAGGTAGAATTTGTGCTTCTTTTTCTTCTCACGGTTATCTACTCCACTGTGTCTGTGGTTTGCTGCATGCAGTAATCATTCACTGTATACTGATGCTCCACTATGTGCCACATTGCCACTCAATGTGCACTTCACCTTACAGTCATGAAATGAAGGAGGGGAACTGTAAGCAATGACTTGACCTGGTGAACTTGTGGGTGGGAAATCGTCCAGTGTGGAGGAATTGGAAGAGGTCGCATGAACATTGTGTTGGCAAAGTGATGCTTTACAGGATTTCAAGAAAAATTTGTGGCACACTATCATGGTGCAAAAAGCTAGAATATCTTCCAGAATGAAAAGGATTCTATGACTGTGAGAACAGCACTTGGGAGCCAGAAAAGAACCTGGATTATCCTGCCAGTTATCCCTGAATGGGAGCAAATAACACATCTACATTGTGGCAATTTACAAAATTTCAAGAAAAACAGAGGAGGAAGAGGAAAAGCAGATAGTTGATAATGACAATGACCATGCATTAGGTGTGGATGTGGCCTGCCTACATAGACAAACATGGAGAGAAGGAATAGAACGGGCTTGATGATGCCAATTCATGTTAGTACGGAGAGACCTAGTTCCTACATATGTGACTACATGTCTATGGCTCATTATCTACTTGCAGATCTTGTACCTTGCCAATGATTTTGTCATTTGGTAGGTAATGTACAAAAAATTTCCCATACAGGAGATGACCACATGTAGCTGCTGCTGCCAAAACCAGCAGCAGTGGAAACGTGTCTGTCAGTGCCACCACCCCCTGAACTTGCCTTAGATCTACCCCAGGTAGATCTTTGGGATGTTGCGCTGCACATTTTATGGAATTATTACTATTGCAACTGCAACCACCCTTTTCCTCTGATGGCACCCTGACCTGGTTGCCAGGTCTTATGTGTAATAGAATCATTATCGGATTCAATAGTGTCATCATCTTCCCCATTTTATTGTGACTCATCATGGCAATGGGATTCCTGTATGCCTTCACAATTCCTAACAGATTTCTCCCTAGTGCCCCTGCCAGCACCACTACTAGTAGCACACCCCTGACACTACTACTTTCATCACCAACACTCATGTCTTCATGAGTGTCTACATGTCTACACCTCTACATAAAAAAAAAAAAAAAAAAAAAAAAACTGGCAGTACTCAACAAACTCATCAAGACTTGTGCCCAAGACTCAACGGGACTACTAGTGATTGGCATCTGAGTCAGTGAAGAAGACATAGTTGACAGTACCGAAAGACAGCGTGGTAAACTACGTGTTACAACAGCAGAGGAGGCTGAACACACAGAACCCTGGCTCAACATTTCTGTTTCACTGCTTTCAAAAACGCCTTTATTCTCAGGAAGTACAACAACTCTGCACCTACTGACATGGGTTGTCAGGACCAGAGATAGTATTGCTGTTTCCACCGACATTCTTATTGTTAGTACTTGCAAAAGTGTTTTCTCCTTTCCCTCCTTTTGCCTGTCCCCTGCCCTCTTTTATTCCAGTCATTTTACTGCACACTACTTAATTATAATAGCGATTGGCAACAATTCTGATACTGTATATGTTGTTTTTGTTTTTACCAAAAATATTTCAAGAAAATTAGCACAGCCCTATAAGGGTGACCTGGTCAGTGAGAATTACACTAGAATTGCTTGATCAGTCAGATTGGTTTATTTTTTGCTGTTACAAAGCCCCTTAAGAAACTGATTTTTTTCAAATTAGCAGGCTTCATCACACTGTTTATTGAGTGAGAAAAAAAAAATTATCAGATTGTATCAGATTAGTGCAGGCAGCATCAGTGTATTGCTGTTATAACAGCAGTTTGTATGTATTTAACAAAAAAAAAATTTAACTCATGACCAAAGAAAACCCTTAAGAAAAGACTTTTAACTAAACAGGCTTTGTTAGTTAAAATACTTTAAGACACTCCATGGACAGTCACAGACACTCTCAGATCCAACTTTTCTATTGCAAAACAGACTTAAGAACAACTATGTTAACCACTCTATGGACAAAACAGCCTTAGACAAAATTAGATTATTGGCAATAATAACTGTCCTTTGTCTGTTTGTATGCAGCAGTCTGGTTCACAAAGCACAGATATTCTCCCTCACTCCTATCTATGATTTCTATCACTAATATGCCTGTAATTGATTAAGGCTAAGTTCACATCTGCATTCGGATTTCTGTTTGGGGGGTCTGCTTGGGGAACGGAATCCCTGAACGTGGTGCAAGCGATGGTGTGAAGCCAGTGTAAATCTGACTAAGGCTAGGTTCACACCGGGCTCAGTCTCTGTTCCCTTCCCCATTCCACTTGAAAAATGGAGCAAGCAGGACTTTTCTCTCCGCATTTTTTGGGCAGAAACTGGGTGGAAGAACGGAAACCCGAACGCTAGTGTGAACCTAGCGTCAACTGTGTTCTAATTCTCCTACTTCTAAAATTCTAAATCTTTTTACAGCACTCAATGCTCTGTATCATGTGGTGATGAATAAAACATCCATCCTCTAATTCCGCCATCACTGAAATACATGTTCCAGTCCACAGCACCTTATATACTGTAAATGACATCAGCACTGTAAGGTGTCCACCAACCACTGACTATTGGCTGAGAGGCTGTCAACTGATGTCAGGTGATGCCAGTATGTCTCAGTAACTCACAGATACTTGTACCTTCTACATGTGGCAGTGGCTACTTTAGTTCATCCAAGACGAAATGCTATTTAATCAGTTTCATTAAAAACCGACAATTTGGGTCGAACCCAGCTTGTGACGAATTGGTTTGCCCATCTGTAACTATAATGTTTATTGGAGGTCCTTCACAAGAAATGCTCTTGCTCTGATTTATATCCAGTCATGGCCGTAAGTGTTGGCACCCCTGAAATTTTTGCCGAAAATTTAGTATTTCTCCCAGAAAAGTATTGCAATTACATATGTTTTCTTACACACGTGTTTATTTCCTTTGTGTGTATTGGATCAACACAAAAAAAACGTGTAAAAAAAAAAAAAAAAGCCACAAATGACTTAATTTCATGCAAGAATAGAAAATTGGGCCGGATAAACTTACTGGCACCCTCAAATTAATATTTGGGTGCACGCCCTTTGGCAAAAATAACTTGACTGTTGGTACTGTGTTCTTTTCTTTGTAGGCCTCATTATGTTTTCAGTAAACAGTAGAATGATGTGCTTTACCAAAAAGCTCCATCTTGGTCTCATCTGTCCACAAGACGTTTTCCCAGAAGGATTTTGGCTTACTAACCTACATTTTGGCAAGCTGAAGTCTAGCTTTTTTATGTCTCTGTGTCAGATGGGGGGGTCATCCTGGGTCTCCTGCCATAACATTTCATTTCATTCAAATGTCAACAGATAGTTTGCGCTGACACTGATGCACCCTGAGCCTGCAGGACAGCTTGAATTTCATCCGGACTATACTGTGTTGCAACCTTTCATCAATTTTTCTCTTCCGTTCACGTTCAGGGAGATTAGCTACGGTGTCATGGGTTGTAAACTTCTTGATGATGTTGCGGACAAAGAAACATCAAGATCTCTGGAGATTGACTAGTTACCTTGAGATTTTGGTTTTCAAGTCCTCAACCAGTACTCTTCTCTTTCTGTTCTCCATGCATAGTGTGGCACACACAGATACACAATACAAAGATTGAGTAAACTTCTCTCTTTTGTATCTGGTTTCAGGTGTAATTTTTATATTGCCCACACCTGTTACTTGCCATAGGTGAGTTTGAATGAGCATCACATGCTGGAAACAAAGTTACTTACCCACAATTTTAAAAAGGTGCCAACAATTTTGTCCAGCCCATTTTTGGAGTGTGTGAAACTATGTCCAATTTGCCTTTTTCCTTAGTTTTTTGTGTTGTTCCAATGGAACACACAATGGAAATAGATATGTATATAACAAACATGTGTAATTGCAATAATTTTCTGGGATAAATACCTAATTTTCTGGAAAAGTTTCAGGGGTGCCAACAATTATGGCCATGGCTGTACACAATGGATGTTGGCATTTTTAGTTTACTAAGGTGCTGTGTTATCCTTTGTGCTACACAGAGTTTGTCATCCTTTGTAGTGTTAGTTTGCGCGATATATATATCAAGGTATATCTTTTCGATGTATTTTGTACTTTTGCACTGCTTTAGTGTCTAATTGGCTGATATTTTGATGTGCAGGGTGACCCCTCTTACCTAATGTTGCGTTTTATGCTATTATCTTATTTTGCAGTATTTTTTGCCCATATATTATACTGCTCATTAAAGCCCCTGATGAACTCTGTAAATTAAAGGGAAACATGTTACTCATTGGTTTATTTCTGATATTTCACAGTACCTTTTTTGTGCTATGTGGGAAGCTGGATGTTTATGATTTTCAGTAGTCCATGTTATTTTCTGTATGTTGCATATTATAGGAGGCAATTCTTAATGATGCATATTAAACATTAAGTTTTAGGGGTTGGACTTTCTTCCTGTGATTTAATTCTGTAGTGGTAAACTGTGTTCAAGAAAGTAATTCCTACTTTGTGACATGGACATATTACTTTGTGACATATTATTCCAGGTGAGGGTCAGGGAAAGGGGCCGTATGCTGTGTGGGAGCAGGGGTGCCCGAGTCAAAAGTTTGCTATGGGGCCTAGTCTTTGCTAGTTACACACCTGGGGTAGGGGACAGACTAAAGGAGTGGGAAGAGGAAACACTATGCTACCATCATTCCATCCACAACTGCCAAGTAATAATAAGAATGTGGGTGACAACAGCAGCACCACTTCTGGTAGCAATATTACATTGTCCCATTATTGCATCCTCTACTGACGACAAATTAGTTTACAGCCTACCTACTCCCCATCTCTGCAAAGAGCATGCCTAGAAAACTCTCCCATAGACTTCAATGAGTCAAGTCAGCTCCAAACTGTTGCTGCCTAGGGCCATGACAATGCTCTAAAAGCGCATCACTAAATACTGTTAATAAAGCAGAGAAAAAGCTTAGGCAAGAAGGCAGATCCCCTAATCAAGTACAGAAAACAGAATTTAAAAATCAGAGAATAAAAACAAATTAGAAAAAAGTGATATATTTCAATAGTTGGTTTTAATTAATAAATTTTAAAAAGGGCCATACAATCCTAATGACCTTCTAATGATCTTTTAGACAGTGGAAATTGCAAACATGAAGCTAATAGATAGATTTATATAGCCAACTTCTGCTTTATGAATCAAAGTATAGAACAGGGTGGAAGAAGACCAGTCACAATGCTCTGCTGTCCAGAGGATTTTAGGGAGTACACATTCTGTGTGCCCTTCTCTGTGAATTTCACTGGTAAGAGTCAGATATCTTAATCTCGAGATCTTCAGTTATTGTATTGCAGAGTCCATGGTTGCACGACATCCTTTGAGGTTTAATGTGTCACAAAATCTATTATGCTCTGGAATTGTATACTACTGACATGGATTAAAGCGAACAAATTATGTTATATAAACTTTTAAATTATAACACAATTGGATCAAATGGAAAGGTGTCCAAACACTTGAACATACCTAATTTTATGTGAAAATGTATTTCTGTTGTAATAGTGCACATTTAGTCTTCCATAAATAACTTGTAATACTTTATATTTTCAGCAATACCTTTTCAAAATGTAACATTATCTGGAAACAATCTAACAATGAAATGGAAAGAGAAGATAGCAATAAAATCATTATATTGTATTGCATGGCAAACTAGTGAGAAGAAAGAAGTCTTTAGCAATCTCATAGAAAATCTAAACAACAATAATGCAACATACAATGCAACCATACTTACAGGTAATTATAATCTTTACAAACTTAATGATAATCTACAATATGACTAGACAATACATCATAGCCAATGAATATATGTATATATGAATATATATACTTTGCAATAAAGTTTGTGATGTGTTTGCCTGTTGGACAAATGCCTGAATTCAATATTTCTCATCCATATATTAAAGGGGTATTTCCATGAACCTAATCATATCTATATTTGTAGATAATTAAAAGTTAAACATTTTTGCAAATATAAGTAGTTAAAAATTCTGCAGAGCTTTAAAGGTTTTCTTTAACTTCTTAGTGGTGACATCTGTTGTCTTGCTCAGTTGCCAATGGATACGACCACGAATGCAGAAACTTTCTATGGTCTGGGACTTGTCAGGAACCCAGCCATGACTTTCTTATTGTACTTGGGTTATCAGACAGGGACACTTCATATATCAGAAGATATCCACAATAAGGAAATCATCAGCTGATTTTCTGGCCTTAGAAAGGTCCTGCATTCATGGTCGTATCCACTGGCAACCGATCAAGACAACAACTCGTGACCACAACATATTTAGAGAAAATCTTTAAAACTCTGCAAAATGTTTAATTACTTATATTTGCAAAAATGTTTGACTTTTAATTATCTACAAATTTTAAAATAGTTATGTTCATGGGAATACCCCTTTAAGTCAAATCTAGTTCTGAAGAGTAGAAACACTAGAAATGGACATCTAACCTTGCCTGCTGAAGAGTGGAGAGATTTTCTGTGGCCATGACAAATAAATTAGATCTTAAGGTTTCCATACACATTGGATGTAAGAATGTCAAACCCACTGATTTCAACCGGACAGGCCAACTGTCTATCTTGACTCTCTCTAATGGCAGATATCAGGAAAAGTAGGATAAGGCATGTTGGATTTCATTATACTTTTTTCTGTGTTCTTACTGGAGATAAGTCACTTCCAGATGAGTCTGACAGTGGCTTATTCTCCTTTCACTATTGAAAGGGCATGCATGCTCATCAGGTCCAAGCATGCATGTGTATAGGCATAAGCTGTCAGCAAGTAATCACTTTTGCAAAAAAAGACACATAAACTGAAGCATAAGCAAAGCATAATAACGTTTCATTTAAACTAGGTGCTGAATGTACATTTCACTGCGCTGGCTATCTCACCGTCTCTCTCCGCATACTTAGCTGGTGGCTTACCTGTGCTTCACACTGTGTGGTTCCTGAATCTCCTGTTGCTTCTCCTGGTCCATTCCATTGGGCAGGTGCACTCTCCCTCTCAGCAACTTAAGAGTTTAACATGCATATCTGTGGACCCTTCTGCCAGAATGATCAGGTCTATTTATACCTGCTTAGTCCTTTGCACTGTGCCTTAGCAATATAGGTTTTCAGCTAGGTTGTTCCTGCGAAGGTATCTTGCTTCTGTGATTCTGCTAGATTCTTGTGTATTGACCTTGGTCTGTTTCTAGACTTCGCTATTGATTCTGAATCGGTTCTATTGTCATTCTGTGTATGACCGCTGCCTTTCCCTGACCTGTGAAACCATCTTGACCTTTTGGCTTGTTCATGGCCTTGCTCTCTTTCTGCCTACCACAGACCTTTGGACCATACCTGACTTGCTTTGCTTGATGTTCTGGTGCTTTGCCGCCAACATCAGGAGCACTCTGAGAGGTAATGATCTGGTAGGGAGAAAATGGGGGAGGCTACATAGATAATCAAACTGGTTAGGTGGCACAGCAGGTCCACATCCCACTTTCTATTGCAATAACTTTAAGAGATTATTTCAATATTAAAACTTATCACCTATTCACAGAACTGCTAGGACTCTCACTGATTGATAATATAGGGAGTCCCTTGTATGAATGGGAGAGCTGTCAAGCATGTGTATTGCTTTTCCATTTAATTTTATGTGACTGCCAAACAGAAAGAAAGTGCAGAACTTGGTTGCTTTTGGCAGTTCCATATATCTGAATGGAGCGACAGCGTGCATGCTCGACATCCCCTCCATTCACACAAAAGACTCAATGGGGGATATTTATGAAGATTTGTGTAATGATCATTTGTGTTAGGTAACTTTACCATGTCAAACTGGGAAGCTTTTGTAGTTTCAGAGGCTTCCTGGCTTGGTCCAGTTAGCAGCTGAGGAGGCCTATATAAGACCACGCCCTCCTGACACTAGTGCCGACTAATTAGTTTGCTATTGCTAGTTTGACTCTTCATTTTGTGTGTGTTCCTGTTTAATTTGTGACCACTGGCTTGCTCCCTGGATTCCCTATTTGCCTCCTGATCCTGATTTGACGTTCCCAGTTGGATTTTTGGCCCCTGGCTTGTTTTGTGGATACTGCTCTTGTCTCCTGATTTTGTCTATTATGTTCTCTCCTGGTTTTGACCCTGCTGTTCAATTTCTCCACACCACTGCATAAGTTTTAGTGGAATTTGTTCTGGTTTCTGCAGTGGTGCATTTATTATTAGTACATCTCTCTGTCTGCCGACAATTCAGATTCCCAGATTCAGCGCAAGTCCATCTTGTCTCGCGACAAGCTCTGGTGAAAGCATCTGGGGATTGGTCTTGGCTCGCAGAAGTGTGCTAATTTTAAATAGCTTTCTCTACTGCTCGCAGTTATCAGCCAATATCCTGCTATTGCTTTTAATGTGGCCTTGCATCTGCAGTCTAATCAGAACAATTTGCACTAGTGAACTGGCACAAATGGTATTACTGTATATGTAGCTCAAATGAGCCTTTCCACTGCTCCGCCCAAGACACCATCACCAACTTTAAGCCGGCCTATTGCAGTCATTGCTCTAATATGAACTGATTGGCCATGCAGACACAGAGTGATTGTACAAAAAGGCCCCCCACAGTCAATGAGGGGGGGGGTTATGTACTAAGCTGGAAAGGCTCATGGGGAACGGTGTGATGGAAGTGGAAGTTAGTGACAGTTTGTGTATAACCAAATGAGAGATTTTAGTGTGTATGTACAGTATATATATATATACTGAATATACACACGTGGACAAAATTGTTGGTACCCCTCGTTTAATGAAATAAAAACCCACAATGGTCACAGAAATAACTTGAATCTGACAAAACTAATAATATATAAAAATTCTATGAAAATGAACAAATGAAAGTCAGACATTGCTTTTCAACCATACTTCAACAGAATTTTTTTAAAAAAAGAAAACTCATGAAACAGGCCTGGACAGAAATGATGGTACCCTTAACTTAATATTTTGTTGCACAACCTTTTGAGGCAATCACTGCAATCAAACAATTCCTGTAACTGTCAATGAGACTTCTGTACCTCTCAACAGGTATTTTGGCCCACTCCTCATGAGCAAACTGCTCCTATTGTCTCGGGTTTGAAGGGTGCCTTTTCCAGACGGCATGTTTCAGCTCCTTCCAAAAGTGCTCAATAGGATTTAGGTCAGGGCTCATAGAAGGCCACTTCAGAATAGTCCAATGTTTTCCTCTTAGCCATTCTTGGGTGTTTTTAGCTGTGTGTTTTGGGTCATTATCCTGTTGCAAGACCCATGACCTGCAACTGAGACCAAGCTTTCTGACACTGGGCAGCACATTTCTCTCTAGAATCCCTTGATAGCCTTGAGATTTCATTGTACCCTGCACAGATTCAAGACACCCTGTGCCAGATGCAGCCCCAGAACTTAACAGAGCCTCCTCCATGTTTCACAGTAGGGACAGTGTTCTTTTCAAGATATGCTTCATTTTTCCGTCTGTGAACATGGAGCTGATGTGCCTTGCCAAAAATTTTGATTTTTGTCTCATCTGCCCATAGGACATTCTCCCAGAAGCTTTGTGACTTGTCAACATGTAGTTTGGCAAATTACTTTTGTCAGATTCAAGTTATTTCTGTGACCATTGTGGGTTTTTCTTTCATTAAACGAGGGGTACCAACAATTTTGTCCACGTGTGTGTGTGTGTGTGTGTGTGTGTTATATATATATATATATATATATATATATATATATATACACACACACAAAAAAAGATTCAGACAGCACATCCCAATGTGAACAGGTGCAAGCTACTGTGGTAAAATGTATAAAAACAAAAAAGTGTAGCAGCACTCTGACACAGCACAAGGGTATATAGAGAACAGAGATAGCATTACTGCTATTATTGGCACCTACAAATTAATATGGTGTATAAACTAAAATTTTGAGGTTCTTAGTTATACATATTTGATCAAACGGTAGGAAGCCCACCTGCCCCGACAAGGCGACCTCATTAAGGTGGGACCCTATACTAATGCCTCTATTAAACCCAAAATAAATCTACAATGTGAACACAGGGCAATAACATACCTCTTGGACCCAGAACAGGTCTACAATATGAACACAGGGCAAATAGGATCTAGAGGACCCAGAACAGGTCTACAATGTGAACACAGGGCAAATAGGATCCAGAGCATACTCAACTTAAAATAGCCTAGGGGCAAATGGGGAACTGAAAAATATCCTCTATTCCACTTATATAAACCCGTGCAATTGAATGGGAGTGCAAGTCCAATTAGAGGGAACCACACCCCCCATGCAGTACACACACTAAAAAGATTCAGACAGCACATCCCAATGTGAACAGGTGCAAGCTACTGTGGTAAAATGTATAAAAACAAAAAAGTGATCCAAGTGATCAAATCTGTATAACTAAGAACCTCAAAATTTTAGTTTATACACCATATTAATTTGTAGGTGCCAATAATAGCAGTAATGCTATCTCTGTTCTCTATATACCCTTGTGCTGTGTCAGAGTGCTGCTACACTCTTTTGTTTTATATATATATATATATATATATATATATATATATATATCTTGCTAAGTGTTTAGATTAAGCTTATTATTTCTGAAAAGTAAAGTGTATTTATTACTATAAAATATTGACAAATTATTATGGTATCGATGGTTTTATTTATTATTGTTTATTAGTTAATATTTTGTTGGTGATTTAAAATTTGCTGTTTTTTTTTTCCCAGATAATTTTCGCCTAATGAAATGTTACAAAATTAATATTTACAAGATGGGTACTAACCAGACTACTGTGGGCACAACATACTACTTCAAGCGTATGTCAGAATGATCACTTTCTCTACATTTGTAATTTAGTATTTTGACCCTTTTTCAGTGTCTCAAGAATGTTATAACAATATTGTCCCTACTGACATTCTAAATTAAAGGGGTTGACTAAGACCCAAAATTAAAGGGGTAATCCGGAGCACAGATCCATATGCTTCTGGCTCTGTACTCTATGCTCAAAACCAGCGTGGGAGGCTTGGTGTCAGACCCTCACCAATCTCACATTAATGACATTAATTCTAATTATAGGTCATTAATTTGGGGTCTTTAATTTAAATACCAAATGTAATCTGCATTTGCTAATGAGAGCATGTAACATATCTTATTAGGTGAAAGTGGAAATCTTCCATATCACCCAGCAAGTTGTGGTTTCTTCTTCAAAAGTGTTCAAAAATTGAAAAGCAAATAAGTAAGCCACTACCCAGTATGCCCTATCATTCTTCTGCTGTTGGAGCACATCATATGGCCCCCATACTCATGAGAACGTCAGATGACCTTATCAAAATCATTGGGTTTCACCAGCTTTTATCCCAGCTGTATTCTGTTTCTTGTGCCATAATAATGTTATCCTATACAAGTGAATAGGAGCTGTGCTGCAGTAACTCAGTAGAGCCACTACACAAAGCTATTAGCTATGTATACAGAGCTATCTGCTGCCAGCTCTGTTCTCTATATAGGGGCTGATGAGAAGAGTTCAAGTGTCAGACCCCTATCAATAGGATAGGTCAGTGGCGTAACTAGGAATGGCTGGGCCCCAAGGCGAACATTTGACATGGCCCCCGCTCCCCGAACCGCTGCCCCAACCTCCCTACACTATTATGCCCCATAGTGGCCCCTGCACACAGTATTATGCCCCATAGTGGCCCCTGCAGACATTATTATGCATCATAGTGGCCCCTGCACACAGTATTAGGCTGCATAGTGGCCCCTGCACACAGTATTATGCCCCATAGTGGCCCCTGCACACAGTATTATGCCTCATAGTGGCCCCTGCACACAAAGTATTATGCAGCATACTAGTCCCTGCACACAGTATTATGTCCCATAGTGGCCCCTGCACACAGTATTATGTCCCATAGTGGCCCCTGCACACAGTATTATGCCCCATAGTGGCCCCTGCACACAGTATTATGCCCCATAGTGGCCCCTGCACACAGTATTATGCAGCATAGTGGCCTCTGCACACAGTATTATGCCCCATAGAGGCCCCTGCACACAGTATTATGCAGCATAGTGGCCCCTGCACACAGTATTATGCAGCATAGTGGCCACTGCACACAGTATTATGCCCCATAGTGGCCCCTGCACACACTATTATGCCTCATAATGGCCCCTGCACACAGTATTATGCAGCATACTAGTCCCTGCACACAGTATTATGCCCCATAGTGGCCCCTGCACACAGTATTATACCCCATAGTGGCCCCTGCACACAGTAGTATACCCCATAGTGGCCCCTGCACACAGTATTATACCCCATGGTGGCCCCTGCACACAGTATTATGCCCCATAGTGGCCCACCCATGAACAATTATTATACTCTGAGGTCTTTTCAGACCCTAGAGTATAATGATCGGAGACCCAGGGGAGCATACAAACATAAAAAACAATGCTACTTACCTCTTCCTAGCTCCGCTGCACTTTGATGCGCTACTTCGGCCATCTTCAATGTTGGACCAAATCTTGCGTGAGCCAGGTCGTCGCGACGCATAATGACGCCGGCTGGCGTCTGGGATTTCACCAAACAGGCCCGAAGTCTGCAGAGCACTGGAGAGGTAAGTAACGTTGTTTTTTTATGTTCTCTCACCTCCCCTGGGCCCCCGATCGTTATAGTCCGGGGTCTGAAAAGACCCCAGAGTATACTGATAGCAATGATTGTGGGGCTTGCGGTAGCGGCTGCCACAGGGCTCCGGGCCCCTTAATGTCCCGGGCCCTGTGGCAGCCGCTACCGCTGCTACCCTGATATTTACGCCCCTGGGATAGTTTATCAATAGGATAGGATAGGTCATCAATATAATTTACAAGGAAAACCCTTTTAATTATGCTGACTTGGCAATTGTTTTTTTATTTTTAAAAAATGGTATGACTAATACATGATGTCTGCATAACTTTCTTTCAGCTTTATTAACCATAGGACCAAGTAATCTCAAAGTACTGAATGTTACTGTCAACTCATTACTCCTGAAATGGGATGCATTTAATCTTCATGAATGTCAAAGGATTTTACAAAACTGGATTATTAACAGAAAAGACCATGCAGCCAATGTGTCAAAGGGTAATATATGTTATGCTGAAGGAGTTTGACCACCTTTAAAAACCATTTACAGCCTAAACCTAAATATAGAGAGATTAACTTTTAGAAATATGTCGCATTACTTATTTTGTATTGATTTGTAGCTGGAAGACCTAAACCCTTAAACTACAGTACTAAAATTGCAAATGCTGCTCTGAAGGACAAAACGGGCTCAAGATCTGTACAACATAAGTATAGGCAATGTATATATAAACAGTTGCTCAATTTTTTATGCAGGTTAATTCTACAAACGCTGTAAAGCGGTGTACATTTTCTTTTCTTCAAGTTTTAGTCTCTGGCTCTCCTAGTCAGCATTTTTCATTATAAGGATTGTAATGGTAAAATATGGCGAGTTTTTTATATATACTGATCAATCTATTCTTAATTAAGTTGTCTCAGCTCAAACAGTGAGGTACCTCTTATAGTCAATGGCAAACTATCTGGCCTCCAGTAAAGGCTGTACAGAACCTACAATAGATAAAGATTTTTTTTAATTACATTTTTATTGATTTTTGACATATAAAGCAAACCAGGTACAATCTTCGTTGGGAAAATAATCAGCAGATAGGTAACCAACATAGAAAACTGTGGACAAATGGTAATGATGCCGACTCATATAAAGTCAGACAGAACAAAGCGAAAAGAGCAATAAGATATGCATCATGGAACATGCTAGAAACTTATGGAGAAGAGGCGGTCTCAACCCATAAATGGGACCAGGAAGTGCCCCAAGTAAAGGAAACCCATGGTTCCCACATCTTGGAATATTTGGGGTAGGTGTGGAGCTCCGAATGTGAGAGCTCTTCTAGTCGAGCAATCTGGGAGATTTTTCTAAGGTAGTGAGAGATAGCTGTAGGGGATTCTGAGGCTCAGTAGAAAGGAATTAGGGCCTTGGCTGCAGAACCAGTTGCAATCATAACTGTATACAAGATTTAGGGGGAAAAGCCTGCCAAATATTGAGGAAGATGCCTTTTGGAGACGGGGGAATATTTAATCCACATATGCGATTCAGAAGTTGTTGAAACTGCTCCCAATATGGCTTAATTTTCTCACAATTCCCATTATAGGTGAAGATACGTGCCAGTGGCCTTATGGCATCGCTAGCATTGCGGAGAAATAACAGAGGTGTATGTATGCATATGCACAGGGGTTTTGTACCAACACGCTATCAATTTATAGGTAGTTTACACCTAGAAGGACTTCATTGAGTGTCTAAATATGGCATATATGTCTGTTGGGGACAGGGAAGTTTGTAGTTGTGCTTCCCAGGCTTTTATATATCATGGGAGAGTCAACTCCTGTTCCTTCACTAGGTTGTGATAGAAGGTGGACAAAGGCTTCGTTGGAGGGGATTCCTGTAGGAACAGAGTTTCCAGGGGGTAGGGCGGTAGCTACCACTTTGAGTTGGTTCCTTAACCACTTTGGGAATAATGGAGATATGAGCCTCTAGGGCTTGGGGTGGGAAGGGATTAGTATCACCTACAGAGTTACAAATTTGCAGAAATTGCGGGAGTAGGATATGTCAGAAAGGGCTGTCCTCAATTCGGCTAGAGTAAAGGGGGCATTAACAGTCTGTTGCTGTTGTAAGGAAGGCAGATTAAGGGTGGGTTCACACCTGCGCTTCAGTCCGTCCGTTGCCAATCCGAGTGAAAATCTCGGCGAACGGGATTGGCATCGGATACAGACCGGTCAGCGACGCATTGGTTAAAAACCCATTCTTTTGAATGGGTTTTTAAAGCAATGCGAGGGTGTCCGATTGCACCCTCTGCGCTGCGAAGCAGTTTTTTTTCGTCGGACACGAAGTCCTGCCTGTCCGACTTTATTTCCGACGAAAAAAAAAGGATTCGCAGCGCAGAGGGTGCAATGGGACACCCTCGCATTGCTTTAAAAACCCATTCAAATGGATGGGTTTTTAACCAATGCGTCGCTGACCGGTCTGTTACCGATGCCAATCCTGATCGCCGAGATTTTCACTCGGATTGGCAACGGACAGACTGAAGCGCAGGTGTGAACCCACCCTCAGGGAGCTGAGAAAGATCTTAATATTGGCGGTTCGTGTCAGAAGTTCGTCAGGGGTTTCTCCAGGTCTCAGATTATACAAGGTCTGATAAAAGGTGCAAAACTGCTTGACTATGGCTGAAGTATTAGAGCCCAAGTGTGATGCTATTTCAGTGATGAAGTATTGTTAACGTCTCTTTTTTATTAAGTAGACCATGAGTTTGCCACCTTTGTTGCTGTGCATATAGTGCTTATGTGTAGATGTGAGGTAGGCCTTTGTAACTGCAGCATCCCAGAGGGCTACTGCTTTTGTGTTTTGTCTTGTGTGCCTCTGGGTTTTATGTTTGTAAGTTCTGTTCTGTGTTAAATGTAACTTGTTGTGCAGGTTTCCCCTCAGCATTTCCCCCTGCAGTGTTCAGACCCAGACTTGGTTCAGCCCTGGCCCATCACAGGCCACTGGGCGGGGTTGTAAGGAGATATTATCTCCCCGGCGACGGTTGGAAGTTAGTTCAGTGTATACAGCAAACCAGACTAGGTGTGCAGAGCTGACCTGCCACCAGACTCTGGACTGAGGGCCAAGCGGTGCTTCTACAGCCCCAGGAGGGGCATCATCAGCCCTAGGCTCACCTGAAGATAGCCCAGAGCAAGGGAGTAAAGTTTTGCAAGTGGCTGATTCATTCGGTGCCGTGCCAGGAGGAGCAGGAGAGGACCCTGACAGGGGAGTCGTATTCGGGCCTAGTCTACAGGTAACCAGATCCCTGTCAGGACTCCCTGTAACTCCATCCCCAGAGTACTGGCTGAGAGAGGCACAGAGGAGAAGTAGAGGAAGCCATCCTGTGGAGCCTATACCTCCTTTGGGCACCCTCCTAGAACCAAGGCTGAGGGTTGGATACTGCAGGACTATTACCCCCATCTGGAAGCTGCTGTTAACCCTTTGTTCCAGTTGCCTTAATAAACGGCTGTTTGGTTTACCTGCATTGCTGAATCCTGAGTCGTGCCTGCATTACCATCAGGGCTCTTCCGACCAACACCACACCGGCTCAGGTAGGAGAGGTCCCCCTCTTCAACTGGAAGTGCCCCGGGGGAAAGTACTACTACCACCACCATCCGGTAGTGCTGCAGGACCCCCCTCGACTTTGTCCGGCCTAGGAGTGGGACTGGAGCTGTTTGGGAGCGTGCTCGGCCTGCTAGGTGGCACAGCATCCGCCAGTACTACTCCCATCCTCCGGTCTCCTGTGACTGGGTTGCGGCACAACTTTTAAGTTCAAACAGTCTTTAAGCTGTTCTCTACAAGTTCTGAGAGTACTCCTTGGGCCGCCGAGCATTTATGTTGACTTTCTAAGATGGTTATGCGGGATAGCAAATTCGTCTATCTCCTTATTCTGTGCCTTCTTAAGGTGAGAGTGCAAGCTAATAAATACACCTCTGATCACGGACTTATGGGCCTCCAAATCATGGTGGGGTAGATCTCAGGGGTATTGTTCTCATTGAAAAAGTCATTGAGAGCTTTTTCTATAGTCTGTCTAATTTCTTTAGGTCATTAAAGGGTTTCATTAAGCCGCCAATTGTAATTACGGGGGGCAGGGTACTTTCTTAATACTGCTGTCATGCCTTAAGCAATCATAAAGCAGGAGGGCAATGCAGTGGACACTGTTGGCATATCCTTAACAAAACAACTTTTAACTTAATTCTTATTTTTACATGTTTATGTTTAATATCTACAATAGAGATGAGCGAATCGAAGCTGACGAAGTGGAATTCGATCCGAATTTCAGGAAATATTCGATTTGCATTCGATTTGAATCCGGATTTCCTCATGCTTCGTGGTAACGAATCGCATTTTTTCCTAAAATGGCTGCTGCACATGTTAGGACATGGGGCAAGGAACTCTGGGAATGCGGGATCACCCACAATGCCATGCGTTCAGCCAATCAGCAGCCAGCCAGCCCTGTGATGTCACAGCCCTATAAATACCCTCCACCATCTTGGATTCAGGCATTTTCCAGTGTACTTAGTGCAGGGAGAGACGTCAGCAGGTGTTAGGGAAAGTGGTAGAAAAGGCTTGAAAACTGATATTTTCCTCAATTGAAGTTCAGGGAAAGAGCATTAGAAGTTTAGGGAAAGGTTACAGAGTATTGAAACAGATCAGGGTTCATTTGGGGTGTTTGCAGCCTGGGTAATAGGAACAATCCTACTATACCTTGTTGCACTGACTGCCATTATACTGCTGCTTATTGCAGGTTTGCAATAGATCATACCTGTGTAATTCAAATTATTTGGGTCTTATTAGTCCTTGTGCGGTGCAGTTATAAGTTGTAAAGCCTTTTCTTGGCGTTTATTAGTGGGGATAAAATGAGTGGCTTATTCGCCGTTGTGTGTTGAAGGGAGAAAATTACAGGCCTTTTTGCCCTGTATTAATTTCCTTTTCATTTACTTATTTGATCTAATAGTATGTCAGACAGAGAAGCGACAGGCCCTGCGTTGGAGAGGGGCACAGACCTAAATCTTTCTGACACAGTTACAGGTCATAGCAGAGTAAGGGGGAGCGGCAGCAGGAGTCACTTCCAGAGGCCTGAGCTCCCAGTGTCAGCTAGCGGTAGTGTCTTGAACAGCAACCCAGCAGTTCTAGAATGGTTGACTCAGTCATCCACTTCATCCCAAGTCACAACAGACACCCCCAGCCAAGAGTCGGTGGGTTTGTCAGACACATCCCTTAGTTGGCATGGCCTGGGAGCAAGCCCTGTGCCCTCACCTGTCCTCAACCTGCCTCTGACCTTTTCTGTTCCCTCAGCCAGAGAAGTACTCTATGCTGTGGACTCAGCTCCACTATACAGCAAGGACAAGCTACTAGAGGACAGTCGGCAGCTACTGCCCAGCCAAGATCTGGAGGAGACATCCGCCACTTCTTCCGGTAGGTGGGCAAGTAGTGATGAGGAGAGTGGCGTGGGAGCTCTTGTTGCGAGCAGTCAGGCTCCTGGCTCAGAGTCCGTTGAGGAGGACATCAGTGACATGCAGACAGTACTCGATGATGATGTAGCCAATCGCAATTGGGAGCTGGGTGACGAAGGGGATTCATCATCATCGGAAGAAGAGGGTGGCAGCTTGCGCATGAGGCAGCGTCGGAGCCAGCAAGTCGGCAGCATGGCCGGGAGTCAGTAGGGTTGGCAGCAGTGGGAGGTTGGGAGCCAAACATGGCCATATGTCAAATCTATGGGCAGAAGGTGAAGCGTGGCCAGGGTGTCAATGTTGGCACCACAGCCCTGCGTCAACATATGCAACTTCACCATAAAGAGGCCTGGGAGAACCATGTTTCCAATGTGGTGGTCCAACCTGCCGCAGCAACCGCTGCATCACCCAGTGGCACGCACCCCATTTCAGGCAGTCAAGGCTCCACCACCATCAGTCGAAGGAATCTGTGTTTCCTTCCCATCATCTGCTGGTCCTGATGCTCCTGCTCCTACTCCTCCTGGTCAGTCATTGTGTCAGCAATAGATCACCAAATCGATTTAGAAGAGACAACAGTATGCGTGCACTCATCCAACGGTGCAGAAGCTGAACATGCTCCTGTCCAATTTGCTGGTACTCAGCATCTTTCAGAGAACTGATGGCTTGTGCCGAGCCGAGGTGGAGAGTCCCAAGCGATCATTTCTTTGCCAAAAAGGCAGTACCAGCCCTGCACAAATATGTAAAACAGAAGGTGGGCCAGTCCTTGAGCCTGTCGGTGTCTGCCAAAGTGCATGGCAGCGCCAACATGTGGAGCTGTAACTATGGTCAAGGACAATATATGTCCTTTACGGCCCACTGGGTGAATGCGGTTCCTGCGCAGTCACACCAGCAACTTGGCCAGGTGACGCTGCTTCCGCCTCCATGTTCTCACACTGTTGGTCCTGCAACAATGTTCGCCTCAATCTCCACTGTATCCTCAGCCTCCACTGCAGGGACAATTCACAGTGCTCCTCCAGCATACCACATGTGCAGGGCACGGCGGTGCCATGTTGTTCTACACCTCGTTTGCCTGGGTGAACCGAGTCAAAAAGGGGAGGAACTGCTCCGTGTCCATCATCAAGAAATCGAATCCTGGCTTTCTCCACGACAACTCAAAATTGGAACCATGGTGATCGACAACGGGAAGAACATGGTGTCAGCGCTGCATCAAGAAGAGCTGAGCCATGCGCCCTGCATGGCGCACATGTTCAATCTGGTTGTCAAGCGTTTCTTTAAGTCTTCCACCCATCTGCAAGACATGCTAAAAATGGCCAGGAAACTTTACATGCCCTTCAGCTACTCGTACAGCGCCAAGTACACCCTCCTTGAGCTGCAGTGGCTGATATGCGACGTTTCCACCCGTTGGAATTCCACCCTTCATATGTTGGACTGACTGTACGAACAGAGAAAATCCATAAATGATTTCTTGATGATCCAAGCGGAAAGAGATACTCCCCTATGTAACTTCAATGTTGGCCAGTGGCAGCTCATGCGTGGCACCTACTGTTTGCTCGTGCCCTTTAAGGAGGCCACTTTATTTGTCAGTCAGCAGGACTACAGGATGAGCAACATCATTCCACTGATTCATATCCTGGAAAAGATGCTGGTAAATCTGGCTGGTCGGGGGACTAGAGATGTTGCGCCTACATTTCACGGCCACATGAGATCTGTGGGGGCTGAACTGGAGGAGGAGGAGGACATTGGAGCACAAGCAATGTGTAGCAAAATGGGTGGTTTTTCTATACAGGTGACAAGAGAGGAGGAGCAGGAGCAGCCAGAACAACAAGAGGAAGATGAGGAAGACGAGGCAGATGACCCAGACACACCGTGGCAGTATGTAGTGGAGATGGATGCAGGGAGTCCCTCCGAGTCACTTGCACAAATGTCCCAATGTATGCTCACTTGCTTGTGTAGTGACAGCCGAATTGTCACCATTTGGCAGAGGGATGACTACTAGCTCTCCACCATGTTGGACCCTTGCTACTGGTCAAAAATGGGGCCTTTTTTTACAAACGCTGAGAGGGAGAATAAACTGATCTGAGAACAAATCTGCGCCATTGTCCATCCTCTCGCAGGTCTGACCGAGGGAACCCTGGGCACTCACCTTGCACTGCCATGGCTGCTGTGGGGGGGCAGGAGCAGTATCCGCTCCATCAGCAGCAGCCTGAGCCTAGAGTCGCTGATGAGCAGCTTTCTTCACCCAAATAGTGAAGAAACTACTCACCAGCAGCTTGACATAGAGCAGAACCTGAACCAGCAGGTGGTGGCATACACATGTGGACAAAATTGTTGGTACCCCTCGTTTAATGAAAGAAAAACCCACAATGGTCAGACATTGCTTTTCAACCATGCTTCAACAGAATTTTTTAAAAAAGAAAACTCATGAAACAGGCCTGGACAGAAATGATGGTACCCTTAACTTAATATTTTGTTGCACAACCTTTTGAGGCAATCACTGCAATCAAACGATTCCTGTAACTGTCAATGAGACTTCTGCATCTCTCAACAGGTATTTTGGCCTACTCCTCATGAGCAAACTGCTCCAGTTGTCTCGGGTTTGATGGGAGCCTTTTCTAGACAGCATATTTCAGCTCCTTCCAAAGATGCTCAATAGGATTTAGGTCAGGGCTCATAGGTGTTTTTAGCTGTGTGTTTTGGGTCATTATCCTGTAGCAAGACCCATGACCTGTGTCTGAGACCAAGCTTTCTGACACTGGGCCGCATTTTTCTCTCCAGAATCCCTTGATAGTCTTGAGATTTCATTGTACCCTGCACAGATTCAAGACACCCTGTGCCAGATGCAGCAAAGCAGCCCCAGAACATAACAGAGCCTCCTCCATGTTTCACAGTGTTTTTTTCAAGATATGCTTCATTTTTCCGTCTGTGAACATAGAGCTGATGTGCCTTGCCAAAGATTTTGATTTTTGTCTCATCTGTCCATAGGACATTCTCCCAGAAGCTTTGTGGCTTGTCAACATGTAGTTTGGCAAATTACTTTTGTCAGATTCAAGTTATTTCTGTGACCATTGTGGGTTTTTCTTTCATTAAACGAGGGGTACCAACAATTTTGTCCACGTGTGTACTTGGAGTACACCCTGCCAACCATGATCAAAGATCCGCTGGACTACTGGGCAGCCAAACTGGATTTGTGGCCGCAACTGGCTGAGTTTGCCCTGGAAAAGTTGTCCTGCTCGGCCAGTAGTGTGGCATTAGAGCAGGTGTTTAGTGCAGCGGGGGCCATAGTTACCCCAAAGAGAACTTGCCTGTCCACCCAAAATGTGGAGAGACAGACCTTTATCAAGATGAATCAGGCATGGATCAGCCAGGATTTCCACCCACCAATGCCTGATGCATCAGATTAAATCATCCATGGTGCCTCACCCAAACCTTGAGAAAAGAGACCGGTTTCTTCTGGCTACCTGCCTCAGCTACTATTCTGATGCTGATACTATACCAAGTGCTCCTTCTTACAGCCCCCATCGTCAGCGGGTACTGTTTGTGCCACCCACCTCCCCACTCTGTCACCGGGTCACTGTATGGCCTCCTCATGCTACTGCCACCTCCACATTATGTCATCTTGCCACTCTGTGGCATCCTCATGCTGCTGCTACCTCAACACTATGTCACTTCTCATGCTGTTCCCACCCTCCCCATTCCATGACTGGACGACTATTTTGCCTTTTTGGCCTGGTTGACCTCATCATTTATTTGACCCTTCTTCTGATCTGTCAAAAGGAAAGAAAAATGAGACGCACAACGGATCCTGTCTGTGTAGTAGCTCTAAGGCCTGTATGGTCCCATCAGAATTGGCTTATGATTTGGTAGCCAAAAGCAGAAGTGGGTACAAAACACAGAAGACATGCAAATATTCCATTCACGTGTCATCTCTGTTTTGGATCCACTCCTGTTTGTTTTTGGCATCAGCAATACTGATGGATTACTGACCAAATCCTGACCGAGTGAAGGCGATGCTCAACAGGCAGGATGCATTTTTTTGGGGGGTTATTGTTCTGATGGATCAGAGGAAGGGCAAAATAAACAGTGACATCAACACAAACTTACTGCTGACACCCTCTCCACTCTGTCAGGGGGGGGCTCTACTTGTATAAGCGTTTAATATAGCAGGTTCTGGAGACCTCTATGTGGAATCAGCCGACGACGGTGTAAAAGGAGTGCGCTCTTTCACGCAGTAGGTACAGTAGGATCTTGGGGCTCTGCATGGTTCTTTATACCTGGCACTAACAGCAACCTGTAAGGCCACAGTTCACACTTGAGTTAGTTGGTCAGTTTTGGCCCCGTAACTGGCCAAATAAGTGAAGTGTGCAGTGGTTCTAAGAGCAACGCCTGTCATGTGCGTGTCATCCTGACTCACAGTATTGTTTCACTACCACAGCAGACTCCCTATGCGTGTTACTGCAAGGCACAGTGTTCTACACCACTATACAGGCTCTCTGCAGCCAGGAAATACCTATTTTGTAACGTGATTTGATGTAAATTAATTCGGATCGAATCGCATCTTTTGGGAAAATTCGGCGAAGCGGAAACGAATTTTTGAAAAATTCGCTAATTTCTAATCTACAATTGAACATGTTAGTCATGACTGCAAATATAGCCAACAAACCAAATATTTTTTTTTATTAGTATGTTGATGACATTAAGTAACACATAAATATAAGGAAGATAATGGGCACCTTCCCTGTATTATTTTTCTGTTTTATGTCAAAGTGTTCTATTTATGTCTCAAATTGTTCTATTTAATTATTTCAGAGACATATGAAAACTCATCTGTGACTCAATACCTTGTGGAAGGATTACCTTTGGGGTTCAATTACACCTTTGAGGTTAAGGGAATTACGATCTTTGGAGAGCAAACTGGGAGCAGTTTTAAGTCTGTATCCAGCCCTTGGACAGGTAACAAACAATACCATAAAAACAAAATATGAGATAGCAATGTGGACCACACAGTTAATAATGTTTATTAAATTTTTATGTGCATTTTACAAATGTGCAAAATTATATAAACTTTGAAAAAGAAAAAGGGATACTATATAGTATACATAGATCTTGCCCTGTAAATGTTATATTTTAAATTTTAAATTGTGTATGAGAAAATTCTTGAAATTCAAAATAATGTATGTTGAAAGTATAAGCTGATGACTTGACTTATGGCATTGTCCAATAAAATGTTTAAAGTTATAGTTTGCAGAGGGCCATTTACTACATTCACCTACTCCACTGATTCCAATCCTGTTGCAATTTTTTTTTTCTAGTCCACATCATTTCCAAGCAATCATTTATGATTCAAATAAATATTACTTACACATACAGTGGGGAAAAAAAGTATTTAGTCAGCCACCAATTGTGCAAGTTCTCCCACTTAAAAAGATGAGAGAGGCCTGTAATTGTCATCATAGGTAGACCTCAACTATGAGAGCCAAATGAGAAAACAAATCCAGAAAATCACATTGTCTGATTGTTTTAAGCATTTATTTGCAAATTATGGTGGAAAATAAGTATTTGGTCAATAACAAAAGTTCATCTCAATACTTTGTTATATATCCTTTGTTGGCAATGACAGAGGTCAAACGTTTTCTGTAAACCTTCACAAGGTTGGCACACACTGTTGCTGGTATGTTGGCCCATTCCTCCATGCAGATATCCTCTAGAGCAGTGATGTTTTGGGGCTGTCGCTGGGCAACACGGACTTTCAACTCCCTCCAAAGGTTTTCTATGGGGTTGAGATCTGGAGACTGGCTAGGCCACTCCAGGACCTTGAAATGCTTCTTACAAAGCCACTCCTTCGTTGCCCTGGCGGTGTGCTTGGGATCATTGTCATGCTGAAAGACCCAGCCATGTTTCATCTTCAATGCCCTTGCTGATGGAAGGAGGTTTGCACTCAAAATCTCCTGATACATGGCCCCATTCATTCTTTCATGTACACGGATCAGTCGTCCTGGTCCCTTTGCAGAGAAACAGCCCCAAAGCATGATGTTGCCACCCCCATGCTTCACAGTAGGTATGCTGTTCTTTGGATGCAACTCAGCAGTCACTCTCCTCCAAACATGACAAGTTGTGTTTCTACCAAACAGTTCTACTTTGGTTTCATCTGACCATATGACATTCTCCCAATACTCTTCTGGAACATCCAAATGCTCTCTAGCAAACTTCAGACGGGCCTGGATATGTACTGGCTTAAGCATGGGGACACGTCTGCCACTGCAGGATCTGAGTCCCTGGCGCCGTAGTGTGTTACTGACGGTAGCCTTTGTTACGTTAGTCCCAGCTTTCTGCAAGTGAGTCACTGGGTCCCTCCAAGTGTTTCTGGGATTTTTTCTCACCGTTCTTGTGATCATTTTGACCTCACGGGGTGAGATCTTGCGTGGAGAGATTATCAGTGGTCTTGTATGTCTTCCATTTTCTAATTATTGCTTGCATGGTTGATTTCTTCACACCGAGCTGCTTGCCTATTGCAGATTCAGTCTTCCCAGCCTGGTGCAGGTCTACAATTTTGTTTCTAGTGTCCTTCCACAGCTCTTTGGTCTTCACCATAGTGGAGTTTGGAGTGTGACTGTTTGAGGTTGTGGACAGGTGTCTTTTATACTGATAACAATGTCAAACAGGTGCCATTACTACAGGTAATGAGTGGAGGACAGAGGATCCTTTTAAAGAAGAAGTTACAGGTCTGTGAGAGCCAGAAATTTTGCTTATTTGTAGGTGACCAAATACTTATTTTCTACCATAATTTGCAAATAAATTCTTAAAAAATCAGACAATGTGATTTTCTAGATAGGTTTTCTCATTTTGTCTCTCATAGTTGAGGTCTACCTATGATGTCAATTACAGGCCTCTCTCATCTTTTTAAGTGGGAGAACTTGCACAATTGATGGCTGAATAAATCCTTTTTTTTCCCCACTGTAACTCTGGTGCCTTATGTACATTTTAACTCTTTAGCAATCTAATGCATTTTAGCCTTAAACTAGCACATTTGATCCCTCTCTGCATTCCAGCTTTTATAACTTTTTATATTTTATTTCAGTGTAGCTTTATGAGACCTTTTTGATCAGTTTTTTTATTACTTTTTGTTTGTGAGAGGTGAAATGAACTGAAAACATCAGTTCTGCCATCTGAATTTTAACCTTTTCCAGACATCCGCCGCAATAGTACGACAGATGTCGGGTATTTAAATATGGTGGGTGCTCAGGAGTTGAGCAGCTGCAACAGCCGCTGGGTCTCCACTGTATTAGGCTGTTCGCGGACATTAACTTCCAAAACTCCTCTGTCAAACTTGGCCAAGGTGCCATTCTTGTGGCAGCACATGGGCACCTCCATTTTTCTTGGATCGCTGACCCTCGGAACTGATCGCGGGGATTAGCCCCCGTGGCGCATTGGTTAAAGCTTTTGTGCAATTAATCAAATTAATTTGATTTATTCGCCTTTTCAAACAATTATGATTCTGATTTTCATCAGAATTGTGAAATCGATATTAGACCTTACCCAGAGTCTGATTTCATGCAGGCTTTCTCCTAATGTTGTAAAGCAGGGGTCTCAAACTCAATTTACCCGGGGGCCGCTGGAGGTAGAGTCTGGGTGAGGCTGGGCCGCATCAGGTTTTCCACACCGGTAATATGCTCCATATTGGCCCCTGCACACGGTATTATGCTCCATAGTGGCTCCTGCACTTGTATTATGCTCCCTAGTGGCCCCTGCACTTGTATTATGCTCCCTAGTGACCCCTGCACTTGTATTATGCTCCATTGTGGCCCCTGCACACGGTATTATGCTCCATAGTGGCTCCTACACTGGTATTAGGCTCCATAGTGGCCCCTGCACACGGTATTGTGCCCCATACTTGCCCACCCAAGAACTATTATTATACTCTGGGTTCTTTTCAGAACCCAGAGTATAATGATTGGAGACCCAGGGGAGGTGACAAACATAAAAACCAGTGTTACTTACCTATACTGGAAACCGGAGCACTCCCAGCAGCTTTCGGCCCTGTCTAAGTCACGTGATGAGACCGGCGACGCGACCTGATAACGTCACCAGAGCGCCCAAGCCTGCTCGGAGTGACAGCGGATCGCAGGAGAGGTGAGTAGCATTGGTTTTTATGTTCCTTCACCTCCCCTGGGTCTCCGATTATTATACTCCGGGGTCTAAAAAGACTCCGGAGTATAATAATAGTAGTATTTGAGGCCCGCGGCCTCACTTACCGATGCCCACGGCTGCTCACAGCGGCATCCACTTCCTCTTCTGCGTCCCATAGCAGAAGGGGAAGCGGGGGCGGCCACGAGCAGACGCCGGGTAGGGAAATAAATAGGCTGTCACCTGCCGGGGATACTCCAGCAGGTAACGGCCTATTTATATAAATAAAAAAAAACTTATCCTCACCTACCTGCAATGCCTTGATGCAGCCGCCGCCTCCTCCTCTTGTCCGAGACGTCTATGTCTCAGCGTAGGAGGCGCGATGACGTCATTATATCGCTGCCTGCGCTGTGATGCGGACGTCTCGTAAGCCAGCCCAGGACAGGCCCCGCTCAGCATTGTTTTTTTTTAAAGCGGCCTGTCCTGGGCTGGTTTACATTAGATAGTAAAAAATGCCACCCCCAGACAGTGCGCCCCTGGTGCCATTCGTATCAAACTTGGGCCGCACTAACATTAAACTTTGATATTGAGGTGGGGGCCGCAAACTATTGTCCCGTGGGCCGCAGTTGGCCCACGGGCCGCAAATTTGAGACCCCTGTTGTAAAGTATGATCAACAGTTTCTTCACTGCAGTCAGTAGATTGGTGGTAGAACAGGGATGTCTGCATCAAATATATATGATTCCTCCCACCTATGCCAGCTCACTGAAGTTTTTTAGTCTCTTTAAGCAAAAATATGAAAATTGAGATTACAATCACAAAACAACCATAACCTTAAAGAGGACTTTTCATGTCCTTATGAAAGTGCGGTTTAATATACTGCTGGAAAGTTGACAGTGTGCTGACTTTCCGGTTGTGCCCCGGTGGTAGAGATATCTCCACCACTGGGGCACATACCAGGAAAGTCGACAGTGTGCTGAATTCAGCACACTGTTGGCTTTTTAGCGGTATATAAAGCTGCACTTTCATGAGGACATGCAAGGTCCTCTTTAAATAAAATTGAGATTTTATTTTTAGGCAAAAAGCCTTACTTAAGTTCTGGCTGTTATGACAATGAACGTGGGAAAGTAAAAGTTAAAAAAAACCTTTTGGATGACTACACTTTTCTAGCATAAAAGAGCTCAGTTACAAACTTTGGATCACATGTGGTGTTTTCTGGTATCTTCTGGTACAAACTATAGTAAAATACATTTGTCATGTTTAGTGAAAAGAACATAGCTAAAAAATGTAGCAAAAACTGTTCTACTTGGGAGATTAATGTTATACATTATCTTGTGTGAGCAGAAATTGAGGAATAGGAGGGCCTCTACCACCAAAGGGTCTGTGTAAATCTGGAGCTGGCCCTGCAGTAGTGTAGGGACTACTTCAGATATTTCTAAATATTACTGGTTAACCATTATGATCATATCTAATCACAGTTTGGACGATATACAGTAGTGCACAATGTATAGTTTTCACCAATAATAATAATTTATTATGTGCATTTATTTTCTTGTAGTTGAGAGTACTAATAAGAGGCTTCTTGAAAAAATTGTGGGAATCCTTGTTGCTTTACTGGTTGCTGCTTTAGGCCTCTCGTTTTCATGGTAAGATACTGTATTTCTTTATAATAAGAGGAGAAAAAAACTGAATCCCACATCTTCTGTTCTATTTCTTTATGAAAGGCACACCTCCCAACTTTTAGAGGACCCAAATAGGGACAAAATCAAGTGGACAGATTTCCATCTAATAAGTCTCGATCATGCTCACTATGAACGCAGGCCGATCTCACCTAGTTCCTTTGTACCCCCATACAGTAATTATGTCGTCTTTTTAGTAAGACACATTGATGAAGACATACCCCTCACATAGTATAATATCCCTTTTATCATGATATGATGCTCCTTTAGTGCCCCCACACAGTTTAATGTCCACCAGTGGTACCCACATGGTGAAATGCCCCGTAATGGCGTCCACACAGTATAGTAGCCCTTTGTAGGCCCGACAAAGTATAATGCAAAGTAATATTAACCTCACCCCTCTCTCTGAGCTGTCTTCTGTCATTACCTTGGGCCTGCCTGTGCCAGATGCAGTGACACGGGCTAAATGGTAGACCATAGAGCTGACTGCTGCATGCTTCACCATTGCTTTTAACTCTATCTGAATCCTGAGCACGTCAACAGAGTTGAAGTTAAGAAATGTGGTCTGCTGTCCACGATTTCCAGTGGGATGTTTTTTAGGTGTGTTTAAGGGAACCTGTCATGCTGTAGTTGGAATACTATAGCTTTGTAGGAAAATATTCTGTATAACTTGCAATTTTTGCCTGAAATGCCTGTTCACTGTGCGCTTTTTTTAATCCTACTAGGTGATTTTATAGCATGCTGTGTGTGAGTACGCAGGCAGAAATACTTTTCAGTCAGTGAGCAGGAAAGCCTGTTGTTCTAAGTGCAGTGTTAGAACTCCTGCTGCTCCATGATATTCATGTGTTATGTGACAGGTTCTTTTTAAATGAATATGAACCTGGCCCTGGCCACATTTCTTCACAAAGCCACAGTGGTATTTGGTGTCTCTGTGTGTCCATGACCATTTTTGCTAGAAATATAAGAAAAAAAAAGTCTGACCATTTAATGCAAGATTGATCATTTCTAAACCAATAAAATCGCTTTAATGTAATTCAGATTATTGTTGTGTTAAATTAGGTTTGTTTTAAATTAGCTTTTATTGCCTGTCTTAAAAGTCAGGTGAATGGGGTCGAGCAACATGGATATCCAGTGATCATAGTTGGGCCTGGCAGCAGACCTAAATAAAAGGGTCAGTTTGAAGTAGCAATTGTGTCAAAATTAGGACAGCATGAAATGTTTTATGTATTTTAGTTGTATCTAATGGCCTTACAATATTTGTCTATTAAAGGGGTTGTCCAGTTTTGGCAAATAAATGTTATTGTTTGTGTAATTACTCATACTCCAATATCCTTTCTGTATCAATTCCTCATGGTTTTCTAGATCTCTGCTTGCTGTCATTCTTTCTGCTTACTCCTAGTGGATAAAGATCAGTCCATGGTCATGTGATGTACACAGGTGCACAGGCAGATGTCTGATTACTGTGAAGTGACTATAACAAGCTGTGCACCTGTGTTCCCTTGTCTTCTGATTTTGGCGTTGACCGTGCACTCTAGGACTGACCTTAGCCTGGATACATTTACTCTTTTGATTTCTGTTCTCCTGTTATGATCTGCCGAATGAGTATTGCTATAGGTCCTGGTTTGATTTCAGATTGCAGAGCATCTACTTCTTACACTAAGATCCTGGGGTGATAACCTGGGTCCAAATTCAGCATAAGTCCAACCAGCTTTACAGCTGCTCTAGTGAAGAACTTTGGGTAGTCTTAGTCCTATATCCCAGCACAGTGTGAGATTTAGGTAGCTTGTTCTATTGCTGTCTGGTATATGCCAGGTCCTGCGTTTTTTGGGAATTGCTCCAGTGGCAATTCCCTAACACTAACGATCCCACATTGTATAATGGTTCTCAGTGGGCTCTCCACATAGTATAATGAACCACAGAGGCTCCTCCACACAGTATAATGGTTCCCAGTGTCCCCCTACACAGTGTAGTTGATCCATATAAATAAAAGCAAAACAAAAAAAAATAACAGTAACTTACCCAGCCCTGCTCCCCTGGAGCGTGCTGCAGTTTTCTTCCTCGTGTCTGCAGCTCGTGATGCAGATATCACTAGAAGATGACTGACTGGTCGAGCAGGAAGCTAAAGACCCCTGCTTCACCATTGTATTCAACAGTATAGTTGAAAGAAGACGTCTATTAAAGGAGAAAGCCCACAGCTTCCTCCTCTACTATGTATTTCAACTGTATTGGTGTCCTGTAGACACCAATGTGATTGAAAGTGCTGCATATATTTGCGGTAGATTCAGGGTGGGCCCCACAAAGTCAATTGGCCTGGGGCTGTCACGCCACACACACAAATACACACACACACATCCGCTGGCTACGCCTCTGGATCTACAGTTTGTTTGGTAGTAAAATGCATCAGTACCTTTCAAACTTCTCTAGCATTGTGACATTATATTGACTTATTATTATTATTATTATTATTGTTTATTTATATAGCACCATTAATTACATGGTACTTTACATTTGAGGGTTTACATACAGTACACAAAATATACAAAACAAATCTAATACTAACAGTGACTAACTGGCACAGTTTGACAGAGGGCCTTGCCCGCAAGGGCTTACATTCTATGATGGGAGAGGGATAGAGACAGTAGGTGAAGGTAGAGGCTGTTCAGGTGGTGGAGTGGTGACCGTGTTATTGGAGGTTGTAGGCCTTCCTGAATAGGTCTTCAGGGCCTTCTTGAAGCTTGTGACTGTGGGGGACAGTCTTATGTGTCTTAGTAGTGAGTTCCAGAGTATGGGGGATGCACGGGAGAAGTCTTGGAGACGGTTGTGTAAGAAGCGGATAAGAGCAGAGTGGAGTAGGAGGTCTTTGGAGGATCGGAGGTTACGTGTGGGCAGGTAGTGGGAGATTAGGTCAGAGATACAGTGGGGAAAAACATTATTTAGTCAGCCACCAATTGTGCAAGTTCTCCTACTTAAAAAGATGAGAGAGGCCTGTAATTGACTTCATAGGTAGACCTCAACTATGAGAGACAAAATGAGAAAACAAATCCGGAAAATCACATTGTCTGATTTTTAAAGAATTTATTTGCAAATTATGGTGGAAAATAAGTATTTGGTCAATAACAAAAGTTCATCTCAATACTTTGTTATATATCCTTTGTTGGCAATGACAGAGGTAAAACGTTTTCTTAAGTCTTCACGAGGTTGGCGCACACTGTTGCTGGTATGTTGGCCCATTCCTCCATGCAGATCTCCTCTAGAGCAGGGATGTTTTGGGGCTGTCGCTGGGCAACACGGACTTTCAACTCCCTCCAAAGGTTTTCAAAGTTCCAAAGTTCTCCCACTTAAAAAGATGAAAGAGGCCTTTAATTTACATCATAGGTAGACCTTAACTATGAGAGACAAAATGAGAAAACATATCTAGAAAATCACATTGTCTGATTTTTTTTAACAATTTATTTGCAAATTATGGTGGAAAATAAGTATTTGGTCACCTACAAATAAGCAAGATTTCTGGCTCTCACAGACCTGTAACTGCTTCTTTAAGAGGCTCCTCTGTCCTCCATTCATTACTTGTAGTAATGGCACCTGCTTGAAATTGTTATCAGTATAAAAGACACCTGTCAACAACCTCAAACAGTCACACTCCAAACTCCACTATCAACATGTAGAACTACACCAGGCTGGGAAGATTGAATCTGTAATAGGCAAGCAGCTTGGAGTGAAGAAATCAACTGTGGGAGCAATAATTACAAAATGGAAGACATACAAGACCACTGATAATCTCCCTCGATCAGGGGCTCCATGCAAGATCTCACTCCATGGGGTCAAAATGATCACGAGAACGGTGAGCAAAAATCCCAGAACCACACGGGGGGACCTAGTGAATGACCTGCAGAAAGCTGGGACTAATGTAACAAAGGCTATCGTCAGTAACACACTACGCCGCCAGGGACTCAGATCCTGCAGTGCCAGACGTGTCCCCCTGCTTAAGCCAGTACATATCCAGGCCCGTCTGAAGTTTGCTAGAGAGCATTTGGATGTTCCGGAAGAGTACTGGGAGAATGTCATATGGTCAGATAAAACCAAAGTAGAACTGTTTGGTAGAAACACAACTCGTCGTGTTTGGAGGAGAGTGACTGCTGAGTTGCATCCAAAGAACACCATACCTACTGTGAAGCATGGGGGTGGCAACATCATGCTTTGGGGCTGTTTCTCTGCAAAGGGACCAGGACGAATGATCCGTGTACATGAAAGAATGAATGGGGCCATATATCAGGAGATTTTGAGTGCAAACAACCTTCCATCAGCAAGGGCATTGAAGATGAAACGTGGATGGATCTTTCAGCATGACAATGATCTCAAGCACACCGCCAAGGCAACGAAGGAGTGACTTCTTAAGAAGCATTTCAAGGTCCTTGAGTGGCCTAGCCAGTCTCCAGATCTCAACCCCATAGAAAACCTTTGGAGGGAGTTGAAAGTCCGTGTTGCCCAGCGACAGCCCCAAAACATCACTGCTCTAGAGGAGATCTGCATGGAGGAATGAGCCAACATACCCATTCCTCCGTGCAGATCTTTAAAAATCAGACAATGTGATTTTCTAGATATGTTTTCTCATTTTGTCTCTCATAGTTGAGGTCTACCTATGATGTCAATTACAGGCCTCTCTCATCTTTTTAAGTGGGAGAACTTGCACAATTGGTGGCTAACTAAATACTTTTTTTCCCTACTGTATATGGAGGGGACAGGTTGTGGATGGCTTTGTATGTCAGCGTTAGTAATTTGAACACTCTTCGCTGGGCAACGGGTAGCCAGTGAGGGGATTGGCAGAGGGGAGCTGCTGATAAAGAACGATGGGAGAGGTGTATTAAGCGAGCAGCACAGTTTAAGGTGGACTGGAGGGGGAAGAGAGTATTTGCTGGGAGACCATGGAGAAGGGTGTTACAGTAGTCTAGGCGGGAGATTATGAGGGCGTGGACTAGCATCTTTGTAGTTTCAGGGGTGAGGAAGGAGCGGATTTGTTGGATGTTCTTGAGTTGGAGGCGGCAGGAGGTGTTGAGGGTTTGAATATGTGGCTTGAAGGATAGGTCAGAGTCTAAGGTTATCCCAAGGCAGCAGACCCATGGAACTGGGGTGAGTGTGGTTCTATTAACTTTGATAGATGGGTCAGGTAGAGGGGCCGTGCGAGGAGGGGTGAAGATGATGAACTCCATTTTTTCCATGTTGAGTTTGAGAAAGCGGGAGGAGAGAAAGGAGGCTACGGCTGCTAGACATTCTGGGACTCTGGACAACAGAGAGGTAATGTCTGGTCCAGAGAGATATATTTGAGTGTCGTCAGCGTAGCAATGTTAATGAAAACCATTAGATTCTACGACTTGGCCAACGCCGAGGGTGTAGATGGAGAACAGAAGGGGTCCTAGGACAGAGCCTTTGGAAACACCTACAGAAAGAGGGCATGGTGAGGAGGTGGTGTGTGAGTGGCAGACACTGAACATGCGGTTGGTGAGGTATGAAGAGGTCCAGGAAAGGGTCAGGTCTGAGATGCGTCAAAGGCAGAGGAGAGATCGAGGAGGACAGACTAGTGATGCTTGGCTTTGGCAGTTAGAAGGTCGTTAGTGACTTTGGTTAGGGCAATTTATGTGGAGTGATGGGGTCTGAAGCCTGACTGTAGTCTGTCAAAGAGTAAGTTGGACGAGAGATAGGATAGTTTGCAGTGGACGTGTTGCTCCAGCAATTTTGAGGCATATGGGAGCAGTGAGATGGGGCGATAGTTGGCTGGAGAGGACAGGTTGAGGGAAGGTTTCTTAAGTATAGGTGTGACTGTAGCATGTTTGAAGGCGGAAGGGAAGGATCCATTGGTTAGGGATAGGTTGAAGAGATGGGTTAGGGCAGGAGTAATGACTTCAGTGAGTTTGTGGATAAGATGTGACTGGATTAGGTCAAGCGCGCAGGAGGTGAGGTGGGATTTAGAGATTAGGGTGGAGAGCTTTTCATCAGTGACGGTGGAGAAACAGGTTAAAGATGAAGAGCACTGAGCAGTGGGGTAGAGTGGTTGGCGGGGGGTGTAGGGCAAGACTGTCTCTGATGGTGTTGATTTTGCTTTTGAAATAAGAGGCAAAGTGATCAGCTGTGATAAGTGATGTCGGAGGCGGCGCAGGAGGACGGAGAAGGGAGTTGAAGGTAGTGAATAGCTGTTTGGGGTTGCGGGATAGGGCAGATATAAGCGTGGTGAAGTAGACCTGTTTTGCAAAGGCGAATGCGTTCTTGAAAGTGAGTACTGCCTGTTTGTACCTGAGGAAGTCCTCCTGGGAGTGGCTTTTCTTCCAGAGGCGTTCTGCAACCTGTGAGGCACGTCTCAGTTTTTTAGTCCGGTCAGTGTGCCAGGGTTGCCTATTGATTGGTCAGGCTCTGGTGTTTGTGAATGGGGCCACAAAGTCAAGGGCTGAAGTAATGGTGGTATTGTAGAAGGATATGTCAGCGGGTGACAGGAGAAAGTCTGAGAGCGTGCAGGTGTCAAGGCGATTAAGGTTCCTGCGGGAGCATGTTGGTTTAGGGGTTGGAGGGTCTATTACAGGGGAGAGGGCAGAGAATGTCAGCAGGTTGGGGTCAGAGAGCGTAGATGGAGAGTTAGAGAGGTTGACTAGAGAGCAAAGGCAGGTGAATATGAGGTCCAGCATGTGACCCTTTGTGTGGGTGGTAGAGGAGGACCATTGAGAGAGACCAAAGGAGGTAGTGAGGGACAGGAGACTGGAAGCGGAGGGGTGGTTTGTGTTAATGGGGATGTTGAAGTCCCCCATGATGATGGTGGGCGTGTCAGTGGATAGGAAGTGCATTAGCCAGGTGTTGAAGTGGTCGATAAAGGCAGCAGTAGGTCCTGGTGGTCGATATATGACACCCAGTTGGAGGTTCGGGGGTGAGTAGATGTGAAAAAGTGCACTTCAAAGGAGGGGAGGGTGAGAGCAGGTAGCGGTTGGATTGGGGCAAAGGAGCAATTGTTAGACAGGAGTATGCCTACGCCTCAACCAGGTTTATTGTTAGGGCGGGGAGTGTGCGAGAATTGCAGACTTCCATAGGAGAGGACAGCAGGGGAGGTAGTGTCTGAGGGCGTTAGCCATGTTTCTGTGATACCGAGAAATTAAAATTTATGAGAAATGAAGAGGTCATGGATGTAGTCAAGTTTGTTGCGTACAGAGCGAGCATTGCATAGTGCGTCGGGGAAGGCGGGTGGAGGGTCAGGACCGAGTAAGATAGGTATAAGATTTAGGGGCTTCCATGCGCTGATACAAGTTGTGCATAAAGATTCGACAGCAGGGAAGAGCTGTGGTGGACAAGGATTAGGTGAAATGTCGCCAGAAGTAAGGAGTAGCAGGGAGAGGGATAGCAGGTGTAAATAGGAGAGAGTATGGGGAGGTTGTGTGTGTCTGGGGAGGAAAGCTTGTAGGTTCATGAGTAGCTGTGCAGAGAAGGTCAGATGGTGGAGTAGAATAGATGGAGAGATAAAGATATTCTTAGTGAAATGGCTGTTGGGGTGGAAAAGTGGTTTTTACAAGTAGGGGAAGAACAGCGGTGATTATGGTGAGAAGCATTTCTGTAGATAACTAGGTTTTGTTTTATTAATAATAATAATAATAAATAATAATAATAATAATAATAATAGTCCCACAATGGGGAAATTCAGTGTGTTACAGCAGCAAAGATAAGCAGATTCAAATACAAATACAACATGTACAGGAATGTTCCAAGGTAAGAGGCATTACATTGATAGTAGACAGACAGATAGGAAGTAACAGAGGAGAGGAGGGGGGGGGGATTTAACAGGCAGAAAGATATTTCAGTTCTCTGTGTGTATTGATCTCCGCTTAGGTCGGTGTTGGTTGTACAGCCTAACCGCGGTGGGGAGGAAAGACTTCCGATAGTGCTCCTTCTCACACTTAGGGTGGAGCAGTCGGTCACTGACAGTACTGCCCAGCGCGATCAAAGTCTCATGCATGGGATGGAACTTCTTCTTCTGCATGGAGCTCACCACAGACAGTATCCTTTTGTCACTCACCACCTGCACTGGGTCCAGTGGGCTCCCCAGGACAGGGCTGGCCCTTCTAATCAGCTTGACAAGTTTATTTCTGTCCCTGGTTGATATACTGCTCCCCCAGCAGGCCACTCCAAAGAAGATGGCTGATGCCACTACCGAGTTGAAAAAAGTCCTAAGAAGTGCCCCCCGGATTCCAAAGGCTCTCAGCTTCCTAAGCAGGTAGAGCCTGCTGTGGCCCTTCCTGTACAGGACCTCCATATGATCTGCCCAGTCCAGCTTATTATTAAGGAGCAAACCCAGGTACTTATAGGTGTTCACAATCTCGATGCCCGTCCCCAGGATGTCCACTGGTTTAGGAGGGCATCTGCCTTTACGGAAGTCCACCACCATCTCCTTGGTCTTCCCCGCATTGATCTTCAGGTGGTTCTGCTGGCACCAGTCCACAAAATCCTGGTTCAGTTCTCTGTACTCCCTGTCATCATCGTCTGTGATGAGACCTACTATTGCAGAGTCGTCAGAATACTTCTGTAGGTAGCAGCTAGATGAGTTACACCTAAAATCTGCAGTGTACAGTGTGAAGAGGAAAGGGGCAAGAACCGTACCCTGAGGTGCCCCTGTATTACAGATCACGGTATCTGACACACAGTCTCGGGGTCTCACGTATTGAGGTCGATTTGTGAGGTAGTCTAGGATCCAGTTGGAGAGGTGGTGGTCCACTCCAGCAAGGCCCAGCTTGTCTCTCAGTAACCTGGGCTGTATGGTGTTAAAAGCACTGGAGAAATCAAAGAACATTATTCTCACCGTGTTCCCTGGTTTCTCCAGATGAGACAGAGCCCTGTGCAGAAGGTGGATGATGGCATCATCTACCCCAATGCCCGGCCGATAAGCAAACTGGAGAGGGTCCATAGCGGGGCTCACTAGAGGGCGGAGATGTGTGAGAACCAATCTCTCTAAGATCTTCATCAGGTGGGATGTCAGTGCTACAGGTCTGTAGTCATTGAGGTCCATAGAGTGAGGTTTCTTTGGAACTGGTACCACACAAGAAGATTTCCATAATTCAGGGACTATTTCCTGCCTCAGGCTCATATTATACATATATCTAATTATACCACACAGCTGGTCCCCACAAGTCTTAATTAGCCTTGCACTGATGTCATCTGGCCCTGTGGCTTTCCTCGCCTTGATCTTTTTCATCTCCTTCCTCACCTGGGCCCGTGTGAAGGTCAGACTGTGGTCAGGTAAAGACGGATTTCTGGATTTACTGGTCTGTTGGGAAGTAGCCACATGGGGTGAAGTCATTGTGGTGGGGGGAACTGAAGGACATGCTGGGGTGGGAGGAGCTGGTGTGTGATCAAATCTGTTGAAGAATAGGTTTAGTTCATTAAGCCAATTAACATCTGCCTCAATCTGGCAGACAGACTGTTTATGACCCGAAATTGACTTAAGCCCCTCCCAGACCCCCCTTATGTCTTTTCTTTCCATTTGCTTTTTCATCTTTTCCTTATAACTGGCTTTTCCCTGCCTGATTTGGTGCCTCAGCTCCTTTTGTACTTCCCTCAACCCCTCCTTATCTCTTGTCCTGAATGCCATCTTTTTCTCCTTGAGTAGTGTTTTTATATCAGAGTTAATCCATGGTTTGTTGTTGGAGAAGCACCTCACCACTTTTGTGGGTACTGTGTTGTCCACACAAAAATTAATGTAGTCCGTTATGCAGTGTGTGAGTCCTTCTATATCTTCTCCATAAGAATCCTGCAGAACTTCCCATGCGGTTGTGTCAAAACAATCCCTCAGAGCCTCATCACTCTCCTCGGACCATATCCTCACTGTGCGGGTGACAGCTGGTTCTCTACGTACAAGTGGCTTGTACACAGGTCGGAGATGCACTAGGTTGTGATCCGATCTTCCCAGGGGCGGTAGGGATGATGAGTTATATGCCTCCCTCGCGTTGGCAAAGAACAAGTCCAGTGTTTTGTTGTCTCTTGTGTGGCAGGTTACATACTGTGTGAAACTGGGCAGTGTGGATGATGGAGAGGCATGGTTGAAGTCTCCAGACACAAGAAAGAGAGCCTGGGGGTGTTTCAACTGCAAATGGCTCACCGTGGCTTGTAGGACCTCGCAGGCATCGTCAGCTTTCGCAGAGGGGGGGACATATGCAGCTATCATGATGAAATGCGATAGTTCCCTTGGTAGATAGAAAAGTCTCAAGCTCACAGCTAATAGTTCAATGTGGGTTGTTGTTACCTTCAGTTCCCTTCTGGTCCAATTCTGGCCTAATTCTGGTCTGTATACTTTAGAGATGCACTTTGAAGATGCAATGACCTAGGTCATCATTGACCACTGCCCTCACATTTATACTAACTAGGAATACCTCAACGACTACAGACCCGTAGCATTGACATCTCACCTGATGAAGGTCTTAGAGAGATTAGTTCTCACACATCTCCGCCCTCTAGTGAGCCCGGCTATGGACCCTCTCCAGTTTGCTTATCGGCCAGGCATTGGGGTGGATGATGCCATCATCCACCTTCTGCACAGGGCTCTTTCTCACTTGGAGAAACTAGGGAACACTGTGAGAATAATGTTCTTTGATTTCTCCAGTGCTTTTAACACCATACAGCCGGGGTTACTGAGAGACAAGCTAGCTCTTGCTGGAGTGGACCACCACCTCTCCAATTGGATCCTAGACTACCTCACAAATTAACCCCAGTATGTGAGAGCCCGGGACTGTGTGTCAGATACTGTAATCTGTAATATGGGGGCAACCCAGGGTACAGTTCTTGCCCTTTTTCTCTTCACACTGTACACTGCAGATTTTAGGTGCAACTCATCTAGCTGCTACCTACAGAAGTATTCTGACGACTCTGCAATAGTAGACCTCATCACAGATGAAGATGACAAGGGAGTACAGAGAACTGAACCAGGATTTTGTGGACTGGTGCCAGGGGAACCACCTGAGGATTAACGCTGGGAAGACCAAGGAGATGGTGGTGGACTTTCATAAATGCAGATGCCCTTCTAAACCAGTGGACATCCTGGACACGGGCATCGAGATTGTCAACACCTATAAGTACCTGGGTGTGCTCCTTAATAATAAGCTGACAAGAATGTCCCGGACTGCTGTTGACGGTGTGGCACCCGTCCCGCACACATTTTCCATCTCTTTTGGAACTGCCCCATGCTCCAGCCTTATTGGCGCCAGGTCCGGGGTCTCCTGGAAGGGGTCCTGGGTGTTAGCCTTCCCCTGTCCCCTAGGACTTACCTTCTCAACCTTCCCCCCCCTGATATTTTGCGCAAGCCCGCTCTCCAGCTCCTGTTGCTCCTCCTTACTTCCGCTAGATGTCTGATTGCTAAACACTGGCGGCATCCAGCCCCCCCGGCCCTGGAGGAGTTATACGCTAGGATAAAAGATGCGCGCTCCCTGGAGTACCTGACGGCCCTTCTTAATAATGAGGAGGAGAGGTTCTGCTTGATCTGGAAACCGTGGGATGAGTTTTGGGCGGCCCGGCCTCTCTGATCCGGCTGTTGTGGGGCCCCTTACTTCCTGGATGTCCTTCTACCACCCTTCTGTCCGCCTGTCTTGTCTACCCCTGTTTGTTGTCGGATTCCTTGGCCTTTTTGGGGCCATTTCTGGCCAGTTTGTTTAAAGCCTTGTAATTTATTGAGAATGCTGAGTAATCCCCATCTGTCCTATGTTTGTTACCTTCAGTTATCTTATTTTTCTTGTATATTGTTATTCTCTCTGTATGACAAAAACTTTTAAAATAAACAGTTGAAAAAAAAAAATAATAAGCTGGACTGGGCAGATCACATGGAGCTCCTGTACAGGAAGGGCCACAGCAGGCTCTCCCTGCTTAGGATGCTGAGAGCCTTTGGAATCCGGGGGGCACTTCACTTCTTAGGACTTTTTTCAACTCGGTAGTGGCATCAGCCATCTTCTTCGGAGTGGCCTGTTGGGGGAGCAGTATATCAACCAGGGATAGAAATAAACTCGACAAGCTGATTAGAAGGCCGGCTCTGTCCTGGGGAGCGCACTGGACCCAGTGCAGGTGGTGGGTGACAGAAGGATACTGTCCGTGGTGAGATCCATGCGGGAGAGTAACTCCCTTCCCATGCATGAGACTGTGATAGCGCTGGGCAGTACTGTCAGTGACCGACTGCTTCACCCTAAGTGTGAGAAGGAGCTCTATCGGAAGTCTTTCCTCCCTGCTGCGGTCAGGCTGTACTACCAACACCAACCTAAGCGGAGATCATTCCATTCAGAGAACTAAAATATCTTTCTGTTGTGATACCCCCCCCTGCGGACCTCATAGACTATAATGGGGTCCGCGAGGTTTCCGTTTGTTTTCCGCCCGAAAAGGGCGAAAAATGCAGAGAAAAAAGTACTGCTTACTGGGATAGTGCTGGACACATTCAGGAGCCAAGAGGTGAGAGGTGTGGGAGGGGCGGCAGCCATTTCTCTAAGGGGGTCACAGTGGCAGGATCATTCACGCTGGTACCAGGGAAGGGAGGGGCGGCCATTTCAGTTAGGATGGGGTTTGGGCTTAGGGCTTGGGAGAGTTGGCTTCTCCTTCTTCCAAGACCCTGCTGTGCGGTTTTAGCGCAATAAAGAGGTGCGGAGTTGTGGCTAATGGTGGAGGGTTCCCTCTTCAGGGGTTGAACTGAAGCCATAACAGAACGCTGTAAGAGGCTACAAATCGCTTGCATCCATTTACATAAGGAACTATAGTAAATTGAAAACGAACCGTCGCAGATCTGTTGTTGTTAAAGGTCAGAAAAGCGTGGTATAACAGACAGGGGCATTCAGACCATAACGGATTTTTTTATTTTATTTTTTTTTATTGGAGCCAATGGGTCTGCTGACTGGCACTTTTTTATAAGGTAAACAGCTATAAAAATGTAAGGGGCCTTACATTGTTTAATGATACATCAAAGGTGTTTTGAAGTCTCCCAAACAGATTTCCTTTAATAATTAAAACAACACATATATTATGAATTTAAACAGTTGTGATAAACAATGTAAGTACTGTATATTGTTATTATATTTCAGGTTCAAAATAAACCAATGCATATGCCAAGACCTTCCAAATCCCGGCAACAGTAATGCAGCAACATTTGTTCCCAGTGATAATAAATATGTATGTATTCCATTCATCCATTTTTAGAAATATCATTTTGAAAGCTAATTTTGTTATGGTGTATTTTATTGTAATTGTAAGTGTAGTGGACATGGGAAACGGTTCTGTCAGGACTCCATTTTTCCTGAAGGTAACTGATTATGTCCAAAGTCCTATCAAATGTTGTTTAATAGAATCAATTCAATTAAAACTTCCAACTTTTTCATAAGATATATATTTAATATTTTAGCCAGCCGTCAGTAAACTAGAGGAGACGGCTAGACACTGGAGATGGAGTCAGCTGAAGGTATACTGTATGAGGCATGGGAGTTGGTGCACAGACAGTGAGGAAGGTGAACCAGGAACTTTCCATAGAGCCAACTGAGACAGGCTAGCTTGGAGGGGTCTGCAAGAGAGGGAGATCCGTACACAGCATGCTTACCTGTATATACCTTATACTGTATCAATAGGCAAATTCCACAAACAACAAATTTATAATTATTTTTATTGAAAACTTGTCTGTATAAAAAATAATTACACACATATAGATATAAACAGGAACAATACATCGGCGGGGGGCCTCTGGATATCGTGCAATGCTGGGGTCCTTGTTTCCCTTGCTCTCGCGGTGTTTCCGGCGGTCCCATGCGTGCACGATTGAGCGTTGATGGTGGCCGTCGTTAGGAATGAAAGTATCGCCCCCATATCTTATGGTTTAACATGGTTACTCTTATCTGGTAATTTTGATATATTTTCTCTGCACCTTATATACATTATATCATGTTATTTCATTGATACCCGTTGCGGGTTATAATTATTCTTTGATTATATTTATTGGTGCAGAGTTATAGTAACTCTGTATGTTGTATTTCTATATGTGTTACCACATCTTTTTATGCACATTATCATTCTAACTATATCCCCTACATGTGTAAAGTATAATCATTGTGGATGTATTGTTCCTGTTTATATGTATACTGTTTGTGTGTAATTATTTTTTATACAGACAAGTTTTCAATAAAATTATAATTTTATATATTTGTTGTTTGTGGAATTTACCTATTGGCATAGTTTTTTTCAAATTGCATGGGGTTCCACCTGTTTAAATATAATTATTGGCCCCCTTTTTCTGTCATATTCTTATCTCCTGTATATACTGTAACAGGTACTTTGAATTAATTGTTCTAGCATTCTTTCTGTTATTATTTGTATCTTGAGTTTTGCTAGGATAATTTTCAAGTATAACTGGATGTTTATGTCTATGTCTCTCAGTTCTTGCACGTGGCATCTTGGCGTAACGATAATTGTGCAAGAGCAAACAAAGTCCTGGCAGCACCGCTGCCAGAAGCAGTGACACGAACAAGTTGGCAACATCCATAGTTCAGTGTGGTAATGACGTCTACAGTTCTGGTCAGGGCATTATTGAATCATTTCCCGAAGTACAACTGGTATCCTCTTGGAAGACAGAAGAGAATCTATAATCTGCAGTGCAGCTGTACAATGTAGCATCCCACATGAAGGCTGAACTGATGCTGAGGGTGTTGGAAGGGGAGCCAAGGAAGACCATGCATGCTGTAAATCTACTAACCAATATAAAACCCATCAAAGCTGGAAAAAGGGCTTAAAAGGGGATTTCCGGGCAAAAATAATTTTTAAAAAAGGTCTGTTAACGCTATTAAAAGGTTAATAAGTGCACCCAAATACCTTTAACTGTGTTTTTAGTGATTTTTGGGGTTCTCTGTAAGCTCCTTGCATCTTCTGCATTTGTTTACATGGCCATCTTCCTGTTATGTTTTCCTACAACTACCATGATGCATTGTGGTTTACTCAGAGCTGAATCACATTACCTCCCTCCCCCCTCCCTCACACACACCCCCTCCCTTTTTCCCTAGCTAGCCATCCCACTACACCCTCAGACCTTTTTTACACCGCCATCTTTAGATTCCTAGTTGTCACTCACTCAGTAACCTTCTCCTTTGGGTGTAATATTGTAATGACCTCTGTATATCATCATTACAGTAACACAGAGAAAGCTGCAGGGCAACAATGAATTATTCATGCTTTTTTGGCATTTGGTAAAGAAATATATAAATATGCACCACAGTGGCCCCCGTACAGTATAATATGTTCCACAGTGGCCCCCACACAGTATAATTTGCTCCACAGTGGCCCCTTCACAGGATAATGCTCCACAGTGGCCCCTGCACAGGATAATGCTCCACAGTAGCCCCTGCACAAGATAATGCCCCACAGTGGCCCCTGCACAAGATAATGCCCCACAGTGTCCCCTGCATGGTATAATATGCCCCACAGTGGACCCTGCACGGTATATAATTCTTCACAGTGGCCCCCGCATGGTATAATGCTCCACAGTGGCCCCCGTATGGTATAATGTTCCATAGTGGTCCCCAAACAGTATAATATGGATTGTGCACTCACAATCCATCTTATACGGCGCTACTTGACTCTATGGAGGTGCCGGCCGGCACAAACTCCTTGTGACGTGTATCGGACGGCACCTCCTCTTTGACCCGCTGACCCGCCTTCCCCCAGACCCATTACACTTACCTTTTTTTCAGTTCCGGACCCGGGATGCCTCTTTGTGACGTGTGCCGGCCGCCCACAGTATTGCGTAATGAAGCGGCGGCCATCCAGCGATGACATCCCGGGCTCCGGATATCCACAGGAAGAACAGGTAAGTATAATGGGGCTGGGGGGGAGACTTGCTTCTTTCCAGTGACGTCCCGGGGTGTGGATATCCCTTAAAATTTCACATGACCTACATATATTACAAAAAAAAAAAAAAAAGGATAATAAATGTTTAAAAAGTTGGAGGGAGGGGCATGGGTGGGGGGCTTATTGTTAAAATATGAATTTATCCCAGACAACCCCTTTAATGGACAATCAAAGGAAACATTATACTTTGATCCATAAAAATTATGAATGGACCCTACCGTATCTTAATAATCATCCGGTCATACATTATTACACATGCCCAGCAACTACCTGTAAACAATGTGACATGTAAAGATAAAGACGGCTGATACAAATTTCCTACTTCGAGCACATGAAATTCCAAAGCAGTGAAAATATAAAAAAAAAACAAAACACATATCCACTAAGACCCACTCTGGATATGTCATTCAAGAAAAAAATGCATACGGGATGAACACCACTCCACAGTGTCTGTGTCCTTATTAACAACTTGCATGGTATCAATGTAAAGCAATTAACAAATGCTTTTCATATGCCCTTTTTCCAGCTTTGACGGTTTTGAACATATTGTGTAGAAGATTTACATGTATTTAATTACATTAATTTAATTGCAGTGCTGTTGGGGGCCTGTAGTGTACCTAATGGTGCTAGTAGTCTTTTCCTGGGGCACATCCTAGTTGCGGTCAGCCTTACTGAGCCTGATAGGTGATTGAATGTCCATGATGGTCGTGCAGGAATAAGGCTCAGGAAACACAAGATATGCAGGAACAGGGGAAACTTGCAACTTTGCTTGAAGTAGAACACACTAAAACAGCAAGTATGAATGTACTCTTCTTGCAACTTTAACCCTGTGATTTGGACTGAGCTGAGATGGCAGTCTTCTCTTTCGTTGCTACAACTGGTCTAATGGTCTGAGCGCCTCTCTCTCTCCCACAGAAAGTCCCATAGAAAACAATTGGTAAAGACTCATTCTACTTTCCAGAAACAACTGCCTAAATAAATCCATTTGAGTTAGGGGTCTGATTCGAGGGGTAGGTGATCAATGACTTGTGTAGACTTGTACAGGATATGAACTATGTGCAGCACACCATATCACCCCCTTAGGGGAACAGGGCCTGTGTGCTGATGAATAGCACCCTGTTACAGCTGTTGCATACCCTGGAAGGCTGAGAGACCTACCACTCCTTGTCAGGGACCACATGCTGGTAAGGAACCAGGCCACCCTAAGGGATGAAAAGCTGAGCTAGAAGTAGGAACTTGCGGTAACTTCTCAACCAGCTGTTATCCCTGTCTCACATTGCAACATGGTACATCACAACATGCTGCACACCTGCACATTTGTGGAGGAACCAACACCACTGTTGACGGCATCAATGACAACCAGGGCCTACGAGGATGTGGATTGCATGTCACAACTGTTGGAAGGGGAAGGTGCCATGGAGGATCTGGAAGACTTGCCCCTGGGTGAAGATGAGGCAAGGGGGCTGCTTGATGAACCACTGCCCCAGGAGTGTTTACAGTGTGCAGTCTTGTGGAAATGGCCTCCAAGGTGTGGAGATTTTGTTTTTGAATTGACGGTCACTGGGATGGCAACCACTAACCCAAGGGGGGAGGGGTAACTGCCCACCAGTCCACTAGGGGGCACCGACAGTGAGAGAAGCTTCCCATAAAACCAAACATAGCAGGCTAGTTTGAAGGTGCCTGCAATAGAGGGAGAGATGAAAGCGGCATGATCATCTCTAAAGACTGTACAAGTACTTTCCATTAACTGTTCTCACATTCTTTCTAGGGCTGGGCGATTATAACCCGAATCAAAATCACAACTTACTTGAACCTTTTACCTTGATTATGATTAACTCCTTCCTGCCACAGCCAGTTGTTGACTTCTTGACAGAGCTTGATTTTCAAATCTGACATACAGTGCTGCCCAAAAGTATTGGCACCCCTGCAATTCTGTCAGATAATACTCAATTTCTTCCAGAAAATGATTGCAATCACAAATGCTTTGGTAATAATATCTTCATTTAATTTGTCGTCAATGGAAAACCACAAAAAGAATTGTCAAAAAGCCAAATTGGATATAATTCCACACCAAACATGAAAAAGGGGGTGGACAAAAGTATTGGCACCCTTTGAAAAATCATGTGATGCTTCTCTAATTTGTGTAATTAACAGCACCTGTTACTTACCTGTGGCACATAACAGGTGGTGGCAATAACTAAATCACACTTGCAGCAAGTTGAAATGGATTAAAGTTGACTCAACCTCTGTCCTGTGTTCTTGTGTGTACCACATTGAGCATGGAGAAAAGAAAGAAGACCAAAGAACTGTCTGAGGACTTGAGAAGCTAAATTGTGAGGAAGCATGAGCAATCTCAAGGCTACAAGTCCATCTCCAAAGACCTGAATGTTGCTGTGTCTACCGTGCACAGTGTCATCAAGAAGTTTAAAGCCCATGGCACTGTGGCTAACCTCCCTAGATGTGGACGGAAAAGAAAAATTGACGAGAGATTTCAACAAAAGATTGTGCGGATGGTGGCTAAAGAACCTCGACTAACATCCAAACAAGTTCTAGCTGCCCTGCAGTCTGAGGGTACAACAGTGTCAACCCGTACTATCCGTCGGCGTCTGAATGAAAAGGGACTCTATGGTAGGATACCCAGGAAGACCCCACTTCTGAACCAGAGACATAAAAAAGCCAGGCTGGAGTTTGCCAAAACTTACCTGAGAAAGCCAAAAACTTTTTGGAAGAATGTTCTCTGGTCAGATCAGACAAAAGTAGAGCTTTTTGGGAAAAGGCATCAACATAGAGTTTACAGGGAAAAAAAAAAGAGGCCTTCAAAGAAAAGAACACGGTCCCTACAGTCAAACATGGCGGAGGTTCCCTGATGTTTTGGGGTTGCTTTGCTGCCTCTGGCACTGGACTGCTTGACCGTGTGCATGGCATTATGAAGTCTGAAGACTACCAACAAATTTTGCAGCATAATGTAGGGCCCAGTGTGAGAAAGCTGGGTCTCCCTCAGAGGTCATGGGTCTTCCAGCAGGACAATGACCCAAAATACACTTCAAAAAGCACTAGAAAATGGTTTGAGAGAAAGCACTGGAGACTTCTAAAGTGGCCAGCAATGAGTCCAGACCTGAATCCCATAGAACACCTGTGGAGAGATCTCAAAATGGCAGTTTGGAGAAGGCACCCTTCAAATCTTAGGGACCTGGAGAAATTTGCCAAAGAAGAATGGTCTAAAATTCCAGCAGAGCATTGTAAGAAACTCATTGATGGTTACCGGAAGCGGTTGTTCGCAGTTATTTTGTCTAAAGGTTGTGCTACCAAGTATTAGGCTGAGGGTGCCAATACTTTTGTCCGGGCCATTTTTGGAGTTTTGTGTAAAATGATCAATGATTTGACTTTTTTTCATTCTCTTTTGTGTTTTTTCATTGCAAGCAAAATAAATGAAGATATTATTACCAAAGCATTTGTGATTGCAATCATTTTCTGGAAGAAATTGGGTATTATCTGACAGAATTGCAGGGGTGCCAATACTTTTGGCCAGCACTGTATGTCACTTCATGCGGTAATAACTTTGGAGCATTTTAACTCGCCAAAGTGATTATTTTAACGTGAAACATTGTACTTCGAATTATTCGTGAATTTTGGTCGATATGTTGTGTTTAATTATGAGAAAAAAAGGAAATTTGGTGGAAATTTTGAAAAATATGCAATTTAAAAAGTTTGAAATGATCTGTTAGTCATACCACCCAAATTAGTTCATAAATCTAATTTACCATATCTCTGCTTTACGTTGGCATCAAAGTTTAATCACCCTTTAATTTTTTTACAGACATTATAATACTTACAAGTCAAACAGTAATTTAAAAAATTTTCATGAATGTTTCAATAAACATTTTTTTAAGGGACTAATTCAGTTATGAAGGGGTTTTGAAATGCCTCTGTATAATAAACCCCCATAAATCACCATTTTCAAAACTGCACCCCTTAAATAAGTCAAAACAGCCAATATGAAGTATCTTAACCCTATAAGCATTTAACAGGAATTAAGAGAAAAATTTACACATTTCAATTTCTTTTACTAATATGTTCATTTAGCTCTAGAATTTACACATTCACAAGGGATTAAAGGAGAAAATGCATCACACAATTTGTTATGCAGGGTCTCCTGACTACCATAATACCCCACATGTGGAAGTAAACTAATATAAGGGCACACAGCAGTGCACAAAAGGGAAGAAGCGCCAATGTACTTTTGGAGGTCAGATTTAGCTGGAATAGTTTTCAGGTACCATGTCGCATTTGCAGAGTCCCTGAGATGCCAAAACAGTGGAAACCACCAGAAAGTGACCCCATTTTGGAAACTAGACACCTCAAGGAATTTATCAATAGGTATAATGTTACTAATGAGATGTGAAAATAAAAAACTACTTTTTTTTTTCGATAAAATGTTGCTTTAGCCCCAAATTTTTCATCTTCACAAAGATTGGGTAAGGAGAATAACCAACTAAAATTTTTCTCTTCTAAATACGACCATACCCCATACGTTTTGGTACACTGGTGTACAGGCACATGGCAGCGCTTGAAATAGAAAGAGCTCTAATTGCTTTCGTAGGACAGATTTTACAGGAATAGTTTTCAGGTACCATTTCCAGAGCCCCTGAGGTGCCAAAACAGTGGAAACCCTCCAAAAGTGACATTTTGGAAACTACAGTAGACTCCTCAAGGAATATATCAGGGGGTATAGTGAGCACTTTGACCTTACAGATCTGTCACAGAATTGTGCCATGGAAATGAAAAATTACATTCTTATCTATAAAATGTTGCTTTAACCCAAAATGTTTAATTTTTTTTTTACAAGGGGTTAAAGGATAAAATGCACCCCACAATTTGTTAAGCAATTTCTCTATTGGAACACAGCTGGGAAAGAGCACCATTGAGCGTTTTGGAGGGTAGATTTAAAATTTTAATTGTTACCTTTATACTCTGGGTCAGTACAATTACAGCAATACTTAATTTATGTTGTTTTCTTATGTCTTACTAATTTTGGAGAATAAAATTCCATTTAGGTATGTGGGAAGTCCTTCCTGGCTGTGGCGTAGCATTACAGCGGATATGGGGAAGGGGTTAATGAATGATTTATTTTAGGAGACTCCCTTTTTATATGACACGTCCACTATTTATATGCCATGAAACTGAATATTGGTTTCTGTTATTCACATATCACTGATTGGATAGCGTAAAGTTAGTGACACATCTATTAGCCAATGGCAGTGTCAGACAGAAAGGCATGGATGAAATAACTGATGTGAGCAAGTTCACAATGATTAATTGAGCTGACTTTTGATTTAGGTTATTTTTCGATTAATTGCCCTGCTCTAATTCTTTCCCTTATCCTTTTTATCCTCAGTTTTTCCCATAGAACTGTTAAGCATAACTGGTTGTCTGTGCCTGTGTTCATCAGTCCTTCATGTAAAAATATGAGTGTTCCAAACCGGTACTCTCAGTTCTCTCCTTTTTTATTTCAGAGCAGGTGCACATATCTAACACCTTTTCAACCACTTCACTTTTTCTATCACTAGCTGCACATGATTAGATAAGTCATGCCAAGTTTTGGTGAGACATCTGCCCAACACCTGAAAAACTGCTGTGCCAAAGATTGGACATAGCAGGTTTTCAAATGGGCATAGAAGGGTGGAAGGTTTTTTTTTTAATATTAAAGGCATGTGAAGAATTTGGTGCTACTTCAGTTAGTGTCCAGGCCCCATTTTACAGAAAAATAGTTGTATAAAAGAGAAAGACTGTTTATATAGAGATTACATGGCCGTAAGTTTTGGCACCCCTGAAATTTTTTCAGAAAATGAAGTATTTTTCCCAGAATACGATTGCAATTACACGTTTTGTTTTGTTTTGTTTTTATATATATATATATATATATATATATATATATATATATACACACACACACACACACACACACATTTCCTTTGTGTGTATTGGAACAAACAAAAAAATTAAGGGGAACAAAAGCTAATTTCTTTCTCCAAAAATGGTCTGGACAAAATTGTTGGCACCTTTTCAAAATTGGGGGTACATAACTTTGCTTGAAACATATGATGCTTGTTCAAAATCACCTGGCAAGTAACAGGTGTGGGCAATATAAAAATCACACCTTAAACCAGATAAAAAGGAGAGAAGTGTGTCACACTAAGCATGGAGAAAGAGGGGAGGGGAAGAGAACTGTCTGAGGACTTGAGAACCAAAATTGTGAAAAAATATCAACAAACTCAAGGTTATGAGTCAATCTCCAAAGATCTTGATGTTCCTTTATCCACAGTGCACAACATCATCAAGAAGTTTACAACCCATGGCACTGTATCTAATCTCCCTGGACGTGGGCGGAAGAGAAAAATTGATGAAAGGTTGCAACGCAGGATAATCCGGATGGTGGTTAAGCAGCCCCAATCACGTTCCAAAGAAATTCATCCTGTCTTGCAAGCTCAGGGTGCATCAGTGTCAGCGCCAACTTCCTGTTGGCATTTGAATTAAATTAATTAGAGCCAGGAGGACCCCACTGCTGACACAGAGAAATAAAAAAGCTAGACAACAGTTTGCCAAAATGTACGAGAGTAAGACAAAATCCTTCTGGGAAAACATCTTGAGTTTTATGGTAAAGCACATCATTCTACAGTTTACTGAAAACGGAATGAGGCATACAGTACCATCAGTCAAATATGATGGAGGTTCAAATATGTTTTGGTGTTGTTTTGCTGCCTCTGGCACTGGGTGCCTTGACTGTGTGCAAGGCATCATGAAATCTGAATATTACCAAAGGATTTGGGGTTTCAATGTAGGACCCAGTGTCAGAAAGCTGGATTTGCGTCCTAGGTCATGGATTGTCCAGCAGGACAATGACCCCAAACATGGAAACTTCGAAAAGCACCCAGAAATGGATAGAAACAAAATGCTGGAGATTTCGGAGGTGGCCGGCTATGAGTCTGGACCTAAATCCCATTGAACACCCATGGAGAGATCTTAAAATTGCTGTTGGGAGAAGGCAACCTTCAAATATCAGAGACCTGGAGCAGTTTGGAAAAGAAGAGTGGTCCAAAATTCCAGTTGAGAGTTGTAAGAACTACTGTCACCACACCACCACCTGAACAGCCTCTACCCCCACCTTCTGTCTCTGTCCCTCTTAACTCATAGATTGTAAGCCCTTGTGGGCAGGGCCCTCTATCCCACTGTGCCAGTTGGTCACTGTTAGTATTATCTGTTTTGTACATCTTGTGTACCGTATGTAAATCCTCAAATGTAAAGCACCATGGAATTAATGGTGCTATATAAATAAACAATAATAATAATAATAATAATAATAATAATAATAATAAGCTTGTTGATGGTTATAGGAAGAAATTGATTTCAGTTTTGTTTTCCAAAGGGTGTGCAACCAAATATTAAGTTGAGGTTGCCAGTAATTTTGTCCAGCCCATTTTTGGACTTTTGCATGAAACTATAATTTTTAGCTTTTTTTCCTCTGTTTTTGTGCTATTCTAATACACACAAAGGAAATAAATGTGCATATGTAAGGGAATTGCTAGAGGAGCGATTCCCCTGTATCTGCTGGTGAACCCTGGGGGGAGGGGCATGACAAGAAAGTGAGCCCAAGGATGAACACCCCCCCTTCACTGTCCCTGGCTACTAGCCCGAACTGTCCTAGGCGACAGCCAGCATCTGGGCAGGGATCCCTTTATATAAGTGATAACACAGAACACAGACAGGACAAACAACAACAAAAGGGAGGTCAGCTAGCCAAGCGGTCCGTAACAGTCGAGCAATGCAGTACAGATTCAAAATCCAAGAGAATAGTCAAAGTTAAACCCAGAGGTCAGGAATAAGAATACAGGTAACCAAACAGCAAGAGTAAATAGCCAGGACACACAAGGCAATAGCTGGCGCCAATGTGAAAGTGAGCAAACAATAAATAGGAAGGAGGAACCCGCCCCAGACTCGATAAGGCGATAGGCTGTCAATCACACAGGTAAGGCTAAAATTAACTATTCATGGAGCAGACGGAAACCAAGGTGAAGGAGATGGGTGTGATGGAAAATCAATTAAGGAGGTGAGGGAATAGGACAGTGTTCAGACAATACAAGAAGAACCCAAAGGAAGGAATCACAGCAGGACCCGCCTCCTGCGCCGCACCATGCTTCCGGATGAACTTCAGTATAACAAAACATGTGTAACTGCAATAATTCTGGTCAGATACTCTTCACCTTGTACACCTGCTCATGGGTTCATTGTTTAGATCTCAAGAGCTATGCGAAAAGCTTCTCACTTACTACACCAGTATCCTGCCCTGTACTGATGAGTGGCAAGAACAGATGGATGTTTCTTCCTTTTGGAGGAAACTCTGGTTGGCTGCCATCTGAAATTATGTTTAAAGGTTTTTTAATGGGATGAACATTGATTTACATGGTAGCTACCTATACCATTACAGTTTTCTTCCTTCTAGAAGAGGGCTTTTCCTTTTTCCCAGAGAGCATTGTCTGTGAGACTCCCCAAGTCAGCTAGTGTCTCCACAGGGAGACATACTACCATCGAGAGTCAACTTATTTTAGAATTGTTACAGATTGCCACAGACAGCTCTTGCAGATGGGAGTGTTTTTATTGCCTGTGGAATAGTGTCTGTAAAAAACCATTATATCCAGGGGTGTAACTATAAGGGGCACAGAGGTAGCAGTCACTACTTTGCCCTAGACCATGCAGGGGTCCCAAAGGTCCTTTTGCCACATTAAATATACCATTATTCTAAATGGCAAATGTTATGTAGGATCCCCATTACAAATTTCCCACGGGGACCAAGGAAGATCAAGTTACACTTCTGATTATAACATTAATATTACAGACATTTGTAGGAACAAGTCACTAAATTTTTTTTTTTTTTATGAACTTGTAGATTTTGAGTCCACAACACCTTACACAACCAAGCACTGAAGAAAAAAATACAGAGCCATTGATAATAGTGACCATTATGCAGACTGAATCTTTCGAGACAGTGATGGAAACAGAGACGCTGGATTTGGTTAACACCAAGGAGCTAATAGATGATGAGCTTGTAATGACTGAAGTCGACACAGATTTGGAGATGGATCTACAGTCTGCATATAGGAAGCAAGTTGCTCCCATGACTCCTATAAATGAAAAGGACACTGATCTGCATTTCTTTGAAAAAGTGAAAACCAATTTACCTAACCACTTAGCATGCTCAAAAGAAAATGGTTCCTTACTAAGCCTCAATGATGTAAACATTTCTACTAGTGAATCTTAGTGGAAATGACAGATATATTTTCTGTTCAAAGTAATATGGTACATATCAGTCATACCTATTCAATTTATTATAGCCGCCTAGTTCATCCAAATAATATACTTCACAACATACATGTGGCAAAGAATACCTACAGTAATGTAAAATGTAGACAAAGAAAAGAAGCAACATTTCAGCTGCTCGAGGAGAATTTTTACACTTTTAACATGTACAAATAAAACTTAAATTACACAATGCCTCCCTGGCCATCTTACGCATAACTGCTGCACTGGAGATGTTCTCTCTGATAACCTCAGTATTTGTAATAGATTTCACGAATTCTATAGTGACCTGTATCAATCTAAATTGATGGCTTGAAGCCAATCTGGGTTATATCTTTTCCCCTACACTGACTGAGGAGCAGAGAAGCTATTTAGACTCAAAAAACAAAAAAGGGGAAACCACGATAAACCAATAATAAAAGTATACAAAATAAATTTTATTACAAAATTATAAATACAAAAATTGTAAGACAAAAATATATATAACGCAGGACACCCTGGCAAGATGGAAAAAAGCAGGGACACAGAATCAATTACTCCACAGGGGAAGATATCAAAAAGGCCAATAAATAAATATGCACATACAGTGCCTTGCGAAAGTATTCGGCCCCCTTGAACTTTTCAACCTTTTGCCACATTTCAGGCTTCAAACCTAGGGATATAAAATTTTAGTAAGTGGGACACAATCGTGAAGTGGAACGAAATTTATTGGATATTTTAAACTTTTGTAAAAAATAAAAAACTGAAAAGTGGGGTGTGCCAAATTATTCGGCCCCCTTAAGTTAATACTTTGTAGCACCACCTTTTGCTGCGATTACAGCTGCAAGTCGCTTGGGGTATGTCTCTAGCAGTTTTGCACATCGAGAGAATGAAATTCTTGCCCATTCTTCCTTGGAAAACAGCTCGAGGTCAGTGAGGTTGGATGGAGAGCGTTTGTGAAAAGCAGTTTTCAGCTCTTTCCACAGATTCTCGATTGGATTCAGGTCTGGACTTTGACTTGACCATTCTAACACCTGGATACGTTTATTTGTGAACCATTCCATTGTAGATTTTGCTTTATGTTTGGGATCATTGTCTTGTTGGAAGATAAATCTCCGTCCCAGTCTCAGGTCTTTTGCAGACTCCAACAGGTTTTCTTCCAGAATGGTACTGTATTTGGCTCCATCCATCTTCCCATCAATTTTTAACATCTTCCCTGTCCCTGCTGAAGAAAAGCAGGCCCAAGCCATGATGCTGCCACCGCCATGTTTGACAGTGGGGATGGTGTGTTCAGGGTGATGAGCTGTGTTGCTTTTACTCCAAACATATTGTTTTGCATTGTGGCCAAAAAGTTCGATTTTGGTTTCATCTGACCAGAGCACCTTCTTCCACATGTTTGGCGTGTCTCCCAGGTGGCTTGTGGCAAACTTTAAACAAGACTTTTTATGGATATCTTTGAGAAATGGCTTTCTTCTTGCCACTCTTCCATAAAGGCCAGATTTGTGCAGTGTACGACTGATTGTTGTCCTATGGACAGACTCTCCCACCTCAGCTGTAGATCTCTGCAGTTCATCCAGAGTGATCATGGGCTTCTTGGCTGCATCTCTGATCAGTCTTCTCCTTGTTTGAGATGAAAGTTTAGAGGGACAGCCGGGTCTTGGTAGATTTGCAGTGGTCTGATACTCCTTCCATTTCAATATGATAGCTTGCACAGTGCTCCTTGGGATGTTTAAAGTTTGGGAAATCTTTTTGTATCCAAACCCGGCTTTAAACTTCTCCACAACAGTATCACGGACCTGCCTGGTGTGTTCCTTGGTCTTCATGATGCTCTCTGCGCTTTAAACAGAACCCTGAGACTATCACAGAGCAGGTGCATTTATACAGAGACTTGATTACACACAGGTGGATTATATTTATCATCATCAGTCATTTAGGACAACATTGGATCATTCAGAGATCCTCACTGAACTTCTGGAGTGAATTTGCTGCACTGAAAGTAAAGGGGCTGAATAATATTGCACGCCCCACTTTTCAGTTTTTTATTTTTTACAAAAGTTTAAAATAACCATTAAATTTCATTCCACTTCACAATTGTGTCCCACTTGTTGATTCTTCACCAAAAATTTTAAATTTTATATCTTTATGTTTGAAGCCTGAAATGTGGCAAAAGGTTGAAAAGTTCAAGGGGGCCAAATACTTTCGCAAGGCACTGTATGATGCACAGATAGACACAAGTATATAAAATAGCCAGCCGATGGACAAGTACTTATAACAGGCCAAATACACACATACAATCTCACATAGGATACAGTATGGACTAAAGGTATAACCCAAAGTTATGCTAGCTGCATATATAAGCATAAAAGAATAAACACCAATATACAAAAGTATAGAGCATATGATAAACAGCTAGCAAGTAAGGCAGCAGGGAAAGCATAAATGTAGTCTCACATAAAATACAATGTAAACAAGAAATAACTACCAAAAAAGGTATAATGGTAGTAACAAAAATAGTACCAGATCTAATAGGCTATATACCTGAGGCCATGATGACAGTGAAATACCAGAGTGAAGCACAGACAACTTAACGCGCGTTTCACTCCTAAGAGATTCGTCAGGAGGTAGCAAATATATGGGGTATATATAGGGACAAACCTACCCTAGATGCAAAACACCTGAAAGAACGCAGAAAATGCCATGTTGCCAGGTCCTACATGCATACAGCGCTCAAACCAGGCGCCGGAAAGTCACGTGATAATGCACTGTTACATGAAAGCTTGACAGCACCGCTATGAATCTGACCTAAATATCAGGAAAAAAGGATAGGGAAAGGTTTGAGACGGTTTGCTTAAAAAGCCGTTTTTTTTCGTCGGAAACAAAGTCGGACATGCAGCGCATTGCTTTAAAAACCCATTGAAGTGAATGGGTTTTTAAGAAAACCGTTTCAAACCTTTCCCAATCCTTTTTTCCGATATTTAGGTCGGATTCACGGCGGACAGAGTCCGGACGCAAGTGTGAACCCACCCTTACCAAATATGGCCAGATATATAGACTATATAAAACAAACAATAATGTACATATTTACAATCATATAATGCACAAAAAAGACATAATAACGATTACACAATAAATATAACAGCATAATGCAGATAATATAGAAACTACCAAAATCAAGATTATACACAATAAATATGCAATATAAAAAAGGGGGAAAAAAGTGTTGAATGTGAACGGTGACTAAAGAAGATGAGAAATTTCTCAGGAAATAAAAAAAAAACGTGAATGCATGATAAAAACAAAATAAATAAGAGGATGATAAAAGATATATCAACCACAGAAAGTGACAATACAAAGATAATTAGGGGGGTGATAATATACACATAGTAAAAACAGGACATCCCAAATAAAATAAGTGAAAAAGTGAACAAAAGCATGCATAGACAACACAAAAATACTAAATAGATACAAAAGGATAATTATTAAATTTGATATATTGGCCATAAATTCATCAAAAGATGCCAATGATGATAAATAGATCAAGTCATCAAAATAGCGCTTCAAACGTAGTATAGGAGAGCTCCCATCTATATAGACAAAGACAAAACGAAAAATATAAGACACAAGAAATAAAACACATGAAAAATACCCCATAAACTAAAATTTGCGCTAATGAATAGATAAAAAGGGCTTGAAACTGACAGCTTCATTAAGGCCTGATGGAACTACCAAATCTAAGAGGACTATCCATCTAGCTTCTTTCTTTAAAAGAGCTTGTCTGATGTCACCACCCCTAGATCCCAAATAGATCCTATCAATTCCCGGTACCTTGAATCCGCTGGAGTCACAGGCATGAAAGTCACGAAAATGACGAGGAATCGGCTGTAGTCTCTCCAACTCTTGGGCATTGGCTGCTACACGTATTTTATTGACATGCTTCAGAACACGTACCTTCAAAGGTCTTGATCTCATTCCCGCATAAATAAGATGGCATGGGCACGTAGCAAAGTAGATAACCACTTCCATGTTGCAATTGATGTTATGCACAATTTTATATTCCCTTACGTCCTACAGCAGCACAATATGGGGTATCTCTGCCCCTGTGTGTTGTCTAGGACAGGTGGAACTTTTAATTAGCACCAAAAACGTGCTTACTAACCTGCACTATAAGAGGGCACGAGAGACCTCCTTCACCTGTGTTTATTTCTGTCCTGTGTGGGACAGGTGGAGGAGGTCTCTTGTGACCTCTCTTGCTGTAAGGGGTTTTTTTTCTTACCTCTCTTGAGGTGGTCAGTCTCCTTCTGTTGTTGCTCTGTATGGAGTTTCTATGTATATTTTCATTGTGTTTAGTAATTGTGTTTGGCTCCTCCTCCACTTATGGTTGCCTTTAAAATGTCCCATAGTCCATTTGGGCGGTGGGCTGTGATTTTTCTGGCTCTCCTCTACTGCTAAGGAGTAGTAATATTCCCTTCTGTGATTCAGAGATTACTCTACTCTACTACTGCGTATACTGTTGCTGCATTTTTTTGCGACGACCGACCTCCTTAAGGTACCCCTTTTTTTTCTGGTTCTGGTTGCAGTTTGTAATATTGGTATTGTTATTGTCTGTGACTTTTTTTGTGGTCATTTTAGATGTCTTCTTCTGCTTCTGGCTCTGGTGATGGAGATTTTAGGAGGAAGAAATCCTCCAAGCGTAAACATTTAGACTGTAAGACTCCCTTGCCTGATGGCTACGAATTGTCGCCAGTGTCGTGGCCCCCCTTCTGAGGAGCCATCCATACGTGAGGTTGTGACATGGGTGAAAGAATACATGGAGGATTCTCTCAAAGAAATCTGGAATTCTATCTCCCAGATCGCCAAGAGATCACGTCTTGAAAAACATCCTCTCTTGCGGGTCTCGGATGAAGATTTTCAGGTTGTGGATGAAACTTTGTCCTCTGCTGAAGTTGCCAGCAGACCTCTATTCCCACTCGAAAAAATGAATAGGCTGCTGAAGTCCATCCGGTCTAAGGACCGTGATGTTGATGGGGAAGCCTCCACGTCCACCTATAGAGTACCCAGAGTGTTCCAATTGGACGAGACATTAAAAAAGTTAATGTCTTCAGAATGGAAATTTCTGGAGAAACCCTTTGTAATTACTGGTAGGTTTAAGACCTTGTTCTCCATCGCAGAGTCTCAATTGGATCAGTGGGGTCCTCCCCCTAAAATGGATATAGTGGTAGCCAAGTTATCTCGCCGCACTCTAGTATCATCTGAGGATGGAGCAAATTTACAGGATCCTATGGATAGAGGCATGGAGGATACTCTCAAGAAGGCCTACTCAGCGGCCTCTGCCCAGACCTCGGTCGTTGTTGCGTCATGTGAAGTCTCAGCCAAACTACGGGCTGATTTGCTCCAGCTTGAGAGGGACATCGATTCTGGTTTCTCCAGAGACGAGCTACTTTCTTTTTTAAGTTCGATTTCTTTGGTGGCAGAATTTTTAGCTGAGGCCTCCCATTATCAACTAAGGCTGGCGTCAAAGTCCTTGGCGCTTTCCACGGCGGCGAAGAGACCCTTATGGTTAGAACCTTGGAGAGCTGGTTTTATCTCCAAGTATAACCTTTGTGCTATAACATTTGAGCCAGGAAGAGTCTTTGGCAGTAGCCTGGATGAAATTTTAGAGGGCTTGGCTGATAAAAAAGGCAAAACTCTGCCTCAGTCTTTTAGGGGTAGATTTGGCCCTGGCCGCGGCAGAGGTTATCCACCTCGACGTGGTCAGCAGTTCCAGAGGGGCTCTAGGTTCTACTCTAGAGGCTCTGGACGGAGATTCCCCAAGACTGAGGATAGAAGGAAGCCCAGTTTTTGACATGAGAAGCTGTCTTCCTGTGTCCGAGATTCCTGTCGGGGGTCGTCTCTCCCTTTTCTTCAGCACTTGGCAGGAAAAAATTCAGGACCCTTGGGTCTTACAGTTAATTCAGCGAGGATATACAATCGAGTTTCTCTGTCCTCCCCGAGATCGGTTTGTCCTAACTCAGTGTCTTCCTGCGTCTCAGCAGGGTATTTTGGAACGCTCCATTCAGGAGTATATCCACAAAGGAGCTCTAGAAGAAGTTCCTTCTCTGGAAGAAGGTTTGGGGGTTTATTCTCCCGTTTTTCTAGTGCCAAAGCCAGCAGGCAGATGGAGGATGATTATAGATCTGAGGTATCTGAACCGTTTCATCAGAAAAGAACGGTTCCGCATGGAAACCATAAGCTCAGTTTCTTCTTTTCTTCTCCAGGGCGACGTTTTTGTCACCCTAGATCTGAAGGATGCTTATTTGCACGTGCCAATTTACCCTCCGCACAGGAAGTTCCTAAGGATTGCGGTTATAGTTTCTGGCCACAGGAAGCATTATCAGTTCTCGGCCCTCTCTTTCGGGATCTGCTCGGCTCCCTACACCTTTACCAAGGTGGTGGCTCCCATAGTAGCCGCCCTCAGGCTTCAGGGACTCTTTGTGGTCCCTTATCTAGACAACTGGCTAATAAAAGCCCAGTCAGAGTCTGTTCTGCTCCAGAATTTACAGATTGCCATATCCCTGCTTCAAAGCCTGGGATAGCTCATAAATTGGGAGAAGTCAAAAATCGTCCCCTCAACCCAAAGGAAGTTTCTTGGTTACTTCCTAGATTCAGACCGGCTGGAAATCTCCTTGACAACTGCAAGGAAAGAGAAATAAATTACAGAGAGCGTCCATCAGAACTTTGATGAAGATCCTAGGTCTGATGTCATCTTCCATCATGGTGGTTCTTTGGGCCTTATGGCATCTATGTCCTCTTCAGATGGAAATCTTAGGAATTTGGGATCGCTCTCTTCCCGGTCTCAACAGGAGGATTCAACTCTCCCCCAGGACCCGTCTTTCCCTCAGATGGTGGTTGCACCTCAAGGACGGAAGGTCCACGGTCCAACCTCGTTGGACCATGTTGACTACAGATGCATCCCTTACGGGATGGGGAGTCCATCTGGACAGAAACTCCATAAAGGGAGTTCTCCAGAAAGAAGGACGTCGTGCAACTGGAAGGAGCTCAGAGCTGCGTACCGTGCCTTACTCAATTTCTCTCCTCTTCTCAAGGGAAGAGCAGTCAAGATTCGCTCAGACAACATGACAACGGTATTATATGTGAACAGACAGGGAGGCACCAGATCATCATCCCTCCTCAGGGAGGCAGATCTGATTTTTTTCCTGGGCAGAGAAAAATCTGACCCATCTATCCGCGATTCACATCAAGGGCTCCCTGAACTCAGTAGCGGATCGGTTGAGTCGGGGTCTTGCCGTATCAGGAGAATGGTCACTCAATCCAGAAGTCTTTCATCAGATTACCCTGAAATACGGTCTCCTGGAGATAGACCTCATGGCAACCCGACTCAACGCCAAGGTGGAGACGTTCTGTTCCCTGTACCAGGAGGACAATCCCTTGGCAGTGGATGCCCTGTCCATCCCTTGGAGGTCCAGGCTGTCATACATTTTCCCTCCAATTCCTATGATACAGAGTGTATTGATAAAAATAAGACAGGAACAAGCCTCTGTAATAGCCATCATTCATTCTGGCCAAAAAGAGCTTGGTTTTCCCAGCTCATGGTGATGAGTCGAGGGATATATTGTAGGCTTCCCCCACCCAGAACCTGGTTTCCCAAGGATTACTGAAGTGCCAGGATCTGAGGAGATTCAACCAGTCTCTACGAATGTATACTGTAAAGGAATGTCAGAAGCCGTCCTGAAGACGCTTTCCTGTGCGAGAGCTGAATCCACCTGTGACAATTTGGGGGGGATCAGTCTCAAATGGCGGCAGACTCCTGGTCCCAACAGCAGTGGTAGTGGTAATGGGCGCCGGAGAGACAGTGTTCAGATGGTCCAAGTGTAAAGTAAACTGGCTTTATTCAGCTTAGATGCAACATAACAAAACAAAAAAAACAGCCTGGCTACAGTTAGCTTAAGTAAAAAAACAAAAACAACAACGCCGAGCGGCACATAGGGTAATATTGTTTTTACAAAAAGTTGAATGACACAATATAAATTGTGTTCAGAAAACGTGGAAAGAATAAAGTGACTAGGACGTGTCCACTAATAAAGGTTGAGAAGAGGTGGATAAAGTGGTAGAGTGGGTCCACAATGCATGGGCATACACCTGAATGGGTATAGTGTATGTCAATACCCCCTCAGTTGATTAGCCCACTAGTAGTGGATTGGCCACAGTGTAGATATGCTCTCACTTTGAATGGTTAAGTATGGTATAATGTCATATATTTTAGTGGAATGGTCCAAACTATGTCACAAGATGAGGGAGCAGCGGGACCTCTAGGTGTCAGGATCTCCTGGATCCAAACGGTATTCCAAATGTAGAAATGGTAGGTGTGACTCCAAAAAAAGAGAGGTAGGGGACCGCGCTTCACCAAGGTTGCTTTAATAAACTCTACAACACAACGCGTTTCGAGGATCAATGGTCATCTTTATCAAGTGAACAAGAGACTGGTTAAAAAAGGAAATAAACATGAACAAATAAGAATAGAAAAACAGATAATGTTCATCAAATAATCAATGTGAAATAAAATAAATAAAATAATAATAATAATGCACATATACGGTATTTATAAATTGATTAAAACTGAGAAAAGTGGCTATGTATGTGTATCAACCACAGTATGAATTATTTAAAGGCTATGTGTAATAAATAAGGCGGACAATAAATTAACAATTAAAATCGTATAAAAAATTAAAACAATTAGGAGAAATATTTATAAATGCGGGTAACATTAACAATATTGAGTACAGTATAAAGGAATGTTAATAAGTAACAAAGATATGAATAAATATCAAAAGGGATACATAGATAGTAACAGAGATACGAAAAATAAATAAATCATGAATTGCTAATAGTAATAGAATCTGGTACTTGGAGATTATTAAATCATGGGTAAAAGTGTGTGTGAGGAGTTGTGGAGGTTGGTACAAAAAAAAATAAAAAATTTATATAATAAAGACTGGGAAAGTAGTGTTTGTATCTTACCAGCCTCAAAGGGTTAGCTGTATTTGTAAATGCGGGTAACATGAAGAAAAACAAAGACTGGGAAAGTAGTGTTTAGAACTTACCATCCTGGAGGGGTTAGCTGTAAAAAGCAGAAGTGTGTGGTAGGACCATTTACTTCATTTACTTGGGGGTTTATATAGGTATACCTGGCCAGGACTGCCCATATTAGGGGAGGAGTTCTGATCAGAAGTAAAAAAAAAAAAAAATAAAAAAAAAAATGAATAAATAAATAATTGAATATGAGAAAATGGTAATAGGTGTCAAAGGTGTAAATAAATATCAACTGAGATACAACATGAGTTGTTGATTTAGCACTTGGTTACGCTAGGTTGGCAAGTTTCCAGATGAACCCAATATTGAGTATGAAGGAATGTTAATAAGTAACAAAGATATGAAAAAAAAAAAAAAGGAGAAAAAAAAGAGAGAAAAAAAAAAAAATGTAACTATATAAAATTATTGTATATATTACCAATGCCTCCATAATACCTCAGGACTGTTTTAGTCGTATACAGATTCAAGTGCTTCATTGAGACCAGCTGGTGTCAGTGAATTAAATTTGAATATCCAGTACATTTCTTTTCTTTTTAGTTTATCAAACCTATTATTGATATGTGTAGGAATATGGTCTAATGGTGTGATTTTAAACCCATTAAAGCTGGAATTGTGTACCAATAAAGCATGTTTCGAAACACTGTGCTTGAGGTAACCATTCTGTACATTAGACCTATGTTTATTTAGTCTTTCTCTTAGTGGTCTAATGGTTCGGCCTATATACTGAAGTCCACAAGGGCATTCAAGGACATAAATAACGTAGGAAGAGGAACAATGTAAAGAATGCTTGATCTGAAAAGTTTCGCCAGTGACAACGCTAGTCATGTCTTTTGCTAAATGATTGATTGTATTACAGCATTTACATTTCTTATGTTTACATTTAAATACGCCATTTGTTTGTAAGTGCATGGAGCTCGGATCCTTGGGCTTGGTAAGAGATCTGAGTTTACTTGGGGCCAAGAGATTTTTTAAAGTCTTGGCTCTTCTGAAAGTAATGGATGGTTTGGAGGGGATATTGGGTTTGAGTAGTGGATCATTAAGGAGTATTGGCCAGTGTTTATCAAGAATCATTCTGATCCTATTATGTGCATTATTATAGGTAGTGATAAAATTATGTCCGAACCCTCTAACATTATTTTTCTCAGAGGGAATCAGACAATCGGACTGGGTCAAGGATTGTGCTTTTGATTCTGCTGCTTGGATAATCCTTTTCGGATAATATTTCTCTTGAAATCGTTGGGTTAGGATTTTACTCTGTATTTTGAAATCTGCATCACTAGTACAATTGCGTCTGATCCGTTTGAATTGGCCGAAAGGGACATTGTCCCTCCATTTCCTATAATGGGAACTCCGATAATCTAGTAGGCTGTTGCAGTCCACTTTCTTAAAAAAAAGTTTTAGTGTTGATACCATTAGGGCCACTAGTTAGTTCCAAATCTAGGAACTCGATTGTGTTTATTTGGGGTTGGCCACTTAGAGTGATTCCCCAATCGTTATTGTTGAGGTATTTGGTGAACTCTTGAAAAGATTGTTCAGTGCCTTCCCATATGGGCCACAGTTAGGGCACTAACTGACTTCTTAACCCCTGTCTAACCTCTGGGGCAACGGGCAACCTGACTAATGCTCAGCTCCAGCAAAAGTCCCCTGTGGACCTCAGCCCTCCTGGGACAGACCGCCTCTCTGTCCTTGGCTGGTTCCCATGTACGCCTGCTTCCTGCAGGCCTTGACAGCTGCTCTGCCGCTGTATCCACTCCCTTTGGAGTTACGCCCCCACCCAAAGGTGTGGCTGAGGGCCTTTTCAGGGCTGGCCTTGGGTTGCTCCCTAGCGCCCTCTAGGTTCATACTCTCACATACCCTCCCCCTCAGCTCAATACCCATGGGGTGAACTACAATGGGACGAGACATCCTATGTCGAAGTCCCTCTTCAACCATGTATGCCTGTCCAGTGTCTCTCCAGAAGTCCCAATCTGGCGGTCTTTTCTTCCAAATACCGCTCCGTCGAGTTTTCCGTTTTCTCATCACTTTAAATGCTACGCCAAGATCCTGGCCATTCTGTGCAAAGGCAAGTTTTACTTCATCACCTTCACAATTAGCCATACAGGGGATCACATCATTTTCATCACATTTCTCGCCATAGTCTTCAGCCATCCCATTGCATGACTTTGATCCCTTTAGTAAATAGCCGTAAGAATCTTCATCTTCACCTATCACGAATCCACAGGAGCTCAGAGACCAAATAACATGTACTTCATGCACAGCAATGTCTTTAGAGTATAACTGTTTCACGGGTACTTTTTCCATAACCTTCATCTCAAAGCAAACTTTGCCATCACCATCAAGGCTTAGAAGTTTAGGAGACATAGGCTGTTTGCGCTCCTCTTTGTTTGAGATACACAAGCTCTGTACCGCAATATCTTCTCCTTCTGCACGAGGACCATACAGTACACCCTCACAAAATAGATCACGCTGAACTACATTTTCTTGTATGTCTTTAACAACTGCCACATCATATATTGGAATGGTTTCTGTATAATGCTTCCACACCTGTACGGCAGCAGGAGAACCACTTCCATACTCTAGTCTTACCTCCTCTTTCTCATACGCATAACTTCCTGGAGGCATGTTGCGGTACTGTGATAGATTGCAAGAATGTTCGTGCCAACCCCTTTCTGACAGTACAGGAGCTGGTGATATCGTCATCTCAACATTTTCCAAGTTATTTTCATTCCCTGTGCTAACACCGGAGGACTGGGATACCAAGTTTTCAACATCACAGTTTTTTCTGTCAGTACCCAGAAGCTTTTTGGTTACACGTTCTGGCTGCCTTAATGGCTCTGCTTTCTTCAGCTTTCTATGCTGGCAGCTTTCTCCAATTCTAACGCCTTCTGCAGCGCACAAATCTCTGATTCCGGTTCCAGAACGTTCTTCATTGCCACATTTTTTTGCACAGCCTCCATCTCAGTTTTTACTATTGCAACTTGCAGATCTTCCTCAATCCTTCGCACTGCATCCTGGATTATATTTTCTGCTTCCCTCACTGTTCCCTGAATTATATTGAACTGATCCTCCAACATCTTCTGATAAAAAGTTTGCCGATGAGCAGAAGCTTTGTCAAGTCTTTCATTCAAGTCCCGTATCTCAGTGGCTCTCTTATCTTGCTCTTTGTTGAATAAAGACTCTGTCTCTTGAGTCACGTTTTTCATGGATAACAGCTCTGATGCTTTAGAGGTTAACAGGCTCTGCAGCTTCTAGTGCTACCAGCTTTGAAGATAGTGCAGATGCTGACTGTTCAGTATTGGATAAAGACTGCTGCAATTGATCCAATTCTTCTCTTTTAGATTCAACTTTGGTTTTTAACTGTTCTATCTGAAACTCCAGCTGTTCCTTGATGCGTACAACTTCCTCCTGTTTGTCCACTTGCAGCTTTAGTTTAGCAACAAGCATTTTTAGATCTACAATCTCAGCAGATAAATTAGACAGGTTTTCCTCAGACTGAATCCTCATGTCTTCTATCTGGAGGTCCAATTCTCTCTTGGCCTTTTCCAGCTTGTCATAAGCATTAGCTTTATTCTCATACAATATCTGCACAGATTCCCAGTTTTTCTCAACTTCATCCTTGGAGCTAACCAAATCTTCCATTTCAGTGCGCAGTTGCTTGTTGAGCCTCTCTAACTCGGCCTTCAATTCAAGGGCCTCTTCTAGGGAGCGAGCCAAGGCAAGAGCTTTGGTCTCTTTTCCACGAGCCTCTGCTTCAGCACGGTCACGTTCTTCTGCATACCTAGCAGATAGAGTCTTCTCTTCACCAAGCAGCTGATCAAACTTTTTCTGCTTCTTTTCCAAATTTGACACAATCTGACGTTGATGATCAAGATCTACACCTATATCTTCTAGTTCCTGCTGAAGTCTAATTTTCGTCTTCTCAAGTTCATCATAAGCTGCAGCCTTCTCTTCAAACCGTTGATTTGTAGCTTCTAGCTCCTTTTGCAACTTTTCCTTTAGTTCTTCAACAGAGTCCAAGGACCCAATACAATCCTCCATTTTTTTCTTCCGATCTGTCGACTGAGCCTGCAGTGTTGAAATCTGCTTTGTCAAATCTCTTTTTGCTTCCTCCTCTTCCACTAGTTGCTCAAGGAAACCATTTTTCTCATCTTCCATTTGTTTTAGTTTTGTATTAAGGTCAATCTTCTGTCGAGTTTCTTCTTGCAAAAGTTCCTGAGTGTCCTGAAGCTGAGATTCTAGTGTAGAAAAATCTTTGTAAAGTTTGATAAACTTGCTGTCTGCTTGAGAAAGAAGCCCTGTGACATTATTCAATTCCACCTGTAGTCTGTTTGCCTTGTCTAGCTGTTCTGCTTGAAACCTGTCCCCTTCTGTGCCTTTAGTTGCAGCTCTGGAAGTTGAGTCTCTACTTTTTTGTGACTCTCCTGTAAGGTTTGCACTTTCTGAGCATGGACAGACGACATCTCCATCAATTCTTTGTCTTTATTTTGCACCAAAACAGACAGTTTCTCATTATCTTCACAAGATCCTGACAGCGCCCTCTCCAGGCTACATATTCTAGATTTGAGTTCCATTTCTCTTTGTTCCAGAACTCCAGCTCTGCTCTGCCATTTGTTGACTTCACTATTTAGGCGAACCTGCTTTAGTTCATGCAAGTTTTGTTCTGACTGAAATGTCTGCACCACAGATTCTAAATCACTCTCTTGGTCAGACACATGCTTCCTCAGCTCTGCAATTTCATTTTCTTTATCAGTTAATGCAGCCGAAAGTTTTTCACACTTCCTGACTTGGTCATCCAGACATTCTGACTGACACTGCAAAAATTCACTTCTCTCACGTTTAGCAGTTTCAAGGTCATCTCTTAATTTTTCAATGACACTCTCTTTGACAATGGAGTCTTGAACATGCTGCTTCTTTAAATCCTGCAATTGCTTCTCAAGCACTTGTTTTTGTTCCACACTCTGTAGAACTTTATTAGATAGGGCACATTTCATTTCAGCAAACTCCTTCTTAGTGACACAGTCCATTCCAGGCAAACCGAGCACCACATTTTCACAATGACTAGGATATGAACTCTTTATAGTTTCAAGCTCTTTCTTTAACTTAATGTTCTCTTTTTCTGATACCTCAAGTTGCCATTTCCAATCAGATATTTCATCTTCATAAATGAACCTGATGGTTTTAATCTCATCTTGAAGCTGCTACACCATAATATTTTCATCTTTGGCGCTTTCATGCACTCCAGTATGAGGCACACAGTCAGCAGGGACATATTCAATCATAGAACTGAGATGCTTCAGAAAAACTGAGTCACTCTCATGCAACCCCTTTTCTTTACTTGCACTCCACATGCTCTGCTCCGGGTTTTGTGTCTCTCTGCATTCAGACTGCTGCACTAATAAACCTGTGCATAACTTCTCTGCTTTTTTACAAGCTGAAATTCTCTTTTTCTTGCCCATGGTTTACTAACAAAATTACACAATATTCCACCGCAACCTTGGGTTCAACCGACAGCAACTTCTTGCTATCTTCTGCAGTCACCTGTATTCACACAGTTAACTTATGTGGCACTACAACAACCAGCATTTTCTTCTGTCTTCCACAGAAAACACCAACATGGCACCATAGCCTTTCACTTAGACTGTTTGCAATATCCAGCTTCCATACACATTGCTTACTTTCTTGCCATCAGCAAGCACTTTACAGACTTCTGTGCCACAGTATACACAAAGTCCATTCCCTGGATTCCTCTTCCAGAGTTTTACTTTCACCAGTTTTTGCACACACTTTGCTATGTTGCATTTCCACTCACCCCTTCCTGGGTTTCTCCGTTGAAATCACAGATTTCTTCCAGCTGTAGGCCACAATGCACACTTAGCAGTACTGCAGTCACCAACCAGTTGTCTTCCAGGACTTGCGTGGATCTCTTTATGCCTGAATCCGTAGCACCATATGTGACAATTTGGGGGGATTAGTCTCAAATGGCGGCAGACTCCTGGTCCGGACAGCAGTGGTAGTCGTACTGGGCGCCGGAGAGACAGCGTTCAGAGGGTCCAAGTGTAAAGTAAACTGGCTTTATTCAGCTTAGGCGCAACATAACAAAACAAAAAAAACAGCCTGGGCCACAGTTAGGGCACTAACTGACTTCTTGACCCCTGTCTATCCTCTGGGGCAACGGGCAGCCTGACTAATGCTCAGCTCCAGCAAAAGTCCCCTGTGGACCCCAGCCCTCTTGGGACAGACCACCTCTCTGTCCTTGGCTGGTTCCCATGTATGCCTGCTTCCTGCAGGCCTTGACAGCTGCTCTGCCTCTGTATCCACTCCCTTTGGAGTTACGCCCTCACCCAAAGATGTGGCTGAGGGCCTTTTCAGGGCTGGCCTTGGGTCGCTCCCTAGCGCCCTCTAGGTTCATACTCTCACACCACCAAAAGGAATTACCAGAGGACGACTAAGATTTTTTTGGAGTGGTGCTCCAAAAGAAATGTTGATATCTCTAATCCTTTGGCTTCTGATGTTTTGGATTTTCTTCAGGATGGTTTGGACAGGGGCCTTTCCCCTGCTACTTTAAAGGTACAGGTATCGGCTTTAGCCGCCTACTTAGACGGTTGTCCCAGGATCCCCTGATTGCAAGATTCCTCAAAGGAGTGGTGAGACTGAAACCTGCGATATCTTCTCCTATTCCCCAGTGGGACCTTGCCACGGTCCTTTCAGGCCTTTGTGGTCCTCCTTTTGAACCTCTGGAAGCTGCGGAGCTAAAATTTTTAGCCTTTAAAACTACTTTTTTGTTAGCCATCACATCTGCCAAAAGGGTAGGAGAGCTTCAGGCGCTCTCCTCCAAAGAACCTTATACTGTATTTTTGTCGGATAGGGTCCACCTTAGGTTTTTGCCTGGCTTTATTTCCTAAGGTTCCTTCACGTAATAATTATAATCAACTGATTTCTTTGCCTGTTTTCCTTCCATATCCATCTTCAGAGGAGGAGGTAAAACTTCATACTTTGGATGTGGTAAGGTGTCTGCGAATTTACTTATCGCGGACACAGTCTTTCAGGAAAGATGAAAATCTCCTAATCAACATGTATGGTAAAGACAGAGGTGTTAAAGCTTCCAAACCCTCCTTGTCCAGGTGGATTAAGGAGGCAATCAAAATTTCTTTCCTTGCTCAAGGGTTGCTTCCGCCAGTTTTTTGTACAGCCCATTCAACCAGGGCTGTGTCGACTTCTTGGGCTGAGAATCGCTTGCTTCCACTAGATCAAATTTGTGCGGCTGCTTCGTGGTCATCCCAGCTGACTTTCGTTAAACACTATCATTTGGATATCCGCAGTTCCAACGCTACTGCCTTTGGTCAGACAGTTCTTGAGGTTGTAAGGCGAGGAAACCCTCCCTAGGGGAATTACTTGCTATATTCCCATATTGTGCTGCTGTAGGACGTAAGGGAATCGTTTTCTTGTTTTCTTTTACTTTATAATTTACACAGGTGAGGGAGATCTCTCTTGCTCTCTTATAAGGCAGGTTAGTAAGCACGTTTTTGGTGCTAATTAAAAGTTCCACCTGTCCTAGACAACACACAGGGGCAGAGATACCCCATATTGTGCTGCTGTTAGGACTAAGGGAAAACAGATTAACAATATAATCCACGATTCCTTATGTCTATATGAATCATAGAATAAATTGGTGCGAGTAATATATCTACAAGCTGTACAGCGCATACAATTAAAGGAGTCCCATTTTGGGCCCTTACTCCCAAATATATTGTTTTTTGATTTCTGTGGCACATAATGGCTTGCTGTAAGAATATCCCCTAAATTGCATGACTGGCTCCAAGTAATGGATGGTTTACACGGCAACATTTTAGCAAGATCTTTATCCATCAGTAATATAGGCCAGTGTTTTTCAAGTACATTACGTACTTCGACCAAATTGGAATTAAACGTCTTAATTAATCTTACCTTTGAATCACCATCCCTGTTGTGTCGTGGGGGTTTTCGTACCATTAAAGAGTCACGAGTAGTGGCTGATGCTCTATCCAGACCCTGTTTAATCACCCGTCGACTATATCCATGATCAAGAAATCTATTTGTAAGGTCAGCAGATTGCTACTTGAAATCCATTTCATTGGAACATATGCGACGCATTCTTAAAAATTGTCCAGTGGGAATGGCCTTTTTGATTGGGGGATAGTGCTATTAAGATGCATGAAGCAAAGAATTAGTGGATGTAGTTTTTCTAAAAACATCTGCAGAAATCAATCCATCCAAACCCTTACTGATAATAACATCCAGAAAGTCAATTTTCTCCTGACTAACATTCCAGGTCAATTTGATGTTGAAGTCGTTGGAATTCAGAGATGATAAAAATGACTCCAAAAGGGACAAGGGGCCCTGCCAGATAAAAAAAAAAAAACTTTGACTTTCCGCCAGCCCTGTTTTGGTGATGGTGGTGAGCGTGGTTGGCTGGGGGTTGGTGGGGGTTAGAGGCCTATCTGGCATTTTGTAGGACCTCATCGGTGGTATGGCGATCCTGGTGGGGAATGTAAAAGCCTGGAAAGTCCCCTAGTTGGGCTTGGGTCCCTTTGGGGGTTCAGGCCTGTGGTAATACAAGTGGATAAAGCATAGCTCCCAACCGTCCCCATCTGGCAGGACAGTCCCGATTTTACACTGCTGTCCCGCGGTCCCAGGTAGCTTATAGTTTGTCCCGCTATGCCCCTGAAGTGTTTTGCTGTTAACAAACTTTATTAGGGTAGGGTAAAGGCAGTGGCATAACTAGGAATGGCTGGGCCCCAAGGCGAACATTTGACATATTATATGTCCCATTGTGGACCGCCCATGAACAATTATTATACTCTGGGGTCTTTTTAGACCCCAGAGTATAATGATCGGAGACCCAGGAGAGGATACAAACATAAAAAAACAACGTTGCTTGCCTGTTCCTCGCTCCGGTGCATGCCCGTGCGCGACTTCGGCCTTCTTTAATGTTGGACCAGGCCGGCGTCATGTGATCCGGCCGGCGTCGCGACGCAAAATGACGTTGACTGACGTCTGGGACATCACCAAACAGGCCCGAAGCCTGGAGAAGTATAGGAGAGGTAAGTACATTGTTTTTTATGTTCCCTCACCAACTCTGGGCCTCCGATTATTATACTCCGGGGTCTGAAAAGATTGTGGTGTTCGGCCCGCGGCCTCACATACCGATCCCCGCTCCTGCTCACAGCCGTCTCCGCAGAATCGGAAGCGCAGGCGGCCGTGAGCGGGACCCCGGAGAACGGTAATTATATAGGGCCCGTTACCTGCTGGGGTTACTCTATTAAAAAAAAAAAAAAAAGCGTTGTGGGTCCGCAGGGCCCCGTAATGTCCCGGGCCCTGTGGCAGCTGCTACCGCTGCTACCCCGATAGTTACGCCCCTGGGTAAAGGCTAAATGGTAGATGCTAAATCCTAGTGGGTTAAAGGACCTTTGATGATGTCATGACCATGTGATCAGACTCTTGTGTAGGTGGAGCTATTCTGGATACTGCGGGACAGTGTGATGTTAAACTGGGAACGATCGGTTACTGAAGGTGAGGAGAGAAGAGACAGCATGTGTGAGCAAGAGGGGGGAACTGGGGGCAGATGTAGGCGGCAGTTAAACTGAAGGCGGATTAAGGGGGCAATTAAACTGGTGGCAGATGAAGGGGGCATTAAGCTGGTGACAGATGAAGGGGGGACATTAAATTGGTGGCAGATGAAGGGGGACATTAAGATGGTGGTAGATAAAGGGGGACATTAAACTGGGGGCAGATGTAGAGGGGGACATTAAATTGGGGGGGGCAGATGGAGAGTGACATTAAACTGGGGGCAACTGGAGGAAGACATTAAACCATGGAGGGTAGCTGGAGGGGGGAAATATCTGCCTCTAGTTGACCCCAGTTTAATGTCCCCCTCCAACTACCCTACTGTTTAATGTAACCCTCCAGCTGCCCCATAGTTTAATGTCCCCCTCCAATTACCCCCACTGTTTATTGTTCCCCTCTAGTTTCTGCCAGTTTAAACTGGGGCATGAGGAGAGGGACTTAATACTGTGGGGCAATTGGAGGGGAACATTATAATGTGGGGGCATATAATTCTTAGGGTGACTGTAGGAGCATTATACTATGTGGGGGCACATGGAAAAATAGATGAGAATGGGCAGAGTCAACATAGAAGTGGATGGAGCTAAATTTACCACGGCCCGAATAGCACGCCACATATTTTGTCCCTTTTTCTGTCCTTTCAAAGTTGGGAGGTATGGATAAAGGTCTGCCCGAGGTGGGGGTTTTGCACCTGGGCAGATTATTGGCGGTGCCTCTCCCCGTAGTTGTCTGGGTTTTTATATAAGCACTTTAAAATGGTTTTAAATTAGATCCACCTTCTGCACAGAGCTCTTTCTTACCTGGAGAAACCAGGGAACACTGTGAGAATAATGTTCTTTGATTTCTCCAGTGCTTTTAACACCATACAGCCGAGGCTACTGAGAGACAAGCTGGCCCTTGTTGGAGTGGACCACCACCTCTCCAATTGGATCCTAGACTACCTCACAAACCGACCTCAGTATGTGAGAGCCCTGGACTGTGTGTCAGATACTGTGATCTGTAATACGGGGGCACCTCAGAGTACAGTTCTTGCCCATTTTCTCTTCACACTGTACACTGCAGATTTTAGGTGCAACTCATCTAGCTGCTACTTACAGAAGTATTCCGATGACTCTGCAATAGTAGGCCTCATCACAGTCAAAGATGACAGGGAGTACACAGAACTGAACCGGATTTTGTGGACTGGTGCCAGTAGAATCACCTTAGGATTAATGCTGGGAAGACCAAGGAGATCGAATTTCGTAAATGCAGATACCCTCCTAAACCAGTGGAGATCCAGAGGATGGGCATTGAGATTGTCAACACCTATAAGTACCTGGGTGTGCTGCTCAATAATAAGCTGGACAGGGCAGATCACTTGGATGTACTGTACAGGAAGGGCCACAGCAGACTCTACCTGCTTAGGAGGCTGAGAGCCTTTGGATACCAGTGGGCACTTCTTAGGTCCTTTTTTAACTCAGTAGTGGCATCAGCCATATTCTTCAGAGTGGCCTGCTGGGGGAGCAGCATATCAACCAGGGATAGGAATAGACTCGACAAGCTGATTAGAAGGGCCAGCTCTGTCCTGGGGAGTCCCCTGGACCCTGTGCAGGTAGTGGGTGACAGAAGAATACTTTCCGTGGTGAACTCCATGCGGGAGAATAACTCCCATCCCATGCACAAGACCGTGTTAGCGCTGGGCAGTACTGTCAGTGACCAACTACTTCACCCAAAGTGTGAGAAGGAGCGCTATCAGAAGTCTTTCCTCCCCGCTGCGGTTAGGCTGTACAACCAACACCAACCTAAGCGGAGATCACTCCATACAGAGAACTGAAAGATCTTTAAGTTGTGATATCCCCTCTGCTACTTTTTTTTTTTTTTTTTACCTGTACCTCTTTATCTGTATCTACTGTCACTGTAATGCCTCTACCTTGGAGCGTTTTGTATTGTATTTGTATTGCATATCTTTGCTGCTGTAACAAACTGAATTTCCCCATGGTGGCACTATTAAAGGATTATCTTATACAGTTGTTATTGTAAATTATTTATATGTATTTATGCACCGCCCGTGTTAGTTATGCGTTTAAAGTTATTTATATATAAATAAATTTAAATCCAGAATGTGATCTTGGTCTTTATTGGGGCAAGGTTAAGAGGGTAGGACAGGAGAAATTCCTGATAATTGTACAGTGGGGAAAAAAGTATTTAGTCAGCCACCAATTGTGCAAGTTCTCCCACTTAAAAAGATGAGAGAGGCCTGTAATTGACATCATAGGTAGAACTCAACTATGAGAGACAAAATGAGAAAACAAATCCGGAAAATCACATTGTCTGATTTTTAAAGAATTTATTTGCAAATTATGGTGGAAAATAAGTATTTGGTCAATAACAAAAGTTCATCTCAATACTTTGTTATATATCCTTTGTTGGCAATGACAGAGGTCAAATGTTTTCTGTAAACCTTCACAAGGTTGGCACACACTGTTGCTAGTATGTTGGCCCATTCCTCCATGCAGATCTCCACTAGAGCAGTGATGTTGTGGGGCTGTCGCTGGGCAACACAGACTTTCAACTCCCTCCAAAGGTTTTCTATGAGGTTGTGATCTGGAGACTGGTTAGGCCACTCCAGGACCTTGAAATGCTTCTTATGAAGCCACTCCTTCTTTGCCCTGGTGGTGTGCTTGGAATCATTGTCATGCTGAAAGACCCAGCCACGTTTCATCTTCAATGCCCTTGCTGATGGAAGGAGGTTTGTACTCAAAATCTCACTATACATGGCCCCATTCATTCTTTCATGTACACGGATCTGTCGTCCTGGTCCCTTTGCAGAGAAACAGCCCCAAAGCATGATGTTGCCACCCCCATGCTTCACAGTAGGTATGCTGTTGCCGCAACCCAGTCGGATGAGACCGGAGGATGGGAGTAGTAGTGGCGGATGCTGTGCCACCTAGCAGGTCGAGCACGCTCCCAAATGGCTCCAGTCGCACTCCTAGGCCGGACAAGGTCAAGGGGGGTCCTGCAGCACTACCGGTTGGTAGTGGTAGTTGTTCTTTCCCCCCGGGGCACTTCCAGTTGCAGAGGAATCTCTCCTACCTGAGCCGGTGTGGTGTTGGTCGGAAGAGCCCTGATAGTAATGCAGGCACGACTCAGGAGTCAGCGTTGCAGGTAAATCAAACAGCCTTTTATTTAGGCAACTGTCACAGAAGAACAACAGCAGCTTCTTGATGGGGGTTGTAGTCCAGTGTCCAAACCCCAGCCTTGGTTCTAGGAGGCCTGACAAGGAACTGGAACCTGAATACTAGGCCCGAAATAGTCCTCCTGAATGGGGCTGTGTTGGCTAACCGTTGGCCCCAGTGCAGCTTGTGGGGGCAGGAAACCTCTGCACACCCTCACTCTTCCACTGCTCACACTAGACTAACTGCTCTCAGACCAAGTGTTACCGTGGAGACGAGGTCTCCCAGAACCCCGCCCAGTGGCCTGTGATAGGCCAGGGCTAACCAAGGCTAGACTTGAACACTGCAGGGAAGAAATAACAGGGAAAGCTGCAAACAGTTACTACAGAACAGAACTTACAGACATAAAACCCAGAGGCACACAAGACAAACACAAAAATGCAGTAGCGCTCTGGGATGCTGCACTGTTCTTTGGATACAAATCAGCATTCTCTCTCCTCCAAACACGATGAGTTGTGTTTCTACCAAACAGTTCTACTTTGGTTTCATCTGACCATATGACATTCTCCCAATACTCTTCTACAACATCCAAATGCTCTCTAGCAAACTTCAGATGGGACCGGATATGTACTGGCTTAAGCAGTGGGACACGTCTGGCACTGCAGGATCTGAGTCCCTGGCGGTGTAGTGTGTTACTGACGGTAGCCTTTGTTACGTTAGTCCCAGCTTTCTGCAGGTCATTCACTAGGTCCCCCGTGTGGTTCTGGGATTTTTGCTCACCGTTCTTGTGATCATTTTGACCCCATGGGGTGAGATCTTGCATGGAGTCCCTGATCGAGGGAGAGTATCAGTGGTCATGTATGTCTTCCATTTTCTAATTATTGCTCCCACAGTTGATTTCTTCACTCCAAGCTGCTTGCCTATTGCAGATTCAGTCTTCCCAACCTGGTGCAGGTCTACAATTTTGTTTCTGGTGTCCTTCCACAGCTCTTTGGTCTTCACCATAGTGGAGTTTGGAGTGTGACTATTTAAGGTTGTGGACAGGTGTCTTTTATACTGATAACAATTTCAAACAGGTGCCATTACTAAAGGTAATGAGTGGAGGACAGAGGAGATTCTTAAAGAAGAAGTTACAGGTCTATGAGAGCCAGAAATCTTGCTTGTTTGTAGGTGACCAAATACTTATTTTCGACCATAATTTGCAAATAAATTCTTAAAAAATCAGACAATGTGATTTTCTGGATTTCTTTTCTCATTTTATCTCTCATAGCTGAGGTCTACCTATGATGTCAATTACAGGCCTCTCTCATCTTTTTAAGTGGGAGAACTTGCACAATTGGTGGCTGACTAAATACTTTTTTCCCCAATGTAAGTTGGTAGAAGTGAGGCTATATTCCTCCTCCCCGAGTCATGTGACACAGAAATCAAAAACCAATATATTTGGGAGTAAGGGCCCAAAATGGGTGTCCTTTAATTGTGGGCGCTGTACAGCTTGTAGATATACTGTATTACTTGCACCAATTTATTCTTTGATTCACCTAGACATAAGGAATAGAAAATTGTGCATAACATCAATTGCAACACGGAAGCGGTTATCTACTTTGCTACGTGCCCATGCCATCTTATTTATGTGGGAATGAGATCAAGACCTTTGAAGGTACGTGTTCTGGAACATGTCAATAAAATACGTGCAGCAGCCAATGCCCAAGAGTTGGAGAGACTTCAGCCGATTCCTCGTCATTTTTGTGACTTTCATGCCTGTGACCCCAGCGGATTCAAGGTAGCGGGAATTGATAGGATCCGTTTGGGATCTAGGGGTGGTGACATCAGACAAGCTCTTTTAAAGAAAGAAGCTAGATGGATAGTCCTCTTAGATATGGTAGTTCCATCAGGATTTAATGAAGCTGTCAGTTTCAAGCCCTTTTTATCTCTTCATTAGCACAAATTTTAGTTTATGGGGTATTTTTCATGTGTTTTATTTCTTGTCTTATATTTTTCGTTTTGTCTTTGTCTTGTGACAATTGGGGGTAGTTTAGCATCAAAGGTAGCAGCTTCCTGGATTTGACAGAGGTGTTGGTGGCGCTGGGTGCCAAATAAACAGCATATCAGGTAATGGAAATCCAAAAGAAATGGCTTTATTCAGCTACTAAGTGATAACAGGAACAAAAACAAAAAAACAGCCTAGCCCACACACAGGTCAATAGCTCACTTCTTGAACTCGGAGGGCAAGATGCTTTGCTGATGTTTCTCCTCAGCAATCTGGCTCACACTGAGCCCACCAAGTCCGCTTGTGGAGTCCAGTTCTCTTGGGACAGACCCCCTTGTCTGTCTCCAACTGGTCCACCATTTACCTGCTCCCTGCAGGTTCTCAGCAGCACTCCTCTGCTGTATGTACTCCCTCTGGAGTGAAGCCCCACCTATGGGTGTGGTTGAGGACCTTTTTAACCCTGGTCGCTCACTAGCGCCCTCTAGTTTCACACTCTCACAGTCTATATAGATGGGAGCTCTCCTATACTTCTTCGTTTGAAGCGCTATTTTGGTGACTTGATCTATTTATCATCACTGGCATCTTTTTGATGAATTTATGGCCAATATATGGTCTGCTGCATGCAATAATCATTCACTGCCTTCTGCTATTTACATAGACACTCCAGCATGTTTAAGGTGGAGTTTCACAAAGTTGGAATCTTGCAGTGCATAGGCAGACTGTTTTGTCGCTGCAAATCGAGCAGGGTGTTTTTTGTAACGTAAGAAATTGGGCAGAGTGTTTTTTGTGATGTAAGAACTACTGATATTTTCCTGGCCATGAGGAATACCTCTTTTACGGCACTACAAAAGTTAATAAAGCAGCAAACTACTAAATTAAGAATATGCACCATACAGGGACAATGTGTTAATTGTCCTAACTGCAGTGCAGCAACAATATTTGTGCCATTGTTGATGGCAACGCTGCCCAGTTGGCGTTGGCGAGTAGCTATGCAGTGGGATATCTGCTGTACGATAAAGTGAAGCAGCTCCTCTATGATCCAGGCTCACTAATTGCAAAACCACATGGCAACATTTCCCCTTAAACCCATGAAACTAGGGTAGAGGAGGAGGAAACGGTCCACAGAGGAGGATTCATAAGAGGTGGATGGGCCCTGCATGGTGTTGAAACTGGGCCTGCGCAATAGGAGTGGAAACTAGCATCTGGCCATGTTGCATTTCTGGATTGTGACCACTGCCGCTCAAAACATTGACCCAGTGGGGGTAATGAAAGCTATGCATTGTCCTTGTCCTTGAGTAAACATTATAACAAGAAAACTTTGTATACAACAGAGTTATTTTTAACATATGCACAGGGCTCTGTAGTGTGTGAACAAGAACAAAAAACACTTGTATATGAATTAAAGGAGTTTTTCTTTAAGATATGTGCAGGCAAAATCAGCACCACTTTGCTGTTAAAAGAAAAATATGTATTTAATGAAAAAATGTTAACTCTTGCCCAAAAAAGTCCGTTAAGGGGTTTTCCTATGAACATAACCATTTTTAAATTTGTAGATACTAATATTTTAATAATATAATATTTTTGTAAATATAAGCATTTAAACATTTTGCAGAGTTTTAAAGATTTTCTCCAAATATCTTGTGGTCACAAGTTGTCTTGATCATTTGCCAGTGGATACGACCATGAATGCAGGACCTTTCTACAGTCAGAAAATCAACTATGACTTCCTTATTGTGGCTGGGATATAATCTGAAACATGTAGTGTCCCTGCCTGATAACCCAGCTACAATAAGAAAATCATGGCTGGGTTCCTGACAAGTCCCTGACCATAGAAAGTTTCTGCATTTGTGGTCGTATCCATTGGCAACCGATCAAGACAACAGACTTTCAACACTAAGATAGTTAGATAGTAAAATCTTTAAAACTCTGCAGAATTTTTGACTACTTATTTTTGCAAAAATGTTTAACTTTTACTTATCTACAAATATAGATATGATCATGTTCATGGGAATACCCCTTTAACAAAACATTTTTCACTAACAGGATTGTCTTCACTACCAAAGCATGTTTAAAGAATTTGTATAGAGATGAAATTGCTCTATTGCCAGTCAGTACTGTAAGACAATATAGATTATTGCCTGGCAATGAAAGGATTAACTGTCTATAGCAGCACAGATTCCAGGCAGCAGTCACTCACTGAACCTGTGCTAGGTCTGTCTATTCAATTCTATTCTAGCACTACTAATCTGCCTTTGTATAATTAATGCTTGATTCACTCCTATAACTAGTATTGAGTGAACCTGTCGAAGTTCGGGTTTGACACGTTCAGCTGAACTTTGCCCAAAAGTTCGGTTCGGGCACCCGAACTTGACCCGAAACCGAACCCCATTGAAATCAATGGGGACCCAAACTTTAATACTTTTTTTTACTTTTTAGTAATGTCCCACTATGGGACCTGAACCAACGATACAATGATCGCTGGTTCAGCACTATAGACTGCAATACACGTGTATTGCAGTCTATAGAGGAAGTCAGCCTATGCAGACGCATAGGCTGACTTCCTCAGTCTCGGCAGGATCAACCAGGTACTGGGGCCTCCAGGCAGCCTGGGGTCACTTGCCAGACCCCAGGCTGCAGAAATTACATTTGGGCACCCCCCGATTTCGCCAAGGGGGACATTTGGCATGGTGGAACCCCTTGGATGCAAAATGGTCAAACGTGACGACAGCATCCAAGGGGTTAAAACCAGTCAAAACTGAGCAGCCAATCAACCAGCTTTAGGGAGAAGCTGAACCCGGACTCGAACTTCAGCGCTGACGTTCGGGGGCGGGTACCCAAACGCACCAAGTTCGGCACGGACCCGAACTGTGCAGTTCGGGTTCGCTCAACACTACCTATAACTATTGTTCAATTTTATTACTTGTGCTGCCTATAGCCTAGATAATAGCTATAATATACAGTGAGACAGAAAACAGATGTGTTTTCATTATCAACCAATTACACAAACTAAAGGCTGGGCAATGTGTATGAGCTATTTATACACCATATTACATCAGCACTGTAAGGTCCACCTACCACTGTCTATTGCCTGAGAGGCTGTAGAATATTGCTGCCACGTGGTGTGTGAGTCACTGTACACACGACATTGTCTGCTCTGCATTTCCTGCACAAAATCCAAAGGGTAATCATAAATTGAAAAACAATATTAATACTTAAAGGGGCTGTCCGGGATAAATTGAAATCCCTACACTAATCTAAACTCCCTCCCCCATCCTACTTTCTAAATAACATAAGTAATCAAAAATGTATATTTACCCATATCCCTGGGGCAGTCATAGCCTCAGGGGCATTTTCTCATTATCTGGTGACGATCCGTTATGTGACCGCCCCAGGGACATTTTCTAATTATCCAGTGACAATCTGTTTCCCCATTTTCAGAAACGGATCGTCACTACTACCCCCCCCCCCCCCATCCACTCCATCATAATTACCTTCCAGCCTTCTTCCTGCGCGACGGCTCCTCCTTTTATTCTGACTGCTGCTGCTTCTTCTAGCGCTGCTCTGCGCACTGCTGCCGATAATCCACCATTACTGCGCAGCTCCCATGCATGTGCAGTAGAGGTGGATGTCTCTGCAGAGCACAGAGCAGCGCTGGGAGAAGAGCGCACGCCTGCAGAATCAGTAAAAAAGGAGGGGCCGTCGCACAGGAAGAAGCCATGGAAGGAAGAGCGGTAAGTATATAATGGGCTCGGGGGTTGGGCTGAGTAGGTAGGGAAGGGTTTGTAGTGGGCGGGATAGCTAGAGAGACAGGGAGGGTGTGTATGGGAGGGAGGGAGGGAGAGAGAGAGAGAGGAGAGAGGAAGGAGGGGGGAGTAAGGTGAGAGGGAGGGGTTAGAGTGGAAGATACATAGCAGGAAGCTGAACCATGTAAACAAATACCAGGAGCTCCCAGAGACACCCAGAAATCACTCAAAACATGGCTAAAGGTATATGGGTACATTTATTAACCCCATTAATAGCACTAAAATACTTTTTTTTTTTTAAATACATTTTTTGCCCGGAAAATCCCTTTAACTTTTAATAAATTAAATACATTAAAAATTGTAACAAAAATCTGTGCCAAATTTAAAAACACATCAGATCCCAAAGAAAATGTAAGTGGACTATCCTGGGTACAAAAAAGGGCTCAGAAGGGAAGTAGAACTGCGCTTTTTAGCTTTCGGAGTGTAGATTTAGAGGGACGCCATGTTTTTTTTTGCAGAGTCCTGGAGATGCCAGTAAATTGGAATTCCCCAAGATGTGACCCCATTTTGTAGGGGCAATTTTACGGTCTCTGCAAAAGTGACATGGTGTCCAAAGACCAACAATCTAAATCTGCACTCCAAAAGCACATAGCGCTCCTTCACATCTGCACCCTGCTGTGTTCCCAAACGGCAGTTTATACCCACATGTATGACACTGCTGTACCCAGGATAACATACTTACCAAATTCATATGTGGGTATAAAATGCTGTTTGGACACAGCCGTGCACACAAGGGAAGGAGCGCTATTTTTGTTTTTGGGAGCACAGTTTGGTTTTTGGACGTCATGCCACTTTTGCAGAGCCCCTGAATTGCAATTCACAGACATGTGACACCATTTTGGAAACTACACCACTGAAGGGATTTATCAAGTGGCGTAGCAAGCATTTTTAACGTTTGAGCTTTGCATTAATTTAATTTCCAGAAATAAATGGGCAGTTGATAATGAAAAGTGAAAATTTTTCTAGAGATACGCCATTTCAATGCCCAATATATTGTGCCCAGCTTGTGTCAGCAGAGACACACACTCCAAAAACTGTTAAGCGGGAATCCTGGGCACAACAGCTTTTGGAGTGTTCGTCTCTGATACAAGTTGGGCACAACATATTGCACACTGAAATGACATATTTCTAGAAACATTGCCATTTCACCTTTCACCAAATGTGTATTTATTTCTGGAAAATACATTTATACAAAACTTGGGGGTTAAAAATGCTCACTGTACCCCTGGATAAATTCCTTCATTGGTGTAGTTTCCAAAATGGGGTCAGGGAATTTCATTTTACTGGCAATTCATGGCTCTGCAAAAGTGTCATGACGTCCAAAAACCAAACTGTCTAAATCTGCTCCAAAAACTACATGGCACTCATTCCCTTCAGTGCCCGGCTGTGCCCAAACAGCAGTTTATACCCACATATGACATTAAGTACGTTATCCTGGGTACACCAGTGTCATACATGTAGGTATAAACTGAAGTTTTGGCACACAGCAGGGCACAGAAGGGAAGGAGCGCTATGTGGCTTTTGGTTTAGATGTTTAGTATCTGGATGCCATGTCATGTTTTCAGAGCCTCTAAGGTACCAGTAAAGTGAAAACTGCACCCCTCAAAGGATTTAGCAAAGGGTGTAGTGAGCATTAGTATTCCAGAAGTGAATGCACAGCAGATGGTGAAAAGTGAATATGTAAGCTGTGCGGAGTACATTGGATACAACTAATTCCCTACTATAGCTTCTATGATTTGGGTGTGGTGGGGGGGGTCACTCTAGGGGTTAGTTCTGGTTTCTTTTCCCTTTTAATCTCTAAAACTGGGTGTCCCTGATATACACTCGCACAGCTTCTTTCCTGCCGCAGCCAGTTGTGTTCTAATGATTTGGCGATTTTTGGGGTTTCTTCTCTTCACGTAAGCTATAACCTATATATTTTTTATGTTTGTGGTGATGTAGCCATATGAGGGCTGATTTTTTGCAGGATGAGATGCATTTTGTAATGACACCATTTTGGGGTGTCTATAAAACTTATTGAATACCTTTTATTGACTCTTTTTTTGGTGGATAAAAAAAAAAAAACATCAATTCTGGCATAGCGTTTTACCTTAAATTTTTTGCTGTGCAGCGTACAGCATAAGTAACATGTTACCTTTATTCTGCGGGTCGGTACAATTACAGCAATACGTAAGTTATATTGTTTTTTTTATGCGTTACTAATTTTAAAGAACAAAAACTCATTTGGGGGACATAAGTCAATTACACACGTGGACAAAATTGTTGGTACCCCTCGTTTAATGAAAGAAAAACCCACAATGATCACAGAAATAACTTGAATCTGACAAAAGTAATATATAAAAATTCTATGAAAATGAACAAATGAAAGTCAGACATTGCTTTTCAACCATGCTTCAACAGAATTTTTTAAAAAGAAAACTCATGAAGCAGGCCTGGACAGAAATGATGGTACCCTTAACTTAATATTTTGTTGCACAACCTTTTGAGGCAATCACTGCAATCAAACGATTCCTATAACTGTCAATGATACTTCTGCACCTCTCAACAGGTATTTTGGCCCACTCCTCATGAGCAAACTGTTCCAGTTTTCTCGGGTTTGAAGGGTGCTTTTTCCAGACGGCATGTTTCAGCTCCTTCCAAAGATGCTCAATAGGATTTAGGTCAGGGCTCATAGAAGGCCACTTCAGAATAGTCCAATGTTTTCCTCTTAGCCATTCTTGGGTGTTTTTAGCTGTGTGTTTTGGGTCATTATCCTGTTGCAAGACCCATGACCCACGACTGAGACCAAGCTTTCTGACACTGGGCAGCACATTTCTCTCTAGAATCCCTTGATAGTCTTGAGATTTCATTGTACCCTGCACAGATTCAAGACACCCTGTGCCAGATGCAGCAAAGCAGCCACAGAACATAACAGAGCCTCCTCCATGTTTCACAGTAGAGACAGTGTTCTTTTCAAGATATGCTTCATTTTTCTGACTGTGAACATAGAGCTGCTGTGCCTTGCCAGAAATTTAGATTTTTGTCTCATCTGTCCATAGGACATTCTCCCAGAAGCTTTGTGGCTTGTCAACATGTAGTTTGGCAAATTCCAGTCTGGCTTTTTTATGATTTGTTTTCAACAATGGTGTCCTCCTTGGTCATCTCCCATGAAGTCCACTTTGGCTCAAACAATGACGGATGGTGCGATCTGACACTGATGTTCTTTGAGCTTGAAGTTCACCTTTAATCTCTTTAGAAGTTTTTCTGGGCTCTTTTGTTACCATTCGTATTATCCTCTTTGATTTGTCATCAATTTTCCTCCTGCAGCCACGTCCAGGGAAGTTGGCTACAGTCCCATGGATCTTAAATTTCTGAATAATATGTGCAACTGTAGTCACAGGAACATCACAGGAACATTAAGCTGCTTGGAGATGGTCTTATAACCTTTACCTTTAACATGCTTGTCTATAATTTTCTTTCTAAGCTTCTGAGACAACTTTTTCCTTCGCTTCCTCTGGTCCATTTTTGAGTGTGGTACTCACCATGTCACCAAACAGCACAATGAGTGTCTATAGCCCTATATACAGGCCCGCTGACTGATTACAAGATTGTAGACACCTGTGAGGCTAATTAGAGGACACACCTTGATTTAACATGTCCCTTTGGTCACATTATTTTCAGTGGTACCATCATTTCTGTCCAGTCCTGTTTCATGAGCTTTCTTTTTAAAAAAAAAATTCTGATGAAGCATGGTTGAAAAGCAATGTCTGACTTTCATTTGTTCATTTTCATAGAATTTTTATATATTATTACTTTTGTCAGATTGAAGTTATTTCTGTGACCATTGTGGGCTTTTCTTTCATTAAACGAGGGGTACGAACAATTTTGTCCACGTGTGTATTATTGCATCGCCATCTTCTGAGATGCGTAACATTTTTATTTTTCGTTTGAAAGAGTTGGTTGAGGGCTTATTTTTTGAGGGACCACTTGGGGTACATATAGTTTTTTGGTTACTCTTTATAGCATTTTTTTGTAAGGCGAGATGGTGAAAAATCATTATTTCCAGCGAGTTTTTTTTCCAATTTTCACCATTCATATGTTGTACAGGTCATTACAGACATGACGATACTAAATATGTATACATATGTATAATATGTATTGTTTTCATTAATTTTTAGTTTACATAGAAAAGGGGTATTTTTGGGGTTTTATTCATTAATTTTATTCATTTTTTTTAACACAACAATTTTTTCTTCACTCTTTTTTTTACTTTTTTGTGACGTACACGTGTATTGCAGTGTATAGTACGTGAATTATAGTGCCCATATATTGCAGTGTATAGAGGAAATCAGCCTATGCAGATGCATAGGCTGACTTCCTTCCAACGCAGCAGGATCAACCAGGTATGTGAGGTCCTGGCAGCCCTGGGTCACTGCTCAGACCCCAGGCTGTTGAAAATACATATTGCCACCCCCGTTCTCGCTAGGGAACCCCTTTGATGCCGTGGTCAAAACCCCCCCATAACTCAGCTCTGACCAGGGGTAATGCAGCAGGGTGTTAGCTGTTTGTTACAGCTAATACCTGCTCCCGATGCCAAACCAGGATATAATAGTACGTCCCTGGTTGTTAAGACAGTGGCGGCCAGGAAGTACTATTACATCCTTGGTCATTAAGGGGTTAAATATCTATTGTCTTCTCATACACTTTAAAGTGAAATTCTGTGTGTGGAGCTCCAAGACCTTGTCTATTACGGAAAGGATTAACTCATAAAAATGGTAGTACTACCCAAATGTTTATATGCACTAGAACATGCAGCAGTACTAGCACCGCTTCAGTTTATTAAACAGTTAGACTCCCTGCTCATCCCTTTTACCCTTGTATTTGAAGTAACTCACAATCCAAATTGCATCTGTCCACCCTAGAATGCCCAAAACAGCTGGGGGGGGGGGGACCTCCTTGTCAGATTTATTCCTTTATTAGGCCAACTCCCCTATATACAGTCATGGCTCAAACCTGAGCCTTTACCGAAAAGGCCCATCTAGCACATTACCTTAGTTTGATCAATCTATTGCCAGCTCTTGAGAATCCCCAGCTATTCCAAGGGAAATTATTGCCTAGCCAAACCTTGGCAGGGTAGATTTGGCAACAGGCAAAATGAGTATCTTCATACACAGAAATCCCTGCCAAAACTCCACTGCTCCACACATTACATCAATGTTACTTGACACCCTCTCAATTACATAGAATGGGACGGATGCTACATGAAGTGTGCCTTAGATGTCCTTGAGCTCCTTGATTTTTGGTGTATGATTTGGCATTGCCCTGTTTTACAAACCTTTTGGAAAGGGGATGTGGACCTCCTGTCTGAGGTGCTGGGAATACCTGTCCCTATGACATTGGAAGCATGTCTATTCAGCGTATTGGATGAGGAAACCTGGCCACACCACATCATTTGAATTTTTCTACAATAATCCCTATTCTTGGCTAAAAAAGCAATAGCATTACAATGGATGGCTCCTCACCCTCCTCCCCACATGTGGAGGAAGCAGGTTAATTAAATTCTTCACTATAACCTAGTGGTATATAAGAGGAGAGGCTATAGACCGTGGACTGACTCGCCAGTAACTTTATACATGGCTCTATCCTATAGGACAACTCTACAATCACTCCTTGCCTAAGTGGGAGATAGACAGGAGTGTCCATGACCTCTACTGTACAACTGCTCATGTACCTGTACTTTGTTATGTTCAATCATAGGTGTGCTCCATGCACTCGCCTAATGTTTCTTACCTACAATGTGAGTGTTTGCTAAGTGCTGTTATTACTGTCTTTACTCCAAGAACTAGGTCAGATGCCTGGTGCACTGCTCCCCTAACCTTGATGACACTGTGCTATATTGGTGCTGCTTGTTTGTTTGACTGTTTATTGTTTATGTTTTTCTAGGTTTTCGCTCTCCTTTAGTATCTGGATATACAGTCATATGAAAAAGTTTGGGCACCCCTATTAATCTTAATCATTTTTAGTTTGGTTTAATGCATATTGCACATTTTCTGTTAGTACAATAAACCTCATTTCAATCCTGAAATATTACTGTGTCCATCAGTTATTAGATATATCAAATTGAAATGGCTGTTGCAAACACCCAAATATTTAGAACTAAAAATGATTAAGATTAATAGGGGCGCCCAAACTTTTTCATATGACTGTATTACCCTGTATGTCACTGTAATGTATTTTTGCTTGTATACTTAAATTACAATTTATAAAAATCTTACAAGCCCCAATAACATGTGCAACATTCATGCATATCACTTAAGCCTATGTTTATATCAATGTATCTTCATAAGATCACAAGAACTGGAAAGACCAAAAATGAGCTTTTAGGCTAAGGACTCATGTGCAATGTCATTCAGCGTGATCCATGTGGAGAAGACTACCATCCACACACAGTTCAAAAAGAAGTAAGGCACTCACTGTATGCTGTTAAAGATCCAGATTTATTGCATATACCAACATAGGAAGTGTTTTAGCCCTCAAGCCTTTGTCAACTTCATATCATGTAGACATCCCACAGCAGACCTGCCCACGGCAAACACCAGCTGAAAGTTGACGCAACTTGAGGGCGAACACACAGGAATAGTTGATATGCTGCATGTTAAACACTCATAGCGCAAGACACCTTGCACTGCAAATTTTTTTTTCTGTAGTGTGTGGATGGGATTTCCTTAAAGGGGTTGTCCGGCCTAAAATTTTATCTATTAGACTGGGAGAGATTAAAAAAATAGAAGAAAACCTGTCCCCGAAGCCTCCCCGTTGTTGTATTCCGGCGAAAGTACCCACCCCAAGTGACAGCTGTGATGTCCCTGGTTCCTTTTCTGAGGCTGCTGATTTGCCTCAGCAATCACGTTACCACTGAGTTCAATCAGCAGTCTCAAGAAGGGAACGGGGGACGTCACGTGACCGCTAAGGCCAATCTGAGGCCTCAACGGAAGGAATCCAGAACTGCACAGCCGGCAAAACATTCATCAACAAAAAGGCATCCAATAGAACCAACCTGGGAGGACACTGGAGCATCGGGGACAGGTGAGTATGTTTTTTTATTTATTTTTTTCACTTCCCTGGACAACCTCTTTAAATCCTAACCATTACACTACTACACTTGACAGCTGGTTAGCCACTGGCAGGATCGGACTGGCTGACCGGGATACCGTGAATCCCCCGGTGGGCCCCATGCCCGTAGGGGGCCCTCCCGGACCCCACTGCTTTTTTTATAATAGGCAGTGGAGGTGAGGTAATGACCCCTATTCACTTACCTCTCCCTGCTGTTCTCCCCCTCCCGTACGCTGCACATTATGTCATTGCAGCACACAGGGCCCAGGCTGAAGCAGGAAGAGCAGAGGCTGCAAGCAGGAGCGGGGAGAGGTAAGTGATGCAGCCAGGTTCTCCCCGGTTTTGGGATCCGGTTTTAAGAACTGGATCGCAAAAGCGGGGAGAAGTGGTGCCGCCGACCCGATTCTGCTACTAGTAGAGCAGAAAGCCACTGGCTTCCTGCTCTACCACTCACAGGCTTGTAGGCCACAGGCCCGATTGAGCCTATACTGTATGGGGACCATTGATGGGGCCATTATATTGTGGGGAGGCAGGATGGAGGACATTAAAGGGGTTGTGCAGGATAACATTTTTTTTTTTTTTTTTTTTTTTTAATTAGGCCGGGCAGGTGAAAAAAAAAACCCCCAAAAAAACCAAGCTTTCTCTCCTGTCCCCAGTGTCTTCCAGCACGGTTCAGTCCTGGAGCTCTGTTATTTTCTTCCAACGGAAGTTCCCTCTGCACGTGACTACCTGTGACGTCACGTGACCCTTGAGGCCAATCATCAGCCTAAGAGAAAGGACCTGGGATATCACAGCCAGTGAGGACTTCCGGCAAAAGAAGACAGCGGAGCTGCAGGACCGGACCATGCTGGGAGGACAGCGGAGCACCAGGAACAGGTGAGTGTGTTTTTTTTTGGGGGGGGGGGGGTTTACCTCCCCCTGACTAATTGTATAAAAGAAAAAAATATACTGAACAACCTCTTTAAAGTGTGGGGCATTATGGGAGTATATTAAAGGCGTCCAGGCATAATTTTCTGTGGTTTATCCTCAGGGTAGACCATAAATACCTGATCTGTAGGGGGCCAATCCCGGACCGGTCAGCTGTACGGAGCCACTTCCGACACCTGTCCTGTTGTAACGTCTCTGCCTGTTCGGGTCTCTGCACCACCCTCCACCTGCACGCGGCGGCGCAGGAGGCGTCCTCAGTTTGATTCCTTGTTTAAGATTCTTGTTGCTCAGTCTGAACACTGACCTAATACCTCTTATCTGTAATTGAATTTCAGCCACACCCATCTCTTGCATCTTTGTTTCTCTCTGCTCCTCTAATAGTTAATCTCAGCCTTGCCTGTGTGATTGACAGCCTGTCTACCAATCCAGTCTGGGGCAGGTCCTGTCTTTCTATAAACAGGTTGTTAGCCCTCACATGGTCGCTGGCTATTGCTTCTGTGTACCTGCCTTTACTCCGTGCTGTTTTGTTACCTATATTCTTATTCATGACCTCTGGCCTTGACTTTTGACTATTCTCTTGGATTTTGATTCTGTACTGCATTGCTCGTTTGTTACCGAACCCTTGGCTTTCTGACCTCCCTTTTTGTCGTTTGTTCTGTCTGCGTTCTGTGTTGTCACTTATTCAGTGTAGGGACCGGCTCCAAGTTGTCGGCTGTCACCTAGGATAGTCAGGCAAGAGGCAGGGCCAGTGGTGGGTTTTCAGCTTTAGGGCTCACTGTCTTGTTGTGCCCCTCCCCCCAGGGTTCTCCAGCAGCTACTGGGGAATCGCTCCTCTAGCGATTCCCTTACACCTGTACACAATATTAGCCGGGCACCTTCACTGCATCTCAGTACTTATTGAAGTCAGTGGGAGCTGAGCTGCAGTGGATGGAGCTCTCTGCTTCTGGCCCTGTGTTGTGTACAGGACAGGTGCTGGAAGTGGCTCCGTACAGCTGATGGGGCTGTGTGTCAGCGCCCTACAGATCAGGTATTTATGTCCTATCCTGAGCATAGCATTATCAAAAAGCATAGGTCATAAAAAACACAATCAGTAATATATTCAAAGAATATTGAAAATTTATTTAATACATATAAACACAAATAAATACAGTGGTATAAAAATATAGAAACAGGGGCTAGGTGAAATCCGCCCACATGAAGAGACAAATAATGCTGGGGACAAAAATTACATCCATTAAACCATGTATACACAATGTCTAGCCGGAATAAAATAAATAACAATTACTACAGGAATATATAAGCATAAAATGAAACCAGATTATTTAACTATTTAAATCCAAGTTATGGAAATACCACAGCATGCAAATCCTACAGTATAAAGTGCAAATCAATCAAGCCAAATAAGTTAGAATCCACAGGGATATAAGTAAAGCATCAGGTCACACATGGACCATCATAGTATACAGTAATACCTGTGGATACAGTAGACATGATGAGTGCAGACCCCAGCAAACAGAAAGCGACCCCAGTGTTGAGGGACCTATCCTGAGCATAGGCCATAAAAAAAGATTAACCCTTGACAACCTTTTTACAGGTGCATCTCAATAAATTAGAATATCTTTGAAACGTTTATTTATTTCAGTAATTAAATTAAAAAAGTGACCTCTTATATTTTCTAGATTCTTTACACAGAGTGTTCTATTTCAAGTGTTTTATTTCTGTAAATGTTGATTATGGATTAGAGCTAATGAAAACGCAAATCTAAGAAAATTAGAATATTGTGAAAAAGTTCAGTATTGTAAATTAAGTGTGTCACCTGCCAAGGTTTCCTAAGCCTTTAAATGGTTCCTCAGTCTGGTTCAGTAGGACACACAATCATGGAAGACTCTGATTATGAATTGTATTACTGAAATGAATTCTATTCTAATTTATTGAGATGCACCTGTAATATGCCCCACACAGGATGCTAGCCCCCATCACTGCTCCCACACAATACAATGGCCCCATCACTGTTCCCCATATAGTATGGGAGACCAGTGAAGAGGCCACTGTATGGGGGGACCAGTTAAGTGGCCATAAAAAAATTTGGCCCAGACAAGAGGTTTCCATAAATTGGAGCGACCACTATGGCAAAAATTAAACAAAAGCATACTCACCTGTCCCCAGCAGCCCGTTGTCCCCTGTCTTTATCTGTTTGGTCTCATGACGGCGCCTCATTTCTGGAAATCCTGTACTTAATCGGTCTTAGCGATCACATGAGGTCTCCCCACAAGAAGGCGCTGGCACGAGACTGAATGGACAATGGCAGCAGACAACGGAGTGCAGTGGTGCACATCGTATGGCAGGTGAGCAGCATGGCTCCCTACTCGTTATTACATTTAGCCGCCCTGTCTCAGTACCGCTGATCTGCAGATCTGATCCACTTGTGGGCCCTAGACATCCCAGTCCGCCACTGGCCACCGGCAATCTCAAAGCAGCTAATTCGCTGCAAGTATGCAACGTGGGTCTTTAGTCTTAAACTGGAAATGTTTAACACTTAACCTATACAAGCGTACATTATGATGTTAATCTGTTTTCCCTTAGTCCCAACAGTAGCACAATACTGGGGTATTTCTGTCCCTGTGTGCTGGTAGGACAGAATGGAATTTTTAATGAAGAAACAAATGGTTAAATATTAACCCCTCCCCCTCCTCAATATAAAAAAGGAAGTACCAACCCCCCAACGTGTAATTATAAAGACAAATACATAACACATAGGGAGGGAGCCTTGTGCTGCTGTTGGGACTAAGGGAAAACAGATTAACATCATAAGCTACACTTCCCTTTCATCCCACAGCAGCACAATACTGTGGATCTAGCAAGAAGAACCCTAGGGAGGGCCCTCTTGAAGAATAGAACTTAAAACGGAACGGCCAAAGGAAATGGCCTCCGTATCCCGGTATTAAAGCTATAATAATTTACAAAGGTATGGAGAGAGCTCCAAGAAGCTGCAGAACTGATTTTTTTTCTAACGGAACGGAGTTCTTTTCCGCCCAGGAGGCGGAAACGGCTCTTGTAAAATGAGCCCGACAGACTCAGGGGGTCTAACCCCTGTGACGTAAAAGCCAAGTTTATGCCTTCCTTAAACCAGCAGACCAAGGGGTGGGGTCTTAGAAGCCATGAGCCCTTTATTCTTCCCAGCAAAAGACAAAAAGAGGTTCTCCTACCGCTTAAAGGCAGAGATCTCTGAATATAAATTCTGAGACGTTTGGCAACATCCAGAGAATGAATTTTAAATTCCTCTGTGGTTGACAGACTGGGATAGAAATAACTTGGTTCAAGTTAGATTATGAGAGTACCTTAGGGAGGAACCCTGGAATAAACCTCAATTGCACTCTATCCAGATAGAAGGATATGTGAGGTTCTACCGAAAATAAAGCCTGATGTTCTCCAACTCTCTTAGCTGAAGTTATGGCCAATAAAAACACTGTTTTTAGTGTAAGATATTTAACATCAATCTCTCCCAGAGGCTCAAAGGGGAAATCCCATAACCCCTTCAAAACTATAGACAAATCCCATTGGGGAATTGGGTGGGTAACAGGCAGTCTGAGCCTGGATGCACCCTTAAAAAACCTTATAACCAGTGGGTTTATGGAAAACTGCTTACCTAAGCAGACTGACAAGGCTGAAACTTGAACCTTCAAAGTGGAAGAACTAAGGCCTTTGTCCAAGCCATCCTGAAGAAATTTCAGGATTTCTGGAATAGAGGGATCAGAGCTCTCATAGCCTTTGCTTGATGCCCAGGAGATGAAGATGTTATGAATTCTGGCATAGTTCTTATTCGTAGACTCTGCTCTAGTGAGAGAGTACTTAGGACAGCTCCCGAGAGTCCCTTAGATCATAATAGGGACTGGTCAACCTCCAGGCTGTCAGATTGTAGGATTTCAGATCCTGGCAGGGCCTGGACCCCTGAGACACCAGGTTCTGAATCAGGGGAAACCTCAAATATATCCCGTGACTCATCTTTATGAGAAGGGAAAACCAAGACCTCCTTGGCCAGAATGGAATGATGGCGATTACAGAGACTTGGTCCTGTCTGATCCTTATCAATACCCTTGGTATCATAGGTTTGGAGGGAATATGTATTCCTGCCTGAACCTCCAAGGGATGGACAGGGCATCCACAGCCAAGGGATTGTCCTCCTTGTATAGAGCAGAATTTCTCTACCTTTGCATTAGGTCTGGTTGTCATCAGGTCTACCTCTGGATGACCCCATTTCAGGGTGATTGCTTGAAGGACCTCTGGGTAGAGAGACCATTCCCTTAGAACAGTGATACCACGACTCAATTGATCCGCCACTATATTCAGTAACACTCGGATATGTATGGCAGAAAGATGGGTTTAGGTTCTTCTCTGCCCAACTCAAGATATTCCCCATTTTGCTTAGAAGGGGTTGTGACCGAATTCCTCCCTGCTTGTTCAAGTAAAGGACGGTTGTCACATTGTCTGATCTCACTCAGACTGCCTTGCCTCTCAACTGGGTGGCAAAGTGAAGTAGTGCTAAACGTACCGCTTGGAGTTCTCTCCAATTGAAGGACATCATTTTCTCAAGGAAATTCCAAGACCTTTGGACTGGAATGTTGTTTAGGTGGGCTCCCCAACCTGTGAGTGATGCATCAGTAGTCAACAGGGTCCAGCGAGGCTGGACTATGGACTTTCTATCTCTTAGCAGAATCCACCACCTGAGGGACGAGCGGGCTGAGACAGGAAAAAACTTCTTTCTAGTCCGCTGGTTTTGTGATTCCAGGCCGTTAGGACATCTCTCTGCAGGGGGTGAAGATGCCATAGTACTCATGGAACTGCCTCTGCAGCAGACGACATCAGTCTGACATGACCCGAGGAACCAATAGGAATTTTGTGGCCTCGATTATTCTTTCCCTTCTGGAGGGAGGAAGAGATACTCTCATTAGACATGAATCGATAATGAACCCTAGAAATGTCTTCTGGGTTGCTGGAGATATTTGGGACTTTTCCCAATTTATAATCCAACCCAACTGTTGAAGAAAATTTGCCAAGGTGGATAGATGCTGTAGTAGACCTTCTCTTGAAGAGACTTTTAACAGCCAGTCTTCAAGATAAGGAACAATCATGATCCCCTGGATTCTCAGCTACCGCGGATACCACCTTGGTGAATACGTAGGGTGCTGACGTTATCCCGAATGGCAGTGTGGTAAATTGGAGGTGTCTCAGCCGACCCTCTAAAACCACTGCAATTCTTAGGTATTTCCTGTGAGCAGGAAGAATGTGGACATGGAGGTATGCGTCCTTTAGGTTCAGAGTGGCCATGAAATCTGCTTGCTGAAGAATGGATATCACAGACGTTTCCATATGTAATTTTTTTTGTGATAGCTCTGCTGAGGTATTGTAGGTCTTTGAGGGGACTGTCCTCTGCGATGCTGTCTGCCCTGTCCATGGAAGGACTGCGAAAGGGACTTTCCTTACTTTCCCACTAATCCTTCTATAATCTTATCGTGTACTGCCCGAATAAATTACTTGGTTCATATTAAATTTTGAGGCATAATCCGCCCTCCAAAGTTTGAACCATAGGGGGCAACAGGCAGCTGTAGTCAAGGCCCTAGACTTGGCAGATAACTTCACCTGGAGAAGAGAGGCTTCATTGAGGTAATCCGCTTCAAGGGCTATACCCTTCAAAAAGGGCAACAATTCTTCCCAGGAGACCCTCAAATCGATGAGAGCTTCTTGGCTATTTCACTAGTAGCGATACCAATCAAACACTGTGCAGAGAAAGCCGTACATGCTTTCCTTAGGGATCACTCTGCCCGGTGGTCCATGGGATACTGAAGGCTAGACCCGTCCTTAGAGGGTACAAGTGTTTGCTTGGAAAATTTGGAGACTGCCATGTCAAGTTTAGGTGGAGGACCCAAGTCCCAAACTGGTCCTCAGCTATTGGGAAGAGTGTCTTGAACCTCTTGGATAACACGCAGTACTTCTCTGGGTGTTTCCACTCAGTGGACATAGCTCTTTTAAGCATGTCGTCCACTAGAGGTGGAACTAGAGGCTTCCCCAGGGTCGACATCATGGTCCCCTGACCTGATGGACTTCAATAATCTCTGAATTTTCTCCAGAGGAAAAAGCGGTTTTGCTATATCCTTATCTGAATACTCAGATGAAGAATAAGCTTCATCTACGATCCTGAACTCCTCGTCAGCTCATATGACAGAAGCGGATGCCTCACTGCGTCTGGGTCTCTCAGACAAGTGAGTTATGGACTCTTTCAAGTCCTTCATGGTTTCCTGAACATACTCCTTGACCCAAATAACCACATCTCTAATTGTGGATTCCTCAGAGGGTTCTTTTGGGCAGCACTGGTGGCATTTATTGAATTTGTAACCTTCAGGCAAGGGAATTTCATAGGAGCGAAAGGTTAGATGTTTGCGCCTAGACGCAGACTTACCTGATGAACTCATCACCACCAGATGCAGAGGATGACATCTTACCACAAGTGTAAGAGTAAATAGCAAGAAATCCAGAAAAATATGCAACAACAGTACAAGTCTGTTGAACTGGAATGCACAGCATGCACGCTCTCTGCCAAACAACAAAGAGGCAGAGGAAAGGAAGCAGCAGACTTACAGTGGGTACAGAAAGTATTCAGACCCCTTTAAATTTGTCACTCTTTGTTTCATTGCAACATTTGCTAAAAGCAAAAAAGTTCATTTTATTTCTCATTAATGTACACTCCGCACCCCATCTTGACAGAAAAAAAACAGAAATGTAGATATTTTTGCAAATTTATTAAAAAAGAAAAACTGAAATATCACATGGTCATAAGTATTCAGACCCTTTGCTATGACACTCATATTTAATTCACATGCTGTCCATTTTCTTCTGATCCTCCTTCAGATGGATCTACTCCTTCATTGGGGTCCAGCTGTGTTTAATTAAACTGATTGGACTTGATTAGGAAAGGCACACACCTGTCTATATAAGGCCTCACAGCTCACAGTGCATTTCAGAGCCAATGAGAATCATGAAGTCAAAGGAACTGCCCATGGAGCTCAGAGACAGAATTGTGGCAAGGCACAGATCTGGCCAAGGTTACAAAAGAATTTCTGCAGTACTCAAGGTTCCTAAGAGCACAGTGGCCTCCATAATCCTTAAATGGAAGCTTGGGACAACCAGAACTCTTCCTAGGCCTGGCCGTGCAGCCAAACTGAGCAATCGTGGGAGAAGAGCCTTGGTGAGAGAGGTAAAGAAGAACCCAAAGATCACTGTGGCTGAGCTCCAGAGATGCAGTAGGGAGATGGGAGAAAGTTCCACAAAGTCAACTATCACTGCAGCCCTCCACCAGTCGGGGCTTTATGGCAGAGTGGCCCGAATGAAGCCTCTCCTCAGTGCAAGACATATGAAAGCCCGCATAGAGTTTGGCAAAAAACACATGAAGGACTCGCAGACTATGACGAAGATTGAACTTTTTGGCGTTAATTCAAAGCGGTATGTGTAAAGAAAACCAGCAACTGCTCATCACTGCCGAATACAATCCCAACAGTGAAACATGGTGGTGGCAGTTTCATGCTATGGGGGTGTTTTTCAGCTGCAGGGACAGGACGACTGTTTGTAATTGAAGGAAAGATGAATGTGGCCAAGTACAGAGATATCCTGGAAGAAAACCTCTTCCAGAGTGCTCTGAACCTCAGACTGGACTGAAGGTTCACCTTCCAACAAGACAATGACCCTAAGCACACAGCTAAAATAACATAGGAGTGGCTTCGGAACAACTCTGTGACCATTCTTGACTGGCCCAGCCAGAGCCCTGACCTCAACCCAATTGAGCATCTCTGGAGAGACCTGAAAATGGCTGTCCACCAATGAAACAAAGAGTGAAAAATTTAAAGGGGGTCTGAATACTTTCCGTACCCACTGTATATAGAAAAAATGGAGAGCAAAGAATCTCCCACTACCTGTGACAGGTTACACAGAGAAGCCTTTGATTTCTCTTTACTTTTTCTTTTTGGAAGAAAAAGGCTGCCCTGCACAGATTTTATAAAAAAAATGGCGCAAGTTAAAAAAAAAAAAAAGATTTCCTAACAGTTCAACCCCTCCCATTACCAATACAGGCAGGAGGTGGAAGGAGAGACCTGACTCTGGAGACCTGAAGGAGGTTCAATGATGTCATCACGTACGTACTCTGGACTCTGGCGCCCCCACATACAGGAGCTGGAGAGAAGAGAGCAGGAAACGCCGTGCATCGCAATAAAGCAAGCAATGCAAGGCTTACATAGCTGCAAGGGTTCAGTGCGGACACTAAAGGCAGCGGACTTGTCTGCCTGCCCATTATAAGCAACAGCTGAAAAAAAAGACCTTTCCTTACAGGTAAGCAGACTAAGCAGCAGAGGCAGGGAAAGACAAACAAGGAGTTTTAACCTTTAACAGGAAACAAAGGCAGAAAAAGAGTCCTCACAACAAGAGGATAGACAAAACAAACTCAAACAGGAGTGAGGAGGGGAATGTCATCCAGAAATCTGAATAACCTCACTGTAGAGAAGGAATAACCTTCCCTCCAACTGTCCCACCAGCACAGGAAAGAAAAAAACACGTTGGGGGTTTGTACTTCCTTCCTTACATTGAGGAGGGGTTAATATTTAACCATTTGTTTGTTCATTAAAAATTCCATTCTGTCCTACCAGCACACAGGGGCAGAAATACCCCAGTATTTTGCTGCTGTGGGACAAAAGGGAATACTGGGATTGAACACATTGAAAAGTGCTCCCCTATACGTTATATATTTCATGAAAGTAAGACCAGGTTACTGCAGAACAGCTCCCATTTATTCTAATGATTAGCTACTACACAGAGAAAGGAGTTGTCTCTGCTTCCTGTTTCATTTGCTGGGTATCCATATTTTTAGGCCAGAAAACCCCTTTTAGAAGGTGTAGTGATACTAAAGTGTCATGCTAAATAGTAGACAGACAATGGCCCGAGTCAAGAGGTAGTCAGACATTTTGTAGTCATGTAAATGGAAAAACAGATGTTCATTACACTAGGAATATATTAGAGTTGTTGTCATTGTATGGCTATGTTTGCAGGTAACAGAGTATTGACGATATTGACAATGCTTTAAAAAAGTATACAAAATAGCTTTTGTCCGTTATAAAGAAAACTGCCAGTGCTGATAATAATTGTCAACCACTTGAAGAGCTTTGAAACATGACTCTAAAAAAGAGACAACCATCTTTATACAAAAAAACTGCTCCTCATCATATTTGTATATGACTCCTCACAAAAGCTACCAGATCAGGAGTGTGTCCTAGAACAATATCTAATAGTCAACGATTTCTCACTAAGTAATGCAATAACCATAAGCAGCCTGAGAGCCTTTTTTTTTTTTAATCTTATTGAAAGATTTTTCATATATACATATTTTTTGAGACAAATGAAGCAACAAAAATATACCAATGTTATTCTGTGCTTGGTTATAAATAGTTAATATCTCTAGTATATAAGTAGCGAACGTAGAGTGCCACCCGTTATGTGCACCATAGGGTAAAAGCTGACATCACACAATTGCCTGTTATAAACTTTAATATTACTACATATGCTCTAACTCTACTTGCAACCACTGATAGAAAATACTACAGGTCTCCTCCCATAAAAGCACTAAATATCATTTAAGACTAAGGCCCCATGTAGCAAGCTTCAGCCAAAAATCGCTGTGTGGAGGGGCTACTATGTGACGACATACTGTATGGAGGCCACTCTGGGACATTATGCAGTGTGGAAGGGACACTATGGGACATTATACTGTGTGGAGGGGCCACTATGTGACATTATACTGTATGGAGGCCACTATGGGACATTATACTATGTGGAGGAGCCACTGTGGGATATTATACTGTGTGGAGGGGTTACTATGTGACATTATACTGTAGGGAGGCCACTATGGGACATTATAATGTGTGAAGGGGCCACTGTGGGACATTATACTGTATGGAGGCTACTATGGAACATTATATTGTATGGCGGCTACTATGGGACATGATACTGTGTGTAAATGGGGTGTTATATCGTATGGAAGCCAGCAAAGGGAGCATTTTACCATGTAGGGGCCAGGAAAGGTGGTGGTATGCCATATGGGGGATGGGGGGAAAAAGTTAGTTATGGGGCTAGTTACGCAATTGCCTGCTGCCCACGTACTCCTTTGCTACTGTGTGAACAAACCGTAACCAATGCAGACATATTGTGTGAGCTGTTTACTGGTGGTTGCAAACAGCCAAACAAGTTACCTTTAAAAGTGGGAGAACTGTTCATTTCATTGCAGAGCCTTAGTGTGTGCTTCTGAGCCATTACCCCACTGTCAAAAAAAGATTTTTCCTCTGCGGAATTTTCTGCTTCCATTATACGTATAGGGAAACCGTCAGCTTTTCCGTAGGCATAATTGACATGCTGCGATTTCCAAAAATGCAGCGGTTTGTGAAATCACAGCATTTCCTCTGCAGGTATTTTTCTGCAATGTGTGGATGGGATTTGCTAGAATCCCATCCATTTTGCAGGGACTGTAAAACGCAGTGGAATTTGCCGCAGTGTTTTGAGCCCTGTCCTTAAATTGAAAGCTAAATCAAGCACAAAAAAAGAATTTTTTAACACATTAAAAATAACACCAAGAATAGGACACATTTGTAGACAATGCCGTGGGGTATTCAAGATTAGAAGTCACTGGAGATGACAGCAATTATTTTCTAAATATATTGTGCCACAAGGGCATTTCACTGATTTTCCTGCCGATATAACTGGAGGATTAGTTTATCACTACAGGTTTGTCTTCCATAAGGTGAGATTGCTAGACTGCATAATTCTTTTTAATATCACTCATTTTCTCCTTCACCATTAGTAAGTACAACACATCATCGCTACAGCACCTTCAAAATTTTTCTACATGTTGGCAAATCTCCTAAACAATTCTACATTTTCCAGTATATAGCCACGCTAGTAAATTATACTAATAACATATTATTAGAAATGTGCCCTGGAGCCTCCATTATGTAGGAATTCCCACTATGCATAGCCTACTCTAAACTTCATTTCTGTAACATACAGAAAATACAAGCTTTGCAAGAGTATACATACAAGAGTATGGCATGAAATAAATTAGCAGTTATTAAGGCACTAATGGGCTATTACGAGTTGGTTATTTGTAAAGTTCAGCCATGGTGACCAAATCTTTAGGAATAATGCTCTGTTTTTATTGCCAGCCTGCCCAATTCCTCCATTCTACTTAACTGCTGGACTTTATCTTTCCATATATCTATGCAGGCGGGGGGGGGGGGGGTCAATACATTTCCAATTATAGGGAATAAGACATTTTACAGACATGAGGAAGTGAGTTACAAAATCATATTGCAAGTAACCAGAGAAAAATTAACTTTGATGAGGTCTGAGGTTTTTGTTGCTTATTGTGTTGATAGATGTTTTAACTGCCCACCAAAAGGGCTGCATTTTGGGGAAGTGTCACTATACGTAGGAAATTGCGCACACTTCCAATATGTGTAAAAAAATTACAGGGTACTGTACCATTTGGTTACTAATTGTATCAGATCTCTTCTATATGAATGCATCTTGAGAGTCTGTGCGAATGTGACAAATTGTAATCCACATCTTCCTTAATACTAGTAGTGTTTAGCACTCTCTCACAAGCATCAACTGAGGAGTTCAATAAGAGGTCTCTTCAGAGTTTTCAAAGTATCTTCATTGAGAGAAAAATTAAGATGTTTTGTAACCAGATAGGATCTTTCTTCAAGTTCCTACGTTTGGGTATTCGTTTTTGGAGGTGTATAACACTGACATTACAAGAGAAGGCTGTGGCTGGAGGGGGAGTTACTTCAAATAGATGTATTTCAGGCACCACCAAAAGAAACATCCATAAGAAAAGGGTCAGGATGAGGTGTAGGAGGCCACCTAGCATTCCATTGATAGAGGAGGATAAAATTTATGGTTTAAAAAATCGCACACTTTGCCTGAGGATTCATGAGTATATTAATTATTGTTTAACAGTTTTGCAGAGTACACCTGATGGAGAATAACAAGACGTTAGACTGGAAATTTTACCTGCAAGGATTTCAAGACATCCAAAATAGCAAGGAATTAATTTTCCCTTTCTTCCTAGTGATATATATCACAGCATTAGCTGGAAATACTTTGATTATTGCCATGGTAATTGCCACTCCTATCCTTTATTCTCCAATGTATTTCTTCATTTGTAACCTCTCATTTGGTGAACTCATATTTACTTCTAATATCATCCCAAATGTGCTTAGTGCCATGTTGACAGAAGATGGATCAATATCTGTGGAAGGATGTTTCGCTCAGATATTCCTGTTTGGTTGTACCACTGTAACCGAATGCTTTCTTCTCACTATAATGTCCTATGACCGCTACCTGGCTATCTGTGCTCCACTGCAATACTATTCAATTATGGATTTCAAACTTTGCCGGAACCTCTCCATAGGAGCATGGACTGGAGGGTTAATTTTATCCACAGCATCCTCTTCCCTGATATATACCCTCACCTTCTGTGGCCCATATAAAGTTGACCATTATTTTTGTGATTTTCTGCTGGTTTTAAAATTATCATGTTTAGACACTACCATACTTGATATAGAAACAAAAATATTCTCTGTGCTGGTTACAATGCCATCTTTTCTTTTTATTTCATTCACCTATTTCTGTATTATCAAAGCCATAATTGAAATTCCTTCAAGTAAAGGCAAGCAGAAAGCCATATCTACATGCAGTTCTCACCTAACAGTTGTATCTATGTATTATGGGTCACTAATTGCAATATATGTTGCCCCAAAACAAGGACATTCGTATAACATGAACAAAATATTTTCACTACTCTACACAGTAGTGACACCAATAGCAAACCCAATAATATACAGCCTACGAAATCAAGAAATGAAAAATTCATTTGCTAAGATAATCGATTGGTTATTCTCCTATGACATAAACAAAGTTGCATAAACCAATTGACCTCGAGACATAGTTGACTGTTCTGTTGAAATATCACATTCAACCTTGTACAAACTGGTATTTTAATGCTGAATCCAATGAAAATGAAGTCTTTATTTGCTAATAAACTTACTTAACAGATACATGATTTGAAGATGTTAGATTAGCATTAAAACATGTTGAAGATTTTCTTATCACTGAATCCACCTTTCAGATCCAAGTAGCATTGAATTCCCTTCCAATTTGTTTGTGAGATGTTTATTATTGTGGTGGTGACCTTAGAAATTATCTGATCCAAAGGATCAGCTTTTTGTGGGACAAATTGTAGATTTTAATGGCACCATTTAATAGTGGGGTAGAATTAGTGGGGGGAAATGCAGTTATGTTACTTTCTTATAGGTTTTGTTTTTATGACACTCATTGTGTGGTACAAATGACACTTTGCCTTTATGCTGTGGGGCAGCACAATTATAGCAATACCAAATTTATATTGTTTTTGTTCTGTTTTATAATGTGTATCTTTTTACATTTCCACCTAAAGAGCTCTGTAAGGGCTGTTAACATAAATTTTTATTGCCAACATTTTGAGAAATGTATGATGTTTTTATTCAGTTTTTTTTGGAATGCAAAGCAATTTTTTACAGTTACAACATTCACCATAGGTGTTAAAAACTTTTACATTTTAATAGTACCGACTTGTTTGGATGTGGGAATACCTAATTTTTTTTTTTTATTATTTTTAATTGAAAATGGGGAAAGGGGGGTCTCTTTTACTATAGACTGCAGTTGCAAAGTATTGCACTCTAAAATTACTAAACCTTATATGGAAACATAAAAAGCCAAGAAGGACTCCCTCCAAATATCAATGTTGTCAAGAAATATTACTTGTTATATACAATGTATTATTTATTGTATTATTTTTCACTATTGTGTCGGAATGGGGGGTGTTTGGTGACCATTTTTGTAATATACTTTATTGCCCTATCTAAATTCTTATTATATACTCAGACTGTACAGACTGTAATATAGTAACCCTCTAACAGCTGTTGTTAGGAAAAGTCCATACACAGTTATATTGTAAATATGCAGAGCTAAAGCTTTTCCAAAAGGAGGTGATGGTCACTTCAAATGGCTTTATCTTCAGTTTTATAAAACCTAAAAAATGGTTCTGGTATCATAAGAAAGCTGAGATTCTGTGTTTTTAACTAATTATACCACTAGGTGGTATAATGCGGCACATACAGCCATTTAAAGTGTAAGTGTGGCCCTTCTGACAGTTCAGTGATATCAGTAGCCGAATTAACAGCACTGATATTTCTGGCACCAGGGCATATACCTAAAAAGTTAATGGTGCACTGAATTCAGCTTTGTAGCAATATATATTCCCCTTACGTCCGACAGAAGCACAATATGGGGTATCTCTGCCCCTGTGTGTTGTTTTAGGACAGGTGGAACCTTTAATTAGCACCAAAAAGGTGCCTCCTACTGGCCCTATAAGAGGGCACCAGAGACCTCCCTCCACTATGTTTTTTTCTGTTCTGTGTGGGACAGGTGGACGGAGGTCTCTCGTGACCTCCCGTTGCTAGGGGTTATTTACCTCTGGCTTCCCTTTAGGGGGTACCTCGGTCCATTCCGATGCTTTTCTTCTGAAAAAGTAAGGTCCTTCGAGGCCTGTTCCTCCGCAGCGCAGCATGTGTCTGGTTCATCGCACTTCAGGCAGCGCGATCCCGGAAGTAAGCGGGGAACCTCTCCGGCCGGAACTTTTCTCCGGTCCCGTGTTCCCGGGGGAAGAAAGCCTTTATGCACCACCGCGGCCTACTTCCGGTTTTCTCAGAAAAAGTGCGGTAAGTTTGAAAATTGAAAATTTAAAGGCAAAATATGGAATTGATTTTTGCTGCTTGTATTTTGAGCCTCTGGCTTAGGCTTATGCTCCTCTATGTTCCATTATGGTGTTTGACCCATTTGGTGCTGTATGAATGTTTTTTTCTTTGTTTGGCTCCTTCCCTCGCTGCTAGATTACATTAAAGGGCCTTTACTTGAGCTCTCTAGCTCCTCTGCTGCGGTTTGCGAGGACCGATTAAAAAAAAAAAAAAAAAAAAAGGTACCCCTTGGTTTTTTTCTTATGCGATGCTTGGCAATCTTCTTTGTCTTGTGGATGTTCAGATGCCATCTTCTGCATCGGGTAACGGCGATGGGGTTAGGAGGAAAAAGTCCTCTAAACGTAAACACCTAGACAGCAGTCCCAGAGAGGCTCTAGATATTCCTCTAGAGGCGCTGGCCGAGATCCCCGAAGTCTGATGATAAAGAGAAGCCAAAAGTAGCTTTTGACATCAGAAACAGTCTTCCTGTGGCCAAGATTCCTGTCGGGGGCCGTTTCTCTCACTTTCTCACTGTTGGCAGGAAAAAATTTGAGACCTATGGGTCCTGCAGGTAATCCAAAGAGGATATGCAATCGAGTTCCTCCATCCTCCTTAGGATCAGTTTGTGTTAACTCACAGCCTCCCTACAATGCAGCAGATCACATTGGAATGCTCCATCCGAGAGTACATTCACAAGGGAGCCCTGGAGGAAGTCCCTTCTCTAGAAGAAGGATCCAGTGTCTATTCTCCCGTCTTCCTAGTGCCAAAACCGGCAGACAAGTGGAGAATGATCATAGACTTATGGTTCCTCAACTGCTTCATCAAAAAGAAGCGTTTTCCGTATGAAAACCATAAAGTCTGTTTATCACCTTTCTCCTCCAAGGCGATGTTTTTGTGACTTACATATACCTATTTACCCTCCACACAGAAGGGTTCTAAGGATTTTCGTAGTAGTGCTTTCAATTGACAGCACTACCCTTCGGGATCTCCTCTGCTCCCCACACCTTTACAAAGGTAGTGGCCCCCATAACAGCCGCCCTCAGGCTTCAGGGGATATTCTTGGTGCCTTATCTAGACGAATGGTTGTTAAAGGCCCAGTCAGAGTCTGTTCTGCTCCAGTACCTACAGACAGCCGTTTCCCTGCCTCAGAGTCTGGGATGGCTTATAAACTGGGAGAAGTCAAAAACGATCCCTTCAACCAAAGGAAGTTCCTCCGCTACTTCCTAGATTGTCCGCCTGCAAATCTCCTTGACACCAGCAAAGGAAGGAGAAGCTGGTCGTGCTAGTCCGGCACCTCTTTAAAAAAACGATAGCCTCCATCAGAACATTGATGAAGATCCTGGGCTTGACGTCTTCCTCAGTGGAGGCAGTCCCAGGGGCCTTGTGGCACTTAAGTCCCCTCCAGAGAGAGTTACTAGAGGCTTGGGATCGCACCCTTCTTACATTCAGCAAGAAGATTCGACTCTCCCCCAGGACCTGTCTTTTCTCTCAACTGGTGTTACAAGCCTGAAAGACGGAAGGTCCACAGTCCAACCACCTTGGACCCTGTTGACTACAGTTGCATCCTTACGGGATGGGGAGCCCATTTGGATGAAAACTCCATAAAGGGAGATTGGAGCGCTCCAGAAAGGATGACCTCGTCCAACTGGAAGGAGCTCAGAGCTGTATATCGTGCCTTACTCCATTTCTCGCCTTTTCTCAAGGGAAGAGCAGTCAAGATCCGGTCACACAATATGACCACAGTGCTGTACGTGAACAGACAGGGAGGCACCAGATCACCAACCCTCCCCTGGGAGGCAGATCTGATATTTACATGGGCAGAGAAAAATCTAACCCATTTATCCGCAGTTCACATCAAGGGCTCCCTGAACATAGTAGCGGATCGGTTGAGTCGGGGTCATGCCGTATCAGGATAATGGTCACTCAATCCAGAGTTCTTTCATCAGATTATCCTGAAATACGGTCTCCCGGAAATAGACTTCAGGGCAACCCGACTCAACGCCAAGGTGGAGACGTTCTGTTCCCTTTACCAGGAGGACAATCCCTTGGCAGTGGATGCCCTGTCCATCCCTTGGAGGTCCAGGCTGGCATACATCTTCCCTCCAATTCCAACAATACCAAAGGTATTGATTAAAATCAGACAGGACCAAGTCTCTGTAATAGCCATCATTCCACTCTGGCCAAAAAGAGCTTGGTTTTTCCCAACTCATGGAGTTGAGTCGAGGGATATATTGGAGGCTTCCCCCCATCCAGAACCTGGTTTCCCAAGGATCTCTGAAATGCCAGGATCTCTGGAGATTCAACCTGACAGTCTGGAGGTTGAGCAGTCCCTACAGCAGGATAGAGGACTGTTAGAGGCCGTCCTGAAGACCCTTTCTTCTGCAAGAGCAGATTCTACCAATAAGAACTACCAGAGGACAGCCAAGATTTTCATGGAGTGGTGCTCCAAGAAGGGGGGTAATAATCTAGAACCTTCAACAGCTGATATTTAAAATTTTCTTCAGGACGGTTTGGATAAGGGCCTTGCCCCTGCCACTTTGAAGGTGCAGATTGTGGCCCTCTCCACTCATTTGAACAGACGTCCGATCCTCTGGTTGCAAGGTTCCTTAAAGGGGCAATGAGGCTAAAGCCCTCGGTGTCATCTCCGGTTCCCCGGTGGGACCTTGCGGTAGTCCTTGCAGGTCTGTGCGGTCCTCCATTTGAACCCTTGGAGACTACGGAGTTAAAATATTTAGCCTACAAAACCACTTTTGCTGGCTATTATATCTGCCAAAAGAGTAGGGGAACTCCAGGCTCTCTCTTCTAGAGAACTGTACATTTTGTTTTTTGCAGATAGGGTGCACCTTAGGTTTTTGCCTGGGTTTAACCCTAAGGTCCCCTCATGCTATAATAGCAATCAGCTAATTTTGTTACCTGTGTTTTTCCCCACTCCAACCTCTGAGGAGGAAGAAAAAACTCCACACCTTAGATGTGGTAAGGTGTCTGCAGATTAACCTCAACCGTTAGGAAGGCCGAAAACCTACTAATCAACATGCAGGGTAAAAACAGAGGCCTCAAGGCTTCCAAGCCTACTCTATCCACATGGATCAAGGAGACAATTAAGTCTTCCTTTCTTATTTAGGAGTTACTCCCTCCAGTCTTTTCTACGGCCACTTGACCAGGGCTGTGTCGACTTCTTGGGCTGAGTATCGGTCCTTACCATTGGACCAGATTTATGCGGCTGCATCATGGTCATCTCAGTTGACCTTTTTGTTAGACATTATCATTAGACGTCTGCAGTTCCTAGACAACTGCCTTTGGTTAGACAGTCCTTGACGTTGTAAGGTGAGGAAACCCTCCCTAGGGGAATTACTTGCTATCTCCCCATATTGTGCTGCTGTCGGACGTAAGGGGAATCGTTGATTGTAATGTCAATCTGTATTCCCTTAGTCCTGACAGCAGCACAAGGCTTCCCTCCCTAGAAGCTTGTTTCCTTTTACTTTATAATTTACACAGTGGAGGGAGGTCTCTGGTGCCCTCTTATAGGGCCAGTAGGAGGCACCTTTTTGGTGCTAATTAAAGGTTCCACCTGTCCTAAAACAACACACAGGGGCAGAGATACCCCATATTGTGCTGCTGTCAGGACTAAGGGAATACAGATTGACATTACAATCAACGAATATATCACATCATAGAGGACATGAAATGTCTCTTTAAAAACATAGCCATAAGTTTTTACTTTTTTTTTCAATTACATACTTTTTCCAATTACTTTTTTTTATGGGATGAGTTGTATTATTTAATATCATTGTTATGGTACAGGGTACATATATTCTAAATTGTTTAAAGGGAACCTTTCATATTGAAAATACAGTCCAATCTGCATGGAGCATGTTATAGAGCAGGAGAAATTGGGCAGATTGAAATTTATTGTGGAAAAAGATTCAGTATAAATTGTAATTTATTTATTGAAACCTCTGCTCATTTTGAGTCACATAGGTATTCCTACTCTGAAAACTAGCCTGAAAAGACCGAGTACAGTAGTACCTCCTATGACAGGTTATACTGAATCTATTTCAAGTTTCAATCTGCTCAGCTTCTCCTGTTCTATAACTTGCTGCATGCAGATTGGACAGCATTTTCAATGTGACAAGTTCCTTTTAAACACTATACGATATGTGTACAACAAAACGGAGATATTAAATAACACAACTCATTCCCTATGTACTGTAACAATATGCTCAACATCTCCTGCTATGTAGCATGCTGTCAGCAGATTGGACTGTATTTCCAATTTCACAGTTTCATTTTAACGCCTTTAAAATATTTTGACGGTAATGAAAATAAGAGGACTTCAATATCTTTTGTACTGTTCACTTTGTGGCATAAAAATGGTTAGTTGTATTCTACAGGTCCTTACAATTACAGGGATACTAGATATATATTTTTGTTTGACACTTATTCAATAAATGCTATTTTTAATGGAAAAAAAAAGTTAATTTTATACCTTTTTTGTCTTTATTTTTTCCTTAACTTTACTAAACTTTTTGTCGTCGTGAGTATGAAAAGATAGGTGAGTATGAGAGATCCCTCAAACCCCCCATCCCCACCACAGTGCCCCCTGAGTGCCTCTATCCTTGAGTCCTTTGTTACCTGGACCCTCACCGGGGCTCCTGGAGCTGGGCCATAATTTTAAGTAATAAGTCCCTTTTTTCTTGGGTGGTTTTGGTCCTTCCTTGCCTTCCTTCTTTTTCAGGCCTCCATTGGGCCTTCTGTAGCTCCCGGCCGGACCTACCCGCAGAGGGTGTCTTGCTCCTGGCCGCAATTTTACTCTAGTCCCCAGTCTTGTCGGGACTAGGCCATAACTAGGCCTGCTCCCCCCTCGACTTCCCAGGATTATAGGACTCCTCCTAGCCCTTCCATTGGCCCTGGGGAGGTTCCATCTTTTTCTCCTACTCCCCCTGACTGCTCTTCCTGGCAGAAATTTTTGTGGGAGTTCCTTCCATCCTTCAGAAGGCACTTCCCCCAATGATCTGGAAGGCTACCCTCCCTGATTTACCTCTTAGGATGTTTTCTGCCATGTCCTTTCATGACGAGCCAACTTGCCCCTTGGGCCCTCCTGGTGCCGCCACGTTTTCATATGCACCAACTGCAGTCAACCTGAGCCCATATGCTCTCACTGCCTTCTGCCTAAGCCATCTCAAGATCCTCCCGGCCCCTCTACACCGGACCTTCCACCGGATTGAGCAGCTTCCCTTACCTGGGCTACCTGTTGGAACCTCTGGAACGGCTGCTTTCCCAGATTGCTGCTCAGTCGGCGTGGTCTAGGCTCCTCCCCAGGCACCCTCAACACTAGGAAATCTTCAAACAGGTCAATGTCCTCCTCCGCTTCCTCTGTGCACTCCTTGGACAGGGCCTCGGCTCACGTCTCCACTCCGACAGGTGGAAACTTGCCTTCCCCTGCAGAGGATTATTAGAAAGCAGTTTCAACTACATCATTAAGTCCGTCAGGGCTCAATGTGATTAATTTGTAGATCCAGTAGGCCTCTCTTTAGCAGAGCCTCTGGAAACGGTTAGTGGTCCCTGCACACACTATTATGCCCCATAGTGGCCCCTGCACACAGTATTATGTCCCATAGTGGCCCCTGCACACAGTATCATGCCCCATAGTGGCCCTTGCACACAGTATCATGCCCCATAGTGGCCCCTGCACACAGTATCATGCCCCCATAGTGGCCCCTGCACACAGTATCATGCCCCCATAGTGGCCCCTGCATACAGTATTATGCCCCATAGTGGACCACCCATGAACGATTATTATACTCTGGGGTCTTTTCAGACCCCAGAGTTTAATGATCTGAGACCCAGGGGAGGATACAAACATAAAAAACAATGCTACTTACCTCTCCCTGGCTCCAATGAACTCCCGTGCGCTACTTCGGCCATCTTCAATGTTGGACCAGATCTCGTGTGATCCAGTCCAGTGACGTGACGCATAATGACGTCTGGGACGTTACCAAACAGGCCCGAAGCCTGTCGGAGTGTAGGAGAGGTAAGTAACGTTGTTTTTTATGTTCACTCACCTTCCCTGGGTTCCCGATCGTTATACTCAGGGGTCTGAAAAGACGCCTAAGTATAATGATAGCAGTGTTTGTGGGGTTCATGGTAACGGTTGCCACAGGGCTCTGGGCCCCATAATGTTCCGGGCCCTGTGGCAGCCACTTCTACCTCATGCTCAGTTTTGGAAGATAGTCCAGCTTTTTCAGCTGGCAAGCTAGGCAGTAGGTACAGTGATAGTGTGCCCCAAATTTTTCTTGAAATTTTGTAAATTGTCACTACGCTACTTGGTGCCACATGTACATCCATAAAGCTGTCTTTTTTGATGACTTTTTCTTAGAACTCATTTGTTAGTTTTTAGAATGGCAGGCACACTGATAGTGTGCCACAAATTTTTCTTGAAAATCTCTAAATTGCCACTCCGTCAACACAATGTTCTGGTTCTTTTATGCCTCCTAAGTGTTGTTTTCATGATCATACAATCCTTTACATGCCAGGAAATATTCTAACTTTTTCAGCTGGCAGCTAGGCACGCTGATAGTGTGCACCAAATTTTTATTGAAATTTTGTAAATTGTCACTCCACCAACACGATGTTGATGTGGTATGTGCTCCCATACAGGGATAACTGGCAGGATAATCCTGATTCTTTTTTGCCTCCCAAGTGTTGTTTTCAGGGTCATACAATCCTTTACATCAGAAGATATTATAGCTTTTTCAACTCTCCTCCAGGCCAGGCCTGTTGATAGTTTACCCCTCATTTTTATTGAAATTCTGTAAATTGTCAAATTGTCACTCTGCCTACATAATGTTGATGTGGCCTCTTTCAGTTCCTCCACACTGGACCATTGCCTGCCCTCAACTACACCATGGCAAAGCCATTGCTTAACCCCCCCCCCCTATCTTTTCATGGTAGTAAGGTGAACCACACATTGAGTGGCACTGTTGCACATACTGGAGCTTCAGTTCTTTTCTGCCTCCCAAGTGTTATTTTCAGGGTCATAGAATCCTTTCCATGTCAGAAGATATTCTAGCTTTTTCATCTTGCATCCAGGCCAAGCACGCTCATAGTGTGCGCCACATTTTTCTTAAAATCTTGTAATTGTCATTCATTGGTGCTGCATCTGCTCCCATAAAGGAATAATTTTTGGTAGCTGTTTTTATGAACTAAATTCTTTATCTCTTCACTTTTCAAGTGCCAGGCATGTAGATAGTGTGCCACAAATTTTTCATCAAATTCTATATTTGGCAGTTATAATAAAAACAAAATATAACCCCACCGTTACTTCTTCCTATACCAAGGCAATGTTTGAGCGGAATTCTGCTCCCATAGAGAGATCATTTTTGGTGGGGGGTTTTTTTTTATTCTTCATCACTTTTCAACTAGGCTCATAGCCACAAATTTGTCTCCCAAATAACAAGCCTGTAGCACTTACAAGGCATCAAAACAAGTTAATTTTTATAAGAAAGCATTACTTTTCATAACATAATTGTCATGTGTGTCTAAAGAACTACAGGCAAATACCTTTTCCCACCAATAAAGGGTCATTTCTGGAGAGTTTTAAATGTTAAAATGCATAAAAATGAGTGACAGCACAGTGTATAGTTAAACTCGGACACACAGTATATAATAATAATAATAATAATGATAATAATACATTTTATTTATATAGCGCCAACATATTCCGCAGCACTGTACAACTTGTAGGGTTCAAGTACTGACAAAAAAGATAGATTACAAAGAAATAGTCAATTCACACACTGGGACTGAGGGCCCTGCTCGCAAGAGCTTACAATCTATGAGGTAGAGGGGGTGGCATAAGAGGTAGCAGAGGCGGCAACAGACATAGCATTGCTTATACAATGGTCAGACAATTTTGTAATAGAGGTTACTGTCATTTCACATATATAAAGCTGTATGAGCCGTCGCCAGTCGTGTCCTTTAACATGCAGATGGTGCCTGGACATATGAAGCTAGTCTGATACGGCATCATATCCTGTGAGGTAATGTTGAAGCATAAACAGAGGAGGGTACATTTTAGGGATTCTAATTACGGAAGGGTTTACATTAGGAGTTGTGATAGGCCTGTCTGAAAAGATGTGTCTTTAGTTTACGCTTTAAGCTGTGGAAATTGGGGGTTAATCTGATAATCTGGGATAAAGCATTCCAGAGAAGTGGTGCAACTCGGGAGAAGTCTTGTATACGAGCGTGGGAGGTTCTGATAATAGAGGATGTTAATCTTAGGTCATTGAGCGAACGGAGAGTACGGGTTGGGCGATAGAGATGAGGGAGGAAATGTAGGGAGGTGCAGCATTATGGAGAGCCTTGTGAATGAGGGTGATAAGTTTATATTGTATTCTGTATTGAATAGGCAGCCAATGTAGTGACCGGCACAGACCAGAGGCCTCGCTGTAGCGTCTAGAATGATAGATGAGCCTGGCCGGCACATTCAGAATAGATTGTAGAGGGGAGAGTTTAGTAAGGGGAAGACCGATTAGTAAGGAGTTACAGTAGTCAAGGCGAGAGTGAATCAGTGCAACAATAAGTGTCTTTAGTGTATCTGTGGTAAGGAAAGGGCGGATTCTGGAGATGTTTTTGAGGTGGAAATGACATGACTGGAAAAGCCTGCCCCCCCAGCCCCATTATACTTACCTGTTCCTCCTGTGGATATCCAGATCCCGGACCGTCATCGCTGCAAGGCTGCCTCTTCATTGCATGTGCCACTACAGTGGGCAGCTGGCACATGTCAAAAAGAGAAGGTGCTGACCGCCTATGACGTCTGGAGCTGAAAGTAAGCAAATGTAAATGTAATGGGGCTGGGGGGGCGGGTCAAAGAGTAGGTGTCGGCCGTTACTGCTGTAGAGTGGGCGGCGAGGAATCCTGCCGTCATGTAGCGCCGTATAATATGGAATGTGCATATGCAATCCATATTATACTGTGCAGGGGCCACTATGTAGCATATTATACTATGCAGGGGCCACTGTAGAGCATTATATTGTGCGGGGGCCACTGCGGAGCATATTTTACTGTGCAGGGGCCACTGTGGAGCATATTATACTGTGCAGGGGCAACTGTGGAGCATATTATACTGTTATGGTTCTGTGTTTTGTTTTTGTTGTTTTCCCTTTTCCTGGTTGCTTGGTGTCATGTGAGTGTCTGAGGACTGGGTTTGGTTTGGCTAGCTTTTAGCTCAGTCTCTTCTGGACTCTGAGGGGGTCATCTTCTATCCAGCGATCAGCCTGATTCAACTTTACTGTGTTCCTGAAACCTCAGATAATCAGTTCCAGCAGATATTTTTCTGCATGTGAACCGTGACTAAGCAAGAATATTAGATTCTAGGCTTCTCACTGCGGGCAAGTGTTTTTGAAGTGTGAACAGACAGGGCTTTTCTGAAATGTTAGTATTTCCCTCTACTAGGCTTTTCTATCTAGCCTTAGTAAGCGTCCGTTCCTTCTGACGCCATTTTAGGGAGAAAACATGGCTAGAAGTGTTCTTTAGTATTTTCTGTAGATAGGAGTCTGTTCACACATGATTTTGGTCTGCTGCCTGTTTTGGGTGTGGTTCCCTGCAAATCTCTCAGTAAGGTTGTCTGTGATTGCCTCACAGTCTTTGGTGGTTTGAATTCCCTGCTGTAGGTTGTGTGTTATCTTCAATGATATGTTGTTGTTGTTGTTTCTGTGTTTGTTTTATTTTATTTTCAGAGTTTATCTTATTTGCTCATACCTTGCTTGTGAAAGATCCTCAGTGCGCCAACACCGTTTTAGCCACACCTGAGTCCTCTTTCATATAAAAACCACACTCACCGCCAGTGAATGTCGGGTTCACAAGATAAATACAAGACAAGCCTTCTAAATTTTATATATTTATTAACCCCTAAATGGGTCGGTATTAACATCTAACACATGCAGTTCAGAACAGATATGCAGATATATGCAAGCATTAACAGTTACTAGTTACAAGATACAGTACAAATAAAATAAAAGGGATAAAGGTGAAATAATTACTTTACCACACATGTCCTTGATGTGGTTCTATAGTCCAACACTCACACATGGCATGTGTGAGTCACCAGTGGAGGCTTCTCAGCCTTAACTCCTAGCATGTGGCATCAATAGAATAATCCCGCCTGCATGCTTTTCACAGGAATCTCAGCATTAGTCTCTCTGTAATATCTCTCAGTCTCTTGTAGGCTCATCATCGTCAGCAGCAGCATTCCAACCTGCCTGCTCATAGTAGCATCTCAGTCAAAGTCTGTAATATCCTGTAGTCTGTGATGGTCTGAGTCAACTCCATAGCATAATCTCCATAGCATCATCTCCATAGCATAATCTCCTCCCACTGATTCTTACCTCATCTTTTATACCCTTTATGCCACCTCCCAGAATGAGGTCATCGGCGGCAGCAAGTCTGATTGAATAATGCAATCAAGCCCAGATCTTTTGTATAGAACTGAGACCAAGTGAATTGATACAATGTTATCAGGCAGGTCTGATCAACAGAAACTATTGTTTCTTTGATCACTCAGGGCTGTATAGGAGTACAATAGAGCCTTGCTGTGATGGATACAAAGCCCTATTGTTCCAGCCTGGCCACTACTGCCAATATACACCTAGGATTATGGCTGCGCACAGTATGAATAAATGGAACTAGAGAGAAATACGCTACCCAGAGACCAAAATACATCTGAGTTATAGCCACACTTAAGCAGAATCATCATATTGCTGTTTGTCCTTCATCACTATTGCATAGTATTTAGTTATATCCTTTATTTATCCCAGTATTTCCTCACATCTGAAGATTTGCATTGTTTATTTAAATTCCACATTTCTTTGTTTGCTTTCTATTGCAGGATATTTCCTGTATAGTTTATTGCTGTTTGTTTCTGTGTTAACTAGTACTGCTTAGGTCCTCTGATCGTAACATTATACTGTGCAGGGGCCACTGTGGAGCATATAATACTGTGCGGGGGCCACTGTAGAGCATTATACCGTGCAGGGGCCACTGTGGAGCATTATTATACCATGCAGAGGTCAATATGGAGCATTATACCATGCAGGGGCCACTGTGAAACAATATACCTTGTAGGAAGCACTGTGGAGCATATTATACTGTGCAGAGGCCAATGTGGAGCATTATAATGTGCAGGGGCCACTGTGGAGCATATTTTACTGTGCGTGGGCCAATGTGAAGCATTTCCTCCCTCTTCTCTGTCTATCGCCCAACCTCTGCTCTCCGTTCACTCAATGACCTAAGACTAACATCCTCTATTATCAGAACCTCCCACGCTCGTATACAAGACTACTCCCGAGCTGCACCACTTCTCTGGAATGCTCATCCCGGACAATCAGATTAACTCCCAATTTCTACAGCTTCAAGCACAAACTAAAGACAAATCTTTTCAGACTATCACAATTCCTAATGTAAACCCTTCCATAGTTAGAATCCCTAAAACGAACCCTCCACTGTTCACACTCCCGCATTACCCCACAGGTTGTGATGCCATTTCAGACTAACTTTATATGTCCAGGTACCATCTGCACGTTAAAGGACATGACTGGAGACGGCTCATACAGCTTTATATATGTGTAATGACAGTAACTTCTATTACAAAATTGTCTGGCCATTGTATAAGCAACACTACCTCTGATGCCACCCCTGCTATCTCTTGTGTCACCCCCTCTACCTCATAGATTGTAAGCTCTTGCGAGCAGGACCCTCAGTCCCAGTGTGTGAATTGACTATTTTTTTGTAATGTATCTTTTTGTCTGTACTTGAACCCTACAAATTGTACAGTGCTGCGGAACATTTTGGCGCTATATAAATAAAATGTATTATTATTATTAAGTTTATAAGTGTATGTATGTGTGTAGATAGACTGAATTACCAAATGACAAAAAAGCATCAAGAATTCATTGTCCTGAAGCTTTCTCTGTCTGACTGTAATGATGATAGATCCAAATGATAATCGCAGAATACATATAATGTGGTCATCAGACCTAAAATATAACTTTTAATCAGGTTAGTTAAAAAAAATATAAAAAATATAAAGTCCAGATTTGTGCAATAAACTGTATCCACATAGTCCTATCATGCATCCTTATTCGTAAGCGCTTACAAGGCAGGGCGGCCAAAAAACACATAATAACAGCCATATTTTACCGTGATTCAGAAGTTGCAGAATGGATGATAGATGATAGTTTGCTGGGATATCACGGGTGAGACAACCATACAGTCATGTATAAGCTCATAAGGAACATAGAGGAGCCCTGGTAAAAGATCATGCTTACCCTAATATGGCCCTCTCACGCAGTGGTAATCTAGATTGCCCTAAAAGCCTAACTCGGGGCCACTGCCCTAAATAGCAGGTGGATCTATTGTTTTGTTGGAGATAATCTATATCTGTTTGGGGCATTGACGGTTTAGCAGGCCTTTTCTATTGGATTATATGACTGTAATGATGATATGCAGAGATGATTACAATATTACAGTCAAAGAGAAGGTTATTGAGTGAGAACTAGGAGTCTAAAGATGGCTGCTGAGGGTGTAGTGGCTAGCTAGGAAAAACAGGGAGGGTGGTGTGTGAGAAAGGGAGGGGGTGTTTGTGAGAAAGGGAGGGGGAGTGAGTCAGCTCTGAGTGCAGACCAAAGAATCATGGGAGTTGTAGAAACAGGAAGATGCCAATGTAAACAAATGCAGAGGATGCCAGGAGCTCCCAGAGAAGCCAGAAATCACTCAAAGCACTGCTAAAGGTATTTGGGTGCACTTATTAATCTATTAATAGCACTAACAGACCTTTTTTGAAAATTCATTTTTTTCCCGGAAAACCCCTTTAAATAACAATTTATCTTTCCGTATGGAGTAAGTTTCCTCCTTTGGTGCGCTCTGTTCAACCAAAATGTGCTCTCATTTTTCTTTCAAACAATCCTGACTCCTTTTTAATACGAGCAGACACTTGCGCTCACATACAGCAGTCAGAACGGGATGCTCGCAGATCTTACAGGGAGCTCCCGGCCAGCCTACACACACGCCGCTTCTCACTAGCGGACGCGTGCACACTAGCACCTGTGATTGCGTGTCTCCTTCAGAACTGTGCCAGCGCGGGCTTTTCTCCTGTGCAGGTGCGATCTTAAGGAGATATCCACAAACTTGTTTACTCACAGCTCTATGTCTCCTCCCTGATTCAAATTACAACATATGGAAAGGTATTTCATCTTATTCAATATGTGTTTATGTGATAATGATTTGTCTATTTTATGTTACTATTTGTAATTTTTCTGGCTTTATATTTGATCCTCCCCTAAGGGTGTGTCCCAAAAACACCATTTGGTATGTAAACCTGGGGGAATCAACTCATATGCCATCATCCTCTGATCTTTTCACACTTGAGAAAGGGGAGGAAGTCCCCAAAACGCATTCTGTGTTTTCTTGTTCCATTTTACACTTTGAATATTTTATTCTTTTTGGATGTTGTGAAAGATCCTCCGTGCGCCAAACTGCTTTGGCCACACCCTGAGTCCTCTTTCATATAAAAACCACACTCACCTCCAGTGAGTGCCGGGTTCATCAGATAAATACAAGACGAGCCTTCTAAATTTTATATATTTATTAACCCCTAAATGGGTCGGTATTAAAATCTAACATATACAGATCAGAACAGATATGCAGACGTATGCAAGCATTAACAGTTACTAGTTGCAAGATACAGTACAAATAAAATAAAATGGATTAAAGGTGAAATGATTACTTTACCACATATGTCCTTGATGTGGTTCTATAGTCCAACGCTCACACATGGCATGTGTGAGTACCAGTGGAGGCTTTTCAGCATGTGGCATTAACTCCTAGCATGTGGCATCACAGTACAATAATCCAGCCTGCATGCTCTTTACAGTCTCTCACAGTCTCTTGTAGGCTCATCATCGTCAGCAGCAGCATTCCAACCTGCCTGCTCATAGTAGCATCTCAGTCAAAGTCTCTCTCAGTGGAAGTCTGTGATGGTCTCAGCCCAAAACTCCATAGCATGATCTCTTAGTGTAATCTCCTGCATAATCTCCTTAGTGTTAGTCTCCTCCCACAGACCTCTTACCTCATCTTTTATACCCTTTATGCCCCCTCCCAGAATGAGGTCACCGGCGACAGTAGGTCTGATGAGTTAATTCAATCACGTTCAGACCCTTTGTATGTAGATGAGACAAAGTGAATTGATACCCTGTTATCAGTCATATCTGATCAACAGCCCAGGCGTGAACAATGCACTATTGTTTGATCAGCCAGGGCTGTATAGGAATACAATGGAGCCCTATTGTTCCAGCCTAGACGCTACTGCCAATATGCACCTAGGCTTGTAGCTGCTCACAGTATGCAAGCAAGGAAGAAGGGATATCCTATACCCAGAGACCAAAATATAGCTGAGTTATGGCCATATTTAGGCAGAATCATCACAGATGTCAATACAAGATTTCTTCGGTAACCGCATGGAGAGGTCGAAGAGTTTTTTTGTTTTTCACTGTAAGTGACCATTTTTTACTGATCAGTTGGAAATTTTATGTATCCTTCGATGTGCAGCATGGGAAGCCAGTGACGGGGAAACCTCTGCTGCCACCCTCATCATTGATTAATTCAAGGTGCAACCAGTTGTTGTGACTATCACAACCACATAAGGTGAGAGGCCATCTGGTCCATCTTGTACTCCCCCTATTGCTTTGATTATTATCTTTTGCCCAAACGGACACTATGTGCCACTCGGTGATTGTTTTTATCGGTTTCCGGATGGAGAATTCTTCTTAAAGGGAATCTATCATTAAAAAAAACACTTTTAAGCTAAAGGCACGTTGGAATAGCCTTTAAAAAGGCCATTCTTCTTCTACCTTTCATTGTTGTCTTCTCCCAGCCATTTCTGTAAAAATTCGTTTCTTCAATTATGGAAATGATCCTCACGGAGCACCCGGGGCATTCCTCCTTGATAGCGAGCACCCACCCGCGTCATCACTTGTCACCGCCCATTAGTCTGTTGTGGTCACTCCCATCTTGGTCTTCTCTTCTACTTCTTCCGACGCAGTGCTGGACGGCAGTGACGGCGCATGATGGGCCGCCATTTTCCAGTGGTCCGTACTGCGCCTTTTGTGAAAGACCACCAGAAAATAGCAGTGGTCCAGCGCTGCGTCAGTGGAAGTAGAAGAAAGAAGATACTACTCTGTTGTCTTCTCCTTTTAAGTGTACTGCTTTTATTGAGAGTAATTCTTTTCTGTGCCCCTGAAAATTTTTTTCTGCCAAAGATTAATGATGATTGAACCTGGTTCCACTTTGGTGCTGCAAAATGTGAAGGCTGTAGAATTGTCTTAGAATATTCTTAGTTGATGCTGGACTAGAAGATGCTGGGATTGTAGGATCGTCTCCCAAATCACCCTTAGCTCCTGGTAATTGGAGGAAAGTGGATTTACTAACTCCATTGATACATGAGGTCATAAGACCTAAAATGGGCATTAGCTCTTGGATAGAGCAGGAAGTCTTCCTTTGGAAGACTGTAATTTTATGAAACATCAAGATCTTCTTTTCTTTTGGCAGTCAGGTCATCTGTCTCTAGGAATTGAGTATCCCTAGGAACTTCTTGATGGTACTGGGTGTTAGATAGAATTTCTCCCAGTTGATGATAAGCAACCCTGTGGTTGTCTGGATATGTTCCTGAAAAAGATTGAATGCTGTTGAGATCAGAATGTCGTCTAAGTACAATATGGACATTCTTTAACCCCTTAACGCTTAACCCTTTTCACGTACATGTACGTCAGGGAATGTGGTCAGTTACCGCATCCCCACATACAGGTACCTGACTGTGATCAAGTGGGCTCAGAAGCAGAGCCCATGCGATCACCGCCGGAGCCCAGCTGTATCTGACAGCCAGGCTCCCGCTGCAACAGCAGGGATGGTGATAACACCGATCCCTGCCGTTTAACCCTTAAGATGCCATGGTCAATAGCAACCGCGGTATCTTAGTTGTTTCCCTGTGACAGCGAATGCCGCGGGTGGAATCGGGAGCGGGTGTTAGGTATAACTGACAGCTAACACCCTGCTCCTTAACGCCCTATTGGACCGAGCTCCGATCAGGGGTTTTAACCCCTTGGATGCCATAGTCAAACATGCCATATGTACCCCAGCACCCTTTGCAGTGAGATCGGGGGGTTCCAATATGTATTTTATGCAGCCCAGGGTCTGGCCAGTGACCCCAGGCTGCCCCCAGTACCTTGTTGATTCTGCCGGGACCTCTGGAAGTCAGCCTATGAATCTGCGTCTACACGTTTATTGCAGTCTATAGTGCTGAATCAGCGATCAGAGCATCGCTGGTTCAGGTGTCCTAGTGGGACATCACTAAAAAGTAAAAAAAAAAAAGTGGAAAAAAAGTGAACTGTATAAAAAAAAAAAAAAATTAATAAAGCAAGGAAATAATGATTTTTCACCATCTCGCCTTAAAAAAAATTCTATAAAAAATGATCAAAAAGCCATATGTACCCCAAAATAGTACCAATAAAAAGGACAGATCGTCCCAAAAAAAAATAAGCCCTCAACCTAAAAAAAAAATTGCTAGACATATCAGAAGATGGCGATGCAAAAATAATTGATTTAATAATAATAATAATAATAATAATAGTCCTTTAATAGTCCCACAATGGGGAAATTCAGAGTGTTACAGCAGCAAAGATAAGCAGATACAAATACAAATACAACATGTACAGGAATGTTCCAAGGTGAGAGGCATTACATTAATAGCAGACAGACAGATAGGACGTAGCAGAGGAGGGGGGGGGGATTTAACAGGCACATTACAGATATTTCAGTTCAGATATTTCAGTTCTCTGTGTGTAATGATCTCCGCTTAGGTCGGTGTTGGTTGTACAGCCTAACCGCGGTGGGGAGGAAAGACTTCCGATAGCGCTCCTTCTCACACCTAGGGTGGAGCAGTCGGTCACTGACAGTACTGCTCAGCGCGATTACAGTCTCATGCATGGGATGGGACTTCTTCTTCTGCATGGAGCTCACCACGGACAGTATCCTTCTGTCACCCACCACCTGTACTGGGTCCAGTGGGCTCCCCAGGACAGAGCTGGCCCTTCTAATCAGCTTGTCAAGTTTATTTCTATCCCTGGTTGATATACTGCTCCCCCAGCAGGCCACTCCAAAGAAGATGGCTGATGCCACTACCGAGTTGAAGAAAGTTCTAAGAAGTGCCCCCCAGATTCCAAAGGCTCTCAGTTTCCTAAGCAGGTAGAGCCTGCTGTGGCCCTTCCTGTACAGGGCCTCCATATGATCTGCCCAGTCCAGCTTATTATTAAGGAGCAAACCCAGGTACTTATAGGTGTTCACAATCTCGATGCCCGTCCCCAGGATGTCCACTGGTTTAGGAGGGCTTCTGCCTTTGCGGAAGTCCACCACCATCTCCTTGGTCTTCCCCGTGTTAATCTTCAGGTGGTTCCGGTGGCACCAGTCCACAAAATCCTGGTTCAGTTCTCTGTACTCCCTGTCATCATCATCTGTGATGAGACCCACTATTGCAGAGTCGTGAGAATACTTCTGTAGGTAGCAGCTGGATGAGTTGCACCTAAAATCTGCAGTGTACAGTGTGAAGAGGAAAGGGGCGAGAACCGTACCCTGAGGTGCCCCCGTATTACAGATCACGGTACCTGACACACAGTCTTGGGCTCTCACGTATTGAGGTCGATTTGTGAGGTAGTCTAGGATCCAGTTGGAGAGGTGGTGGTCCACTCCAGCAAGGCCCAGCTTGTCCCTCAATAACCTGGGCTGCATGGTGTTAAAAGCACTGGAGAAGTCAAAGAACATTATTCTCACTGTGTTCCCTGGTTTCTCCAGGTGAGACAGAGCCCTGTGCAGAAGATGGATGATGGCATCATCTACCCCAATGCCCGGCCGATAAGCAAACTGGAGGGGGTCCATAGCGGGGCTCACTAGAGGGCGGAGATGTGTGAGAACCAATCTCTCCAAGATCTTCATCAGGTGGGATGTCAGTGCTACAGGTCTGTAGTCGTTGAGGTCCATAGGGTGGGGTTTCTTTGGAACTGGTACCACACAAGAAGATTTCCATAATTCAGGGACTATTTCCTGCCTCAGGCTCATATTATACATATATGTAATTATACCACACAGCTGGTCCCCGCAAGTCTTAATTAGCCTTGCACTGATGTCATCTGGCCCTGCGGCTTTCCTCGCCTTGATCTTTTTCATCTCCTTCCTCACCTGGGCCCATGTGAAGGTCAGACTGTGGCCAGATAAAGACGGATTTCTGGATTTACTGGTCTGTTGGGAAGTGGCCGCATGGGGAGAAGTCATTGTGGTGGGGGGAGCTGAAGGACATGCTGGGGTGGGAGGAGCTGGTGTGTGATCAAATCTGTTGAAGAATAGGTTTAGTTCATTAAGCCAATTAACATCTGCCTCAATCTGGCAGACAGACATTTCTTTCCCCAAATGGGTTTTTGTTCTACAAAACTAGTAACGCATATAAAAACAATATAAATGAGGTATTGCCGTAATCGTACCAACCCACAGAATAAAGGTAACATGTTACTCATGCTGTAAGCTGCGTAGAAAAAAAAAATTAATACCAGACTTGAAGGGGTTTTATTTAATCGTCCAAGAAAGAGTTAATAAAATGTATTCTATAAGTTATAGGCACCCAGAAATGTCATTACAAAATACATCTCACTCTGCAAATAACAAGCCCTCAAATGGCTACATCACCAGAAAATATAGCTTGTACAATGTGAAGACAAACCCCAAAAATCGCCAAATCATTAGAACAAAACTGGCTGCGGCAGGAAGGGAACGTATAATCTGTGCAAGCGTATATCAGGAGACAAACCATATTTAGAACTTACAAGGGAAAAGACACCAGAAGTGACCCCCAGAGTGACCCCCCCCCCCCCCAATCATAGGAGCTACTGGGGATATAGTAGGGAATTTAGTGTACCCAATGTACTCCACACAGCTTACATATTCACTCTTCACCATTCGCTGTGCATTCACGTCTGGGATACTGATGCTCCCTACACCCCTTGATAAATTCTTTGAGGGGTGCAGTTTTCAAAATTGGGTCACTCCTTAGGGGATTCCACTTTACTGGTACTTTAGAGGCTCAGCAAACATGACATGGCGTCCAGATACCAAACATCTAAATATATACTTCAAAAGCCAAATAGAGCACCTTCCCTTTTGCACCCTACTGTGTGTCCAACTGCAGTTTATGCCCACATATATGACACTGGTGTACCCAGGATAACGTACTTAATGTCATATGTGGTATAAACTGCTGTTTGGGCACAGCCGGGCACAGAAGGGAAGAAGCGCTATTTTGGTTTTTGGAGCATAGATTTAGATGGTTTGGTTTTTGGACGACATGACACTTTTGCAGAACCCTTAAATGCCAGTAAGGTGGAATCCCCTGACATGTGACCCTATTTTGGAAACTACATCCCTGAAGGAATTTATCCAGGGGTACAGTGAGCATGTTTAACCCCCAAATGTTGCATTAATTAATTTTCCAGAAATCAATACGCAGCTGATGGTGAAAAGTGAAAATGACAATTTTTCCAGGAATACATCATTTCAGTGAGTAATATGTTGTGCCCGGCTTGTATCAGAGACGAATGCTCCAAAAGCTGTTGTGCCCAGGATACCCACTCACCCACTCACATTTGTAGAGACTTTAAAAATGCCCCTACAAAATGGGGTCACTTCTTGGGAAATTCCAATTTACTGGCACCTCCAGGACACTGCAAAAACAGCATGGCATCCAGAAAATCCCTCTAAATCTGTACTTCAAAAGCTAAAAAGCACACTGCTCCTTCCCTTCTGAGCACTGATGTGTGCCCAAGCAGCAGTTTATACTCACATATACATCTTCTTTCTATCTGGGATAGCCCACTTAATAGTTTTAGTAGTGTACTGTATGTCTCTGATGACACAATCTGGGTGCAACATATTGGGCACCGAAATAGCATATTTCTTTAAAAATTTAAATTTTCACTTTGTACATTATTTTCAGGAAGCACTCTTGGGCTCAAAATGATAATACCCCTTGATAAATTCCTTGAGAGGTGTAGTTTCTAAAATGGGGTAACTTTTTGGTGGTTCCCATTATATTGATACTTTAGGGGCTCTGCAAATGCGACATGGCATCTGAAAACTATTCCAGCAAAATCTGCCCTCCAAAAGTCAAATAGCGCTCTTTCCATTCTGAGACCCGCCATGTACCCATACAGCAGTTTACAACCACATATGGAGTATTGGCATGTTCAGGAAAAATTGTGTAACAAACTTTTGAGCTTTTTCTCCTTTATCCTCTTGTGAAAATAAAATAATTGGGACTAAATTGATGGTTTAATGGAAAAAAAGTAATTTTTCATATCCAAATATTTATTTATGCTTACTTGTATAGCACTATCATATTCCGCAGTGCTTTACAGACATTGACAGTCACTGTCCCATATAGGGCTCACAATCTACATTCCCTATCAGTATGTCTTTGGAGTGTGGGAGAAAACCGGAGTACCCAGAGGAAACCCACACAAACTCCTTGCAGATGTTGTCCCTGGCAGGATTCGAACCCAGGACTCCAGTGCTGCAAAGCTGCAGTGCTAACCACCGAGCCACCGTGCTGCCATTAGTAATAAAGTCTGTGAAACAGCTGTAGGGTCAAACTTCTCATTGTATCCCCTTGATATGTTCTGTGAGGCGTGTAGTTTACAAGAAGGGGTCACATGTCTGCGGATTTCCATTGTATTGGTACTCTAAGGACTCTGCAAATGCGACATGGCACCCGAAAACTATTCCTGCAAAATCTGCCCTCCAAAAGCCAAATAGCGTTCTTTCCATTCCAGGCCCCACCATGTAACCATACAGCAGATTTCAACCACATATGGGATATTTACCACTAACATGAAGTACAATGTGTCAAGAAAAAACAATCTCAAAATCACTTGTGTAAGTTAAAGCGTCTCAAAGTTATTGCCATATAAAGTGACATGCCAGTTTTGAAAAACAAGGCCTGGTTCTTAACACACTTTTGGGCTGTGTCCTTAAGGAGTTAACCTTAGGAATGCAGATGCAGGTAGAAAAGAGGAGGCAGATGAGCGCGGGTCCAGAATAAATGTAGTCTTTATTCCAATTGAATAAAACACACGACGCGTTTCGGGACAAGCCCTTTTTCAAGTGTGCATAAAAACATAGCATGGGTAGCATAGCATATATATACTTTACAAAAATAAAAAATGGGACAAAAACGGGCTGTAGCCACGCCCCCTCACGTGTGGGGGCGTGGCTAATGGATCTAAACTAAATAAAGAGAGAGAAAAAAAAAAGGGCAAAAACTGGCTGTAGCCACGCCCCTAACGTGTGGGGGCGTGGCTAATGGGTCTAACTTAAATAAAGAGAAAAAAAAAAAGTAAAAATAAATATATAATTATATGTGAGAAAAAAAAAACAAATGGGAAAAATAATTAAAAAACATAGAAGCAATAGAAAAAGTTTACAGTACATTATATGAATAATTCATAAATAAGTAAAATAAGTTAGGAATAAATAAGCATACAATAATAAATACAATTGATAAAATATATAAAATAATCAAATATTGAGGACGATAAAAACTAATTATTGGAATTCCTTAGTGGGGAATAGAATGGGAAGCTGAAAACGAGAGGAAATCAAAGGTACATTGCATCAAATTGGTTTAACATATGAACTTGGATTGATACTCCAAAAAATTTTTCTGATGCTTCATTTAGACCTACTGGTACCATTGTGTTAAGTCTATAGATCCAAAAGAATTCTTTTCTTTTAAGTAACTCATTATTTGTAATAGTAATTTGATCTATTGGAGTGATTTTGAATACATTAAATTCACAATCATGATATTTGGCGGTGTGTCTAGAAACACTATGTTTCTGAAAACTCTTAAGAACGTTTGCCCGATGTTTGTTTAAACGTTCCCTGAGGTGCATAGTGGTGCGTCCCACATATTGTAAGCCACACTGACAGTGAATAACATAGATGACAAAGGATGAGTTGCATGTAAGATGTGGCTTGATTGGAAAAGTCTCACCTGTGGAGTTACTAGTAATTGTAGTTTGACCAAGAGTGATGCTACTACAGCTTTTGCACCTAGTTACGTTACAATTGTAACCCCCACCTTGGGCAGGTTTTGGCTGAATATTAATCACTCTAGGAATCTTGGATTCCCTCAATTTGCTGGGGGCTAATACATTTTTTAAAATTTCTGGCACGTCTGTAAGTGACACACGGTGTTTTTGGAAGAGTTTTACTCAGAAAAGGGTCATTAGTTAATAGTGACCAATATTTTGAGAGTATAGACTTGACCTGCTGATGTTGATAGTTGTAAGTGGTTATAAAATTAAATTGGGGAGGTTTCTTTCGGAGTTTAATTGAGGGTTTGATACAATCAAGTTGAGTTAGTTGTTTCACTCTATGTTGCGCTGATTCGATTATTCCTGTCGGGTAATGTTTTTCAGAAAATCTTTTTGTGATGATTTTACTTTGATTTTCATAATCGTGATCTAATGTACAATTGCGTCTTATCCTCCGAAATTGACTGTGGGGTATATTATTCTTCCATTTTTTATAGTGAGAACTGTTGTAGTCCAGAAGACTATTAGAATCGACTTTTTTGAAAAACTATCAATATTCATCAGTTGTAAGTCAAGATATTCAATGGATGTACTTGATGTTGTACCAGATAGAGTAATGCCCCATTCATTCACATGGTTGTTCAAATGGTCTGTGAATGCATTAAAGGATTTAGTGTCCCCTTCCCATATGAAGATCAAGTCATCTATGTATCTTTTATAATAGATGATATGTTTAGCCCATGGGTGGTCTGAGTATATGGTTTCATTCTCAAACTCACCCATAAATAAATTTGTGAAACTCGGTGCGAAACGAGTTCCCATCGCAGTCCCCCGTATCTGTAAAAATATATCTGAACCAAAGTGAAACGCATTATGCTTTAATATAAATTGAATACTGTCCAGGATAAAAGTTTGTTGATTGTTAGGCATGGCGGGATCAGATGAAAGGTACTTGGAGATGGTGGATAGGCCCTTCTCGTGTGGAATATTGCTGTATAACGCAGCTACATCAAGTGTTGCCCAGCAGTAGGTTGGTTTCCATGGGATAATTAACAAATCAAATATTAAGCTGGCAGAATCTTTTATGTATGACTTGAGATTAATCACATATTTTTGTAAAATAATGTCTATATACTGGGACAGATTGGAGGTGAGAGAGTTAATGCCAGAAATTATAGGTCTACCTGGGGGATCGGTAGCATTCTTATGGATTTTGGGTAAATGATAGAAGAGAGCCAGTTGTGGATTTTCAGGTAGAAGGAATAGTTTTTCTTTTTTTGTTAGAATCCCTACCTCTGCTGCTTCTATAATTAAGTTTGTATACGGTGTTATATATTTGGGGGTGGGATCATGAGTCAGTTGTATATAATATGTAGGATCTGATAGGATCCTGTGGGCTTCCGCTATATACGTGGAACGGTCCTGTATTACAATCCCCCCTCCCTTGTCCGCCCCTCTTATGGTGATAGTATTATTGCCCATAAGACTTTTAAGGGAGATTCTTTCTTTATTAGATAAATTATCCTTGGTATAGATAGGATTAGATTTAAGTTTTCTAAATTCGAAAGAAACCATATTGCAAAAAGTATCAATATTACTACCTTTGTGGTATGTGGGATAAAAATGTGATTTATGTCTTAGATCAGTATGACAAGGTGTGGGGGATATCGAGGGTAATGGAATTTGATCCGTAGATGGGATTGGTTTGTGGCAGAGAGGTGTAGTTGGGGTAGATTTTTCAGATAATGTATGTGCTAATTTGCTAGTAGATTCTAAGATGGCAAAATGTCTCCCCAAGGTGAGTTTGCGAATAAATTTCTGAAGATCAATGTAAAGATCCAATTCGTTAATGGGTTGCTTTGGGCAAAAGGATAGGCCTTTGTTAAGGAGGCTAATTTCGTCTTTATTCAAAATATAGTTAGATAGATTGAAAATTCTTACAGTTCCTTCTTGTTCCTTTTTGGACTGGGTTCTGAGTCCGGAGCTTCTAAAACTGGGTTTACTCCTTTTTCTTGTACCACCCCGACATCCTCTGGTTCTTTTGGTTTTAATAGGGTTAAGGGATCCTGGAGTTTCCTTTTTGGTCTTAACGGTGTGTAATAATCCGAAATTTTGGTCATTAAAAGATTTTCTTTTACATGATACGTGGCTAGGGGGGTGAGAGCTGGGGGGTAAGCTTAAAAAAGATTCAGAGGTATTGTGTATAGATACATTAATTTCAGACGGAATAGCAGGAATGGTAATGTTGGGAGGAGTAGTGCGTATAAGGTTATGGATTTGAGCTGAGGATAAGGGGGTATCATAAATAGTAATTAGAGAGTCCTCAAGATCAATATCAGAAATATCTGTATTGTCTTGATGGATCATGGCACTTGTGGTTTTTTGATGCATCATAACATTTGTGGAATCTTGGTGACTCACAACACTTATGGTTTTTTGAGGCATCACAGCGTTTGTGGGATCTTGATGAATCATGGCATTTGTAGTTTTTTGATGCATCATTGTATTTATAGGGTCTTGATGAATCATGGCACTTGTGGAAGAGGTCTTAACGACTTCTGCAAATGTAGTAGCTGGGAATGCTAAAGAGGTTCTAGGTGGACTTTCAGGTTTAGCCTTTGTATTGTGAACACTGGGTTTAAGAACAGTGTTAGATTTGGTGTGCTGATCACGTAAGGAATGATAAGGTGAATGGTTGAAATTGTTGGTATTCTTTTTGTGCAATTTATTATTGCTGTTAAAAAATTTAATTCTTTTATTTAGAGTATGATGTTGGTGTGAGTTGGTTTGTTGGGATTTCTTATTTAGAAATTTTAAGGACATAAGAGGTATTGGCCTAATATTACCTAGTTTAGAGGCATCTGAATTGGATTCTCTAGGCACAGTTTTCCTCTTATTAGTTGATACAATATCTTTGGCAATGGATTTTTGCCAATATTTAACGTTTTGGGCTTGGTAATCTTTGCGATCACACCAGAGTTTACCGGATTTGACCTCTAAGGACTCTCGTTCAAGATTGAGGAGTCGGGTGGTAAGGGATCGGTTCAATCTTGTAAACTCTGGGTGATCTTTATGTGACTCTAATTCAGAAATAGCAATTAATATATTAGAATGTAAAGTAGATGATAGAGATTGTCTTTTTTGGGACAGCCTGTCAATGAGTCCAATAGCGCATTGATGCAGAAACTGGTCCCATTCCTTGGAGAATATTGGGTCATTAGGAAACGGAGAGTCAAATCTGAGACGCAAGCCTCTGGGTACGATGTTTTCTTGTAAGTATATTAGCAGAAATTTGTGGTCCAAACAATGTCGTAATTCGTCCTTGCATACATTTTCCAGTTTGGTAAACATTGTAATCAAATCAGGTGTAGGTAAGGGGCGTTAGGGGCGTGGCTACAGCCCGTTTTTGCCCTTTTTTTTTTCTCTTTCTTTATTTAGATTAGATCCATTAGCCACGCCCCCACATGTGAGGGGGCGTGGCTACAGCCCGCTTTTGTCCCATTTTTTTATTTTTGTAAAGTATATATGTGCTATGCTACCCATGCTATGTTTTTATGCACACTTGAAAAAGGGCTTGTCCCGAAACGCGTCGTGTGTTTTATTCAATTGGATTAAAGACTACATTTATTCTGGACCAGCGCTCATCTGCCTCCTCCTTCTACCTGCATCTGGATTCTTCCACACAAGCTTCATACCACGGTTCCGAGGCTAGCAGCTGCTTCACAAGGTCCCAATGAAGATAATCTGATTCTATATGCCTACTAAGTTGTTGTGAGCTGATCACAACCCACCAAGGTGAGCAATTTGTATCAGTGTTCTGATATTTATCATCCTTTGGTTTTACACTATTAGCGCTCTGCGCTGTTTTTTCTTTTTATTTCTTTCTACACATAACCTTAGGAATGCAGGCACTTCGACCATGATCTTTGTGAAGAGCCTGGGTGCTGAAGATATCCCAAAAGGCAGGGCCATAAACTGGAAGTGTCGTATCTCCTCCTGGAACAGAAGAGCAAACCTCAGAAACTTTTGATGAGCCTGGAAGAGTTGAATATGAAAGTAGGCATCCTTGAGGTCCAGCATAGCAATAAACACATCTTTCTGGATGGGAGGAGTCAAGGTTTCTATTGTCTCCATCTTGAATCGTTCATAAACAATAAATTAGTTCAGAAACTTTAGGTTTATAAACAGTCCTGAAGGTACCATTTGGCTTTTGAACTAAAAAGAGATGAGAATAATGACCTGTTCTCAATTCTGATAGAGGAACCGGGGACACAGCACCCAGAAGACTTACATTTTTTACTCCCTCCTGTATCCTCTCTTGAAAATGATGGGGGTACGGACTGGTCAGGATATAACTGGCAGGAGGCAAATTCTACTCTGTATCCTTCCCTTAAGGTCGTTAAAATCCAGGGATTCTGGGTAATAGATTACCAAACCTGGACAAAAAGAGAAAGTCTCGCCCCCTCACCTGAGGGACATCATTGCTACTTCAATTGTTGGTTGGGATTGAGCAGGAAATCTCTTCCTCGCCCACCCTTGAAATAGCTCCAGCACCGGGCTTGCCCTAGCTCCTGAAATCCTTATTTCCCATCTTGAAGGGATGAAATTTTTGGGGGGGGCCTGAATGGTTTATTCTTTAGGAACCCCTTCTTCTTTTCAGCTGCTCTCTCAAGTGTTTTTTTAAGATCAAGACCAAAGACTAGATTACCCTCAAAATGAAGTTCACACAACTTAATTTTATATCTTGAGTCTCCTTTGGTCCAATAGTTTAACCATAGGGCCCTATGGGCAGTATTAGAGAGAACCGCTGATGTAGCTGCCATCCGCACAGATTCGGCTGAGGCATCAGACAGGAAGGAAGTAGCCAATTTCAGTATGGGGACTGAGGCTAGAATCTGATCCCGCGGAGACTTGTTCTCAATATGACTCTCCAATTGCTGAAACCAAATAAACAGAGATCTTGCAACACTTGTAGCAGCAATATTCTGTTTAAGTAACACAGTGGTAGCTTCCTAGGTGGTCCATCGAGTCACTAAGCTGAGAAGCATCCTCAAATGGGAGGGTGGTCATTTTGACAACCTTGGAAATCTGCACATCAGTTTTCATAATTTCTTCCCATAGCTCACAATCTTCCTGAGCAAAGGTAAGTCTTTCCCTAATATCCTTTGGAAACCATAAATTTCCTTTCCGGATTACTCTAATCATCCCTGATTAATTTCAAGATATTTTTATGCAGGGAAAAACGCTACGCTTCTGGGTAATGAGACCAGCAAACATAATGTCCTGAATCGAGAGGGGTTTCTCCTTCTCCGCAATATCCATGGTAGCACAGAATGCTTCCAGGAGAGTATCAGTATTCTCAAAAGTGGGGTAGAATTTTTTACCTTCCTCAGTTTTGAAGTGGACGTGATCTCCCCCTCCTCCAACGTATCACATGCAGATGAGGGAAGACTAGCATCAAAATCAGAGGAAATAAGGACCTTAGGTTTTTTAGAGGGAGTGGGGTTAGAGGTCAGAAAATTAAAGGAAGCCATGCAAGCCTAGATCTCTTGTCTGATGAGAGTTCTCAGATCTTCAGGCACAACTGCTTTCTCCTGATGTACAACTTTAGATGTGTAAGCAACACATAAAGGCTTGGTATACTTTTCAGCAAACTTCTTGTTACAAATGACACATCTTTTAATCTTGGGCTTCCTAGAGGGCGATACATTGGTGGTTCAGCATGCCTGGCTGGGACAGAGATGCCTGCTCACTTCTGGCTCTAGCATCTGACGTTTCAAGCCTGCACCTGAGGCCTACATAGATGCCGGAGAGCCTCATAACTGCCCCCAGTACCCGGAGATGATCCAGCAAGGGGGCACAGCAAGCCAGGAGGGCCCTCCCCAATGTGACCTTTGGGAACCTCCAGGCGTCTGCCACTCATAGCCACCTGGAGTGCAGCGAAGCTGTCCCTCACACCCCCATGTGACTCCCACCCTGACAAGGGCAGTAGCAAACTGAATCAACACCAAAAAAACACCGGTTTGTGGGGAAGATTAGGGATTGTCCTATTGCCTCCATGTACTGTCATGGTGTTGCTGCCTCTACATGTCTGATTGGGTAAGATCCACCCTTTTAGCATTTACATTGGTGTTTGTACTGCTAATCGTTGATTGTAATGTCAATCTGTATTCCCTTAGTCCAGACAGCAGCACAATATGGGGTATCTCTGCCCCTGTGTGTTGTTTAGGACAGGTGGAACCTTTAATTAGCACCAAAAAGGTGCCTCCTACTAGCCCTATAAGAGGGCACAAGAGATCTCCCTCCACTGTGTAAATTATAAAGTAACCGGAAACAAGCTTCTAGGGAGGGAAGCCTTGTGCTGCTGTCTGGACTAAGGGAATACAGATTGACATTACAATCAACGATTCCCCTTACGTCCGACAGCAGCACAATATGGGGAGATAGCAAGTAATTCCCCTAGGGAGGGTTTCCTCGCCTTACAACGTCAAGGACTGACTGACCAAAGGCAGTTGTCTGGAAACTGCGGATGTCCAATGATAATGTTTAACAAAAGGTCAACTGAGATGACTATGATGCAGCCGCATAAATCTGGTCCAATGGTAAGGACCGATACTCAGCCAAAGAAGTCGACAACCCAGGTCGAGTGGCCGTAGAAAGACTGGAGGGAATAACTCCTGAATAAGACAGGAAGACTTAATTGTCTCCTTGATCCATGTGGATAGAGTAGGCTTGGAAGCCTTGAGGCCTCTGTTTTTACCCTGCATATCAATTAGTAGGCTTTCGGCCTTCTTAAGCGGTTGAGTGTGGAATAGGTAAATCCACAGACACCTTACCACATCTAAGGTGTTGAGCTTTTCTTCCTCCTCAGAGGTTGGAGAGGGGAAAAACACAGGTAACGAAATTAGCTGATTGCTATTATAGTATGAGGGGACCTTAGGGATAAACCCAGGCAAACCTAAGGTGCACCCTATCTGCAAAAACAAAATGTACGGTTCTCTAGAAGAGAGGGCCTGGAGTACTCCTACTCTTTGGCAGATATAATAGCCAACAAAAAAGTGGTTTTGTAGACTAAATATTTTATCTCCGTAGTCTCCAAGGGTCCAAATGGAGGACCGCACAGGCCTGTAATGACTACCGCAAGGTCCCACTGGGGATGATACTGAGGGCTTTAGCCTCATTGCCCCTTTAAGGAACCTTGCAACCAGAGGATCCTGAGACAGACGTCTGTTCAAATGAGCGGAGAGGGCCGCAATCTGCACTTTCAAAGTGGCAGGGGCAAGGCCCTTATCCAAACCGTCCTGAAGAAAATATCAGCCGTTGAAGGTTCTAGATTATTAATACCCTTCTTGGAGCACCACTCCATGAAAATCTTGGCTGTCCTCTGGTAGTTCTTATTGGTAGATTCTGCTCTTGCAGAATAAAGGGTCTTCAGGACGGCCTCTGACAGTCCTCTATCCTGCTGTAGGGACTGCTCAACCTCCAGGCTGTCAGGTTGAATCTCCAGAGATCCTGGCACTTCAGAGATCCTTGGGAAACCAGGTTCTGGATGGGGGGAAGCCTCCAATATATCCCTCGACTCATCTCCATGAGTTGGGAAAAACCAAGCTCTTTTTGGCCAGAATGGAATGATGGCTATCACAGAGACTTGGTCCTGACTGATTTTCATTAATACCTTTGGTATTATTGGAATTGGAGGGAAGATGTATGCCAGCCTGGACCTCCAAGGGATGGACAGGACATCCACTGCCAAGGGATTGTCCTCCTGGTAAAGGGAACAGAACTTCTCCACCTTGGCGTTGAGTCGGGTTGCCATGAGGTCTATTTCTGGAAGACCCCTGTTCAGGGTAATCTGATGAAAGACTTCTGGATTGAGTGACCATTCTCCTGATACGGCATAACCCCGACTCAACCGATCCGCTACTATGTTCAGGGAGCCCTTGATGTGAACTGCGGATAAATGGGTTAGATTTTTCTCTGCCCATGTAAATATCAGATCTGCCTCCCTAAGGAGGGTTGGTGATCTGGTGCCTCCCTGTCTGTTCACGTACAGCACTGTGGTCATGTTGTCTGACCGGATTTTGACTGCTCTTCCCCTGGGAAGAGGCAAGCAATAGAGTAAGGCACGATATACGGCTCTGAGATCCTTCCAGTTGGACGAGGTCCTTTTTTCAGGAGCGCTCCAGACTCCCTTTATGGAGTTTTCGTCCAATGGGCTCCCCATCCCGAGAGGGATGCATCTGTAGTCAACAGGGTCCAAGAAGGTTGGACCGTGGACCTTCCGTCTTTCAGGTGCAACCACCACTTGAGGGAAAAAGACGGGTCGTGGTGGAGAGTCGAATCTTCTTGCTGAATGTAAGAAGGGAGCGATCCCAAGCCTCTAGTAACTCCTTCTGGAGGGGACGTAAGTGCCACAAGGCCCATGGGACTGCCTCCACTGAGGAAGACATCAAGCCCAGGATCTTCATCAATGTTCTGATGGAGGCTATCGGCTTTTTGAAGAGGTGCCGGACTGCCGCAACCAGCTTCTCCTTCCTTGCTGGTGTCAAGGATATTTGCAGGCGGACTGAATCTAGGAAGTAGTTTTCTCAGAGGAACTTCCTTCGAGTTGAAGGGATCGTTTTTGACTTCTCCCAATTTATAAGCCATCACAGACTCTGAAGGCTGTCTGTAGGTACTGGAGCAGAACAGACTCTGACTGGGCCTTTATCAACCAGTCGTCTAGATAAGGCACCAAGAATATCCCCTGAAGCCTGAGGGCGACCGTTATGGGGGCCACTACCTTTGTAAAGGTGTGGGAAGCAGAGGAGATCCCGAAGGGTAGTGCTGTAAATTGAAAGTGCTTCCTGTGGCCGGAAACTACTACGGCAATCCTTAGAAAAAAACCTTCTGTGTGGAGATAAATAGAAATATGCAAATAGGCGTCTTTTATATCCAAAGTCACAAAAAACATCGCCTTAGAGGAGAAAGGTGGTGACAGACTTTATGGTTTTCCTATGGAAGCGCTTCTTTTTGATGAAGCGGTTGAGGTACCTTAAGTCTATGATCATTCTCCACTTGTCTGCCGGTTTTGGCATCAGGAAGACGGGAGAATAGACACTGGATCCTTCTTCTAGAGAAGGGACTTCCACCAGGGCTCCCTTGTGAATGTACTCTCGGATGAAGCATTCCAGGGAGGCTGCGAGTTAACACAAACCGATCCTGAGGAGGACGGAGGAACTTGATTGCATAACCTCTTTGGATTACCTACCGGACCCATGGGTCTTGAATTTTTTCCTGCCCGCAGTTGAGAAAGTGGGAGACACGACCTCCGACAGGAATCTCGGCCACAGGAAAACTGCTTCTGATGTCAAAAGCTAGGCTTGACTTTTTTATCATCAGACTTCGGAATCTCCGGCCGGCGCCTCTAGAGGAATAACTAGAGCCTCTCTGGACTGCCTTCCACGACGAGGCGGATAGCCTCTACCACGGCCAGAGCCAGACCTACCTCTGAAGGCCTGGGGTAAAGTTTTACCCTTCTTGTCGGCCAAGCCCTCTAGGCACAGCCAAAGACTCTACCCGGCTCAAAGGGTAATGCGCACAAATTACACAGCTCTCCAAGGTTTTAACCATAGAGGTCTTCCTGCTGCAGTGTTCTTGGTAAGTGCCAGGGATTTGGCCGCCAGCCTTAATTGATGGTGGGAGGCTTCTGTTAAATATTCAGTTGCTAGGGAAACTGAGCCTAGAAACCCTAGCAGCTCGTCTCTGGAGACTCCAGAGTCGGTCACTTTCGAGGTGGACCAGGTCAGTACATAATTTGGCTGACACTTCACAGGACGCAACCGCCACAGCGGTCTTGGGCGAGGCAGCTGAATAAGCCTTCTTGAAGGTATTGTCGAAGCGCCTGCCATGGCGTCGTGCAGATTTGCTCCATCATCTGATGGTACCTTAGTGCGGCAGGACAGTTTAGCCACCGCCATATCCACCTTGGAAGGAGGACCCCATTGATCCCATTGAGCAACTGGGAATAAAGCGCTGAACCTCCTAGGAACCACAAGAGGTTTTTCAGGACTTCTCCACTCTGAGGACATTAATTTTTGTAATGTCTGGTCCACTTGGAAGACCCTAGGCCCTCTATAGGTGGACGCGGAGGCTTCCCCGTCAACATCACGATCCTTAGACCGGATGGACTTCAGCAGCCGGCTTAATTTTTCGAGTGGAAGCACGGCCTGCTGGGATCTTCAGTGGAATCGTCAGATGAGAGTGTCTCGTCCACTATCTGATAATCTTCATCAGAGATCCGTAGGGAACATTGTGTCTCAATCTGCGGTCTCTTGGCAATCTGGGCGATGGAAGAACGAATCTCCTTTAAGAGACTCCTCATATAGTCCTTTACCCAAGTAGCAACCTCTTATAGAAGGTACTTCCGGCAGAGTTCCGCGACACTGGTGACAGCGGGCAAAATCATAGCCGTCAGGTAAAGGGGTATTGCAATCCAAACACATCAGGTGTTTCAAGTTTAGAGGAATTTTTCCTCCTAAGCGCATCGCCATTACGTGATGCAGAAGATGACATCTGAAACATCAAACAGCCACGTGACACTGAAACAGGGAAGATCGCCAAGCATCTCATAAAAACCCAAGGGGTACCTCTTTTTTTTTTTTTTTGAATCAGTCACTTGAAGAGAGAAAAAAACCGTCAGAAAAAAAAACAGCCACCGCAACCCGCAGCAGAGGAGCTAGAAACCACTCACTCAACAAATAAAGGACTGCATTCAGACCTTTTAAATGTAATCCAGCAGCGAGGGGAGGAAGCCAACAAAGAAACATTTATATAGCACCAAAACAAGTCAAACGCCATAATGGAACATAGAGGAGCATAAGCTTAAGCCAGAGGCTCAAAATACAAGCAGCAAAAATCAATTCTATATTTTGCCTTTAAATTTTAAATTTCCAAACTTACCGCACTTTTTCCGAGAAAAACGGAAGTAGGGCGCGGTGGTGCGCAAAGGCCTTCCCCTGGGAACACGGGACCGGAGAAAAGTTCCGGCCGAGGAGGTTCCCCCGCTTACTTCCGGGATCGCGCTGCCTGCAGATGGATGCCGGATAACGCTGCGCTGCGGTGCGAAGGCCCGAAGGACCGGAGGTTTTTTCTTTGGAACCGAGGTACCCCAAAAAGGTAAGCCAGGAGTAAATAAAACCCCTAGCAACGGGAGGTCACAAGAGACCTCCGTCCACCTGTTCCACACAGGACAGAAAAAAACACAGTGGAGGGAGATCTCTTGTGCCCTCTTATAGGGCTAGTAGGAGGCACCTTTTTGGTGCTAATTAAAGGTTCCACCTGTCCTAAACAACACACAGGGGCAGAGATATCCCATATTGTGCTGCTGTCGGACGTAAGGGGAATCCTCATTTTAGTGGTAGGAGGTGCCCCCCTCCTTTCAATGTTGGCCCAATTACGGGTGTTGTCAATTGGCTATTGTTGCTTTTTTACCTCACCTGGGTTTTTTTTTTAATTGTATTTATCTAATAAATGTTAAGTTTTATTGTTGATCAGTGCTGATTTTCATTTTTGATTTTCTAGCATGCTAGGCACCTTCCCCTCTATATGAGGTGGGATAGTTGCCGTTTTGACCCATTGTTGTTGATTCTGGTTGAATGAGCACTAATATTTAAAGGGATAGGAGAGCCTCCCAATTTGTAACAATCATAAATAATAGTTCTTAACCACCATGCAATGGTCACTTTTGAAGCTTTAGCCTCCTTACAGTTATGTTCATAAATAATTGGACAGAGACAATATTTTTCTAATTTTGGTTCTGTACATTACCACAATGAATTTTGAACAAAACAATTCAGATGCAGTTGAAGTTCAGAATTTCACGTTTATTCAGTAGGTTGAACAAAATGATTGCATAAAAATGTGAGGAACTAAAGCATTTATTACACACAATCCCTTCATTTCAAGTGCTCAAAAGTAATTGGACTAATTAAATAATTGTAAGTAAATGTTAATTTCTAATACTTGATTGTTCACCCTTTGTTGGCAATGACTGCCTGAAGTCTTGAACTCATAGACATCACCAGAAGCTGTGTTTCCTCCTTTATAATGCACTGCCAGGCCTTTACTGCAGCGGGTTTCAGTTGCTGTTAGTTTGTGGACCTTTCTGTCTGAAGTTTACTCTTTAACAAGTGAAATGCATGGTGTTTTTGGTGGAGACACTCTCAGTTTTGCCCACTTCATGATTTCCTCTGTATCCGGCGGGTATGCACCAAAGAATATTTTGTTACTACATTTTCCCCACCCCCCTCAGAGGCCTTTCGGACTGCCCAGGTTTTTCATTTTCTGCGTTCCCTCACTCCACTTAATCCTGAGATCACCCTTGCTAAGACTACTTATTCCATACAGTGGAAAGGGGATCTCTTTCCTTTATATATAGCTTGCTTAATGCCCCATCTCCTAACACCAAACTTGACTTTATGGCGGCCTGAGAGCGAGACCTCGACTACCCTCTACCCTGTCCCCTACCCAATGGATCGACTGTTGTACTGTCATTAGCAAAGGCAGTTGGCAGGTCACCTTCATGGAACCATCAATGAAGGTCCTCATAGGACCTATTTGGTCTCTCAAAGGATACATAGCTTTTACCGTGTGGTTTCACCCCTCTGTTTCAGAGGTTGTAATGCCATTGGCTCCATGTTCCATATTTGGTGGTCCTGCCCTCATGCCTGCCACTTTTGGACAGCATTGCATAGATTGTCTCAACGTCTTTTCCAACAGTCCTTGCCGATGTCAGCTCCTATTTTCCTTCTTGGTCACAAACTTGCGAGCCTCAAATATGCTCAGTTCAAGCTCTTTCAGTATATTTTGATGGCCGCCAGGATCCATATCGCTTTCAATTGGAGGAAACTTTTTCTCTCATTGAATGATGTTATTCGTAGATACTGTTATGCTCGACGAAAAAATCAATGCCTCTATCTCGGATACTCGCTCTGTCTTCGATCAAATTTGGAGAGTGATGGCTCTCCTTCTGAATCTTCTGCAGAAGTGATGTTTGTGGCCCCCTTCTGGCCAAAGAGGGGATGGTTCAGTCTTCTGCAGGATCTCCCTCTACCAGTAAGAGATGACCTGTTAACTCAGGGGCCAGTGTGTCATCTGAATCTGCCACTTAACAGCTTGGAAGTTGAGAGGTCGGTCTTAGCTAGTAAGGGTCTATCTACTACAGTAATTGATACCTTACTGTCCTCAAGGAAAAATATTACTTCTGCAATTTATCATAAAATTTTATTTATTAAATAAAATTTTTCATGGTGTGGATCCTCACCTCCTAATCTGTCCAAGCCTAATATTTCTCAAATTTTGTACTTCCACCAGGGAGGTCTACAAAAGGGTGACCTGTCAACTGCCTTTGCTGATAGATGTGCAACAGTCAATCAATTGAGCTGGAATTAGAGGGGAATCAAGGTCCTGTTCCCAGGCCGCCACAAAGTCTAACTTAGATTCAGGGGTGGGGGCGTTTCGTAAACAATATATAAACAAGAGAGCCTCTGTCCGCTGTTCTATATAGGCAGAGTCTATCAAAACTGGTGAGGGAAATTTCTGGGTTGAGTGGCGTAAGGGAATGAAGTGAAAGACCTCTGCAGTCCTAAAAGACTCAGAGGAAGGCGTGGCATATGTGTTCACATAGTATTCCTTGGGGAAGGCCCATCGATAATCAGTAAGATAGCGAAACCAGGCGAGTCACCACCAAACACACACCTCGGGGGAAAGGCCAGGTGGGAAGAGGGGGTTGCGAAACAAGGGTATAAGAGGTGAAATCGGACTTTGTAACCGGTAGGGACAACAGACCCTCCGCCACAGTTGTAACATATAATCAGTCACTGTAGCATCTGCTGGGAATGTACAGAAAGCTGATTTCGGGGTCCATAGTAGAGCTTGCACATAGGACAGGGCCACTAGTGGCGATTCCAGTGTGACCCATTGCGGGCAGTCCAATTCATTATATATAGTGCTCAGTTGAGAGAGTCTAGTAGCTATATAGTATTTATAAAAATGAGGTACAGACAGGCCTCCCTTATGGAGGTACATAATACACCTGCGAATACGCAGTTGCTTATATGCCTATATGAAATTGAAGACCTCCTTCTGGAGGGTAGTTAAGGAGGAGGAGGTCACGGGAGTTGGAGGAGTATGGAAATAATAGAGAGTGCGGGGCAAGGTGACCATCTTAACTGAAAGAATTCTACCAATCCAGGAAATGGCAATGCCATGCCACAAGATCCCTCAAAAGTTTGGCATAGTTCCATTTAAAATGGGCATCTAGGGAATTGCAAAGGTTAATGCCTAGGTAAGGTAAATATTTATCCCTAGTCTGGAAGCCAAAGTTCAGGACAATCAACATAAGAGTAGCTGGGGAGACATTACACTGTAATATTTGAGATTTACATGTATTAAGTGTAAGGCCGGATAAGAGTGCGAAACAGGAAAGGGTGCTAACTAAATTCGGGAGCGAGATCAGAGGGTTAGTGATGGTTAATAACAGATCGTCCACAAAAAGGTTAAACTTATATTCACGATCACCTATCTGTACTCCTATAATATTAGGGTGAGAACAAATAGTAATGGCCAGTGGTTCGATGGCAAGGGAAAACAAAGCGGGAGACAAGGGGGAAGTCTTGACGAGTGCCACAACGGCTATGGCATCAGGGAGTCCATGCAAAGTTTTAAATAGGCAACGGGGTCTCATTAGAGGGTACGTAGTGCTCTAAAAATGGTCAGTAATGTCCATAGAGTCCAGGACATCAGCATGGTATGACCAGGACTGTGAAGGATCTCGTCCTACCAAGGACGCCTCCGGCACTCCTGAGATCGCTTCAATTACCTCACACCCACCTCCAGTGTTCTGGGCCCATAGGATAATATGAAACTGAGCTTTCTAAATTTTATATATTTATTAACCCCTAAAAGGGTCGGCACTAGACACTTAACACATACAGAGAATACATGCAGTGATTAGCAAGCAAATACAAGTGGAAAGCAACATGACATGGTGCACAAAATAAAAAGGGGAATAAACAGAAGAAAAGGAAATATTACCAACACAAGCCTGTGATTGGTTCTCTAGGCTCCAAAAGCATGCGTCCGGGCATGCTATTCCAGGGGCAGCACCCCCTAGCTCTGGGCAGTGCTATCCAGGAGCCTTTCAGCAGCAGAAGACCAAACAATTTCCAGAACAAGTTGATAGTCCGTTTCTCTGAGCCCATGTGGTAGGCTTCAGGGTTCTTCCTTAAGCAAGTTACAGAGCATGTGGCTCCTACATGCTGTTACATCTCTTCCAGGATAACAAAGAGTCTTAGGCCTCAATGCTAGGCCACATAGTTGAAGTCTGCACCATGACCTCCTTCAGCAACAACAAAAGACAACAAGGACAAAAGACAAACCTCTTCCTGGTCGGAGAACTTTTACCTAACCCGGTCTCCTCCCTAAGTGATATCACCAGGAGGAGGAGGCCCGCCCCCTTTCTAAATCTGTCAGAATCATATTTCCTTATAATTCCTCACCCGCTGACTATAGAGTCGGGCCGGTGGTATGATAGGGTTCGTGGCGAGATCCCCATTCCATAGACCCCAAGGATGGCACCCCAATCCCCTTTGGGTAAGGAGATCAGTGTCTGGACCTTTTCCGGATTTTGAACCATAACATGTGTGACCTTGAAACGTGCACCTTGACTGGGCGCATCTGGGTAATTTATCGGGGTGACTGTAAGAGGTTCCCCAGGGCAGATATTGTCATAAAACCATAATCCTTTTTATGTGTAATTGGCTCCATCTGGTCTGGCGATTCCACCTCTCTGCAGGGATGATTAGTGTGACAAGGGTATGTTAATTGGGCTATACCTTGGACTACACAGAGTCTGGGCACAAAGTAGCCCGACCCCCCTCCTGTAACCAAATGGCTGATAACAGACAGGAACCACACCATATGAGTGAGTAGTAGTACAAGAAATACATATTTGGGGCTCTTATTATCACAAGGACAAACTGTCAAAAACCTTCTCAATGTCCAGTGCCAAGAGAGATGGGCTTACGATGGCAGTTGGCCCAATGGACAAAGTTTCCTGACATCAGCAGATGCCTGTCTACAGGCAATGAACCCAACCTGGTCAGAATGGACAAGGGACAGTAGGAAACTATTTCAACGAGTGGCAATGATGAAGAATAGTTTGATTTCTAGGTTTAGAAGGGAGATCGGTCTATAGTTGGCAAGGATGGTAGCATCTTTCCCAGGCTTAGGGATAACTGTAATGGATGCACTAAGCATGTCTTGGGGAAGTTTACCACCTTGCAAGATGTTGTTAAACATCTGAAGGTGGTGAGGTGAGAGGATACCTTTGAATTTCTTGTAATATAAGGAGGAAATGCCATCAGGCTCAGGGGCCTTCCCGTTCTTAAGGGCATCAATTGCAGCATCCAGTTCCTCTTTGGTTATAGGACCATTTAAGCTGGCTGTCTGTTAGGGGGAAACAGGGGAGGGAGAGTGATCGGAGAAAGAAGGCAATCTCCGGGGGACCAGCTGTAGAAGGGGTAAAGTTAAGTTTTTGGTAAAATTGGGTATATATTGAATTGGGCTTAGAGGTCATAATATCGTGTTCTCGCAGTTGGTAAATAGTATTCAGTCTCTGGCGTGCCCTCAATTTAGAGGCCAATAAGTTTATCAGGTTTATTTGCATATTTATAGAACATCTGAGTCCAACGCACCGCCTTTTCAGTCCGGTGCGTCAGAACAGAGTTAAGCTGCGGTTTGACATCTAGGATACATTTAGTTAAATAGTGAGAAGGCTGGAGCTGGTTGACAGTTTCGAGTGCTTATGCTCAAGGTCAGCCTAGACCTTGGTTCTCTCCCCTTTAAGGCAAGATGCTTCTGCTATAAGAAAGCCATGGATCGTGGCCTTATGAGCTGCCCAGTTAATGGCAGGGACAGTATCTGGGGCCTTATTGAGCGTAAAAAATTGGTTAAGGGTGTCAGTAGTCCACCGCTGAATACTAGGATCAGTCAATAAGAACTTGTTTCAACATCAGCTAGAACGTGGAATGGAAGGGGGTTGGAAAGCAATATCAATCATCACCAGGTCATGGTCTTACCTGGCACATGGTACATTGTGGGTATAAACCAGAGCAGGGAGCAGTGAGGAGGATTCTATCAATCCTAGTGTAGTGGTGATGTGCTGGGAAGAAATACATATAGCTTCTCCAATTCCCATTAAAATCGTGACAGGCGTCTGCAAAAGTATGGGACGGTAAGGTGGAGCAGATTGCTCCCTTAGCATTAATAGAGAGTTTGTCCGCAGAGGGAGAGGAACTATCTAGAGTAGCATTAACAATGAAATTAAAGTCTCCACACCATATTAGAGTAGAAAAAGTCAATTGTTCTAAAAGTGCACAGTTCGTGGTAGAACAGTACAAGTGACTCAGTAGGGGCATAGGAGTCAAGGCAAAATTGATGGCCATAGACACTACATTGGAGGATAAAGCAGCCCTGGGGGTCCGTACTGTCAACCTGTAGGGGGACAGAAGTCCTAAGTAAGACCACCACTCCTAGACTTTTAGATTGATATGAGGCTTGGCCTACAACGGTATAGCAAGAGTGAAAATACTTAGGGAAAGAGAGGAGAGTGAAGTGGGATTCCTGAATACAAAGAAAATCGGGTTTCAACTTCTCATACTGGAGAAACCCCTTACGACATTTTAATTTTTTGGGGGAATTGAATCCCCCGTACATTATGTGAGATAATCTTACACATTTGGGGGGTGGTGAACGCTAAACAGTTTGCATTTGAAGATTACAGCACAGGTTAGGTATGCAAAAATAAAATCAGACAGAGTTCTGGGTGGATTACAAAAATATACATCAGAAAAGTAGCCCAGTAAGGAAAAAAAAAGAACATTAACAGGATATAACAGTGTGAAACTCAGGGTGAGCATTCCAGGATTAAGTGGAGTTCAAGATACCCTGTAACGCCTAGGACACAGGGGTCATGGGAACCACCGTCACAGCTAACCCCCAAAAAATATCAGGGGGAGACAATTAGACATATTAGTCTATGTGAAAAGACAAACTAATAAATCATAAGAATGGTGTTTTTAGTCGCTATTACCACAGCTCGTCAAATAAGTGAGATCCTAGCTCTCCGTCAATGAACCTTTTCTTACCATCCTAGAGGATAGAATTATTCTGAAAATAGACCCATCATTTTTCCCCAAGGTGGTCACAGACTTCCACAGGTCACAAGATATCTTAACCTCTTTTTGCAACAATCCAAAAAAGTCTTCACACCCTGGATGTATGGTGGGGCAGTTCTGGCCTGCCTTCAAATAAGTCTGTTCATACAACTCCAATGTCCTAACAAAGGCAAGAAAGCCTCTAAGGGTTCCATTGCTCATTGGCCAAAGTCTACAATTTGTAAGCCTATAAGGCCTTTAACAAAGATCCTCCACTATCTCTTAAAGACCATTGTGTTGCAGTATCCTGGGCTCAGAAATAATCAGCAGCTCTTGAATGCAAAGCAGCAGTATAGTCTACCTCCCATACATTTTTCAAGCACTACAGGCTGGACCTGTCATCTCAAGATCTCTCCTTTGCGTAGAAGGTCTCGAACGCAGTAGTCCCTCCTTAATGTGTTATCTTGTATTTCTCCAGTGTTGGTGCAGTCATGGTGGCTCGTGAAACAGGATTATCGGTAAGGCATAATTCTTCCTTTTATAAGCCCCCTCAGAGACCACAATAAAATCCATATACAAAAATAGGCCCAGGAAGAGAGTACTCAAGAGGGTCCCTGGCTCGGGGGTTAGATACTGCTGGATTAGACATGCTACACCAAATCTATAAACTCACTAACTGGTACTGCTACTTGGCATGTGGCATCAGTTGAACAGGTGACCCACTTTCATACACTCTTCAACGCTCCACACGATGTGACTCCGGCAGACCAGAGTGACATCCATATCCTGTGCCAGGAGGCGGCCCAAACTCAATTCCCACTGTGACAATGGCCGAGCAGGATATGCCATTCTCTCCCCCACTTGAGCCCCTAAGGAGCCGCAGGAGGGGAGAATAATACTGGAGGGACAGGAAAAGACCATGCTACCTCCAGGCCCATAACTAATACTAGGAAGAGAAGGATACCTCTTGAATACCCACATTCAAACTCCAAAAAGGGGGCAGGGGGGGAGACTTCTCATCCTCACCCTGTAAGGAAAGTATAACACTGATGGTAAGATGAAAGGATGGCGTTTTAACTTCTTAGCTCCTGTCCCTACAAGGGTCAAGAGACATCCTCCGCTTGGGGGAAGTTATAGAAAATAACCTGAGTAGTGCTAATTGGATAAAAGTATTCCCATCTCAAGGATTCTATCCATATTTCTAGCTTATGTAAATTGAAGTTTTACTAAATATATTGCTTTAGCAATGCTGCTTTGTTTTCCTGTTTATGTGACATTATATCTCCCATTATTTACGCAGTTTCCATAACCATAGACCTCTGTGATAAGCAGGACAAGTGACACTCACTGCTCTCAGTTAGCTACAGCTCTGCTGTTCAGCTAACTGCAGTTTGCTGATAAAGCCCTGTACTTTATGTATGTAAACACAGATAACACTGAGTCCATTCTCTAGAAGCATGTGCATATTATTTAATCTGCATTTATATTAGATTTCTAGTAATGATAAGTATTTTGATACTTCATACCATCCTGTTCAGCAATCTGGAAGCGTGGGGGTGGGGAGATACAGGAAGTAAGAAGAGACAGCAGGCAAAGTTACTGAAATAGGGAGATGGGAAAACCCCTTTAAGTACAAATGTATTCTCCTGACAACTTTATTGACCTAAAATCTGAAGACCCTTAACCCCTCCCCCCCAGTTTTGGACAAATCCTGCTCGAGGTTTGCACAAAGTACATTACAGTTTATCCCGAGCAGCATACATTCAGGAGACCGCAAAAGGGTCAGTCACTTTAAAGATGGCAGCCACACTGCTACAGCAGTCGCCATAGCAACCGGGTCTCTGCTGTATTCTACAGTAGAGACCTAGCACTAATGCCTGCGATCAGAGTTCACTGAGCACAGGATTGTGGGGAAGGAACCCTATGCTCCTCCACTAATTCTGGCACAGCTGAAATTTTTTCATGCAAGCAGTGTGAGTTTGAGCTCTGACACTGGCTGCCTCTGATTGAAGCTCTAAATCACAACACCTTGCCTGACATTGCCATTGACATTACATAGAGCTAAATTAGCTCAAACAAAACAAACTTTGTAACTCAGGAATGGTGAGGGCTAATGAAAAAAATTTCAACTGTGCTGGAATCAGTAGAGTGGCAGCTATGTATACTATAGCTATATACTATATACTAAGAATTGGAGTTGGTGGAGGTGGTGAAAGGTCCTTTTCAACCAGTGTGGAGAACACATGCAGCTGTGCAGGGAAAGGAGGAAAATTTTATTCTCCTATCCCCGTCACTTCAGATAACTCCATATAGATGCCAAAATTTATGTTTTCTAATCATCTAACCTCAAAAACGAATAAAGTGATCAAAAAATCTTACACACCCACAAAATACAAGAGTTCGTAAAGCTATATTGAAATAAAAGCTATGAAAGCTAGAATGCAGAGCAGGATAAAATATTACTGGTTTAAGGCTAAAATATGTAAAGCGTTAAAATGTACATAAGGCATAAGAGTTATGTGCCAGTAATATTTAAACCATAAATTCAAACTCTACAATAAAGTGACATTTTCAGGAGGGTTTTTGCACCATTAGAGGGTTAAACGTTAACTAAGTTTTCAACAAACTTTGTATAAATTAAAGGGGTTTTCCAAACAAAGCTGTTGGCCTATCAGGAGCTGTCATCTCGAAGCACACAATTGTAAACTGGTAGGTAAACTGCAGAAGACAACTAAAAAAATACAGAATACAACCCATGGAAACCAGTAAGTGTTAGTTCTTATTGACAGAACTATTGATTTATGCAAAGTTCATTAAAAGGTTATGTGTACTGAAAACTTGAATCTTCAAGACTGGGATTTACATATATCCCCCAGTACGTAACCATGCATAACAAACTAGACAAAAGTGTGGGTGGTTTTTTGGGGGGGGAAAATCTTTATTTGTAGCAGAACTTGAACAGTTTAATCTTTTTTGGCTGCAGCTTTTCTCATGGCAGCCAGCACATTGCTGAGTTCTTCTCTCTTTCTCTTGGCTCGGATATGTGTTCCAATCTAAAGATGACAAAAAAAATAAGCGGCTTAATGTTGCTTTATTTCAGTCTTTATTGCACAGTACAAATAAAAATATAAATAAAAAGTGTCCACGTGCATATTCTTAGTTTGTCATTTAGATTTTTTTTAAACAGCTATTAATTTTGAAAATTTAAAATCATCCCCTAAAATTCTTCAAAAATATGTTTACCATAAAAACATTTAAAGAGGGCCTTTCATGTCTTCATGAATATGCAGTTTTATATACCACTAAAAAGCTGAATTCAGCGCACTGTCGGCTTTCCCGGTATGTGCCTGGAGCTGGAGATATAAAACCGCATATTCATGAGGACACGAAAGGTCCTCTTTAACCACTTCCATACCAGGGACATTTTCAAGTTTTGTATGTGCGGATTTGGAGGGCTATAACATTTTTTATCATTTGCGTTATTCATCTAATTTCTGCGTCTTTTTTCGGTGACACATAGGGCTTTATTTTTATGTTTTTATTTTTGCATGTTTTCATTTTTTTATATCCGGGAAAATATAAACAAGAGGGAAATGTTGGTAATAAACCTTCCCTGCCTTCTCTATAGGAGCTCCGGATGAAGTTACAGCTGGCCCAGTTTCAGCAGCTGCACAATTTTGTGCAGTTGCTGAATTTTTTCTGGACGTATATAGTCTATGGGCGGTACAGAAGCGGTTAAACAGGTAAATTCCTGATGACACATTCCCTTTTAAGTTGCTACCTGATTAACACTTTTTATCCTAATTCTGTCTCCCCATCTGTATCAGTAGCAAGCTACTATACTAGGTGTCTTCTGTTGCAGTGCCAAAACTGCAGCAAAATTGTCCTTATACCTGTCTATACAGGCTGGTTTTTCATTGTCTGCTCTTCTGAAATCTACTGCCCCAAGTGTAGGTTTAATCCAAGCAATCAAAACTGATTACATATTTTATCCTAGTTTTTGCACAAAGAATTTGAAACATTTAAAGTCCCTAGTTGAAGAAATTCAACTAAAAAGTAACAGCTTAAATTCAGCTCATAGTACATACCCTTTTCTTGATAAACTTAAGAGCTCTTTTATCCTTAGACACTTTCAGCAACTCCATGGCTCGTCTTTCATAAGGAGCAAAGCCACAAACTTCACGAATCATGTCACGGACAAATTTGGTGTGCTTGGTCAGGCGCTACACAAAAAAGAAAAACATTAGTCTTGTTAGTCTTAAAAGGAATTGTCACAGCAACAAATGTTACATTGCTTTCAACATTTGAGTTAAAACTACATAAAAAATTAGTTACTGAAGAGCTTTTATTCTGCTTATCACTGAGGTCCCAACTCTGCTAATCAAATATCAATTGCTTATCCTAGGCAGGCCACTAGTATTTTATACTCAGTAAAGTATCCAAGTAATTTCCACAAACCAGGCAGTGCATTTCAAAGCGAAGACTGCTCCTGACATACTGGAAGTGTGACATGCCCCAAACATACAAATTTATGCCATTCAGAAGCACAAGTCGCCCATAGAGCAACACTAATAAGAGGAAGCATATTATGGTTTGTGGCACTCAACTGTAGGAAAGAACAGCATCTTGAACTTTGCAATGAAAAAGTACACCAACATTTGACAGCCTAGCAGTTGCTAAAAGAACACTTTACATCTGTTGGGACCACAGAAGAACACACACAGCTTAGGCTAGGTCTACATGACATTTTTACAATATATTTCATACCACCATTTTGGAAAATTATTCCAAACATAAGTATACAAATAGATGCTGTATAAACAGCAATGATGGAAGTATACATCTGTCCGGTCAAACTGTGTGAGCATCATGCCTAGCAGGTGTCAGCCGTTATATATTCCAAGCAGGGCTGTGGAGTCGGTACGCCAAAGCCCCGACTCCGACTCCTCAATTTCCCCTGACTCCGACTCCACGACTCCGACTCCACAGCCCTGGCACTGCTAAACCTTATAGGTTCACTCAGAACTCAGTCCCATCATTATGAGGAATAGAACAGACCTTTACAGGACATTTCATCATTTTCAACATTTCATCATTTTCCCAAATTTTTATGAAAATATATTCAGCACATACTGCATTGTACTACTAACTGTACCAATTTATTATATATTTTGGGAGTCGGAGTCGGTCCATTTTATACCGACTCCGACTCCACCAAAATAGGCACCGACTCCGACTCCACGACTCCGACTCCACAGCCCTGATTCCAAGCTCCGATTGCTAGTGTTAACCCCCATCTCAGGGTTTTTTTTTTTTGTTTTTTAAATATAATTTGCCCCGAGCTACCCCCTCCCACAAAGTGTTCGGAGGTGCCGATGTTCCACTTCAGCCTATGGTCTGATCAGTGACCCCAGGTCTGCCCTGCTGCATACCTGGTTGATCCTGCCCATAATGGAGGCTGTAAACCTTTGCATAGGTTGACAACCTCCTATATACTGCAATACAGTGTATTGCGGTGTATACCTATTGAACCAGCGATCAGAATAAAGCCCCAAAATTCCAATTCTCCCATACAAAATTTATAAAGAATTTTTTTTTTTTTTTTAAACACATTTGTTCTCAATACCCGTAAAAACAACAAACAATAAAAAAAAACATTTAACCCGCATCGCGAATGTATAAAAAATAAAGTTTAAAAACCACAAGAAACGGTTTTTCGCCATCTTGCCTCACAAAATTTTTAATAAAAAGCGATCAAAAGGTCAGAAGAAAAAATAGTACCAATGAAAAACACAGCTCACCCTGCAAAATATAAGCTCTCAACCAGCTCGGTCAACAGAAAAATAAAAATGTTATGCCTTTCAGAAGATGGTGATGCAAAAATGATTGATTTTTATCCTAAATGAAATTTTATTCTGCAAAATTAGTAACGCATAAAAAAACCAACATAAATTAGGTATTGGTGTTATTGTACCGACCAATAGAATAAAACGTAGCATGTTACTTATGCTGTATGGTGAATGGCATAAAATTTAAATGGTAAAAAGCAATGCCAGATTTCCCACCAAGAAAGTTAGTAAAATTTAGTCAATAAGTTACAGGTACCCCAAAATGGGGACATAAAGCATATCTGATCCCTCATATGGCTACATTGCCAGAAATCACCAAATCATTAGGACAAAACCGCTTCAGCAGGAAGGGAAATGCATAAGCTATGTGAGAGTACATCAGGGAACACCATAACACCATATGGTTAGACTTTACATAGAAAATAACCCAGCACTGAACCCCTACCCCCCATGTCATAGCAGCTAGTGGGGAAAGTAGCATGGGATTTGGTGTACCCAACGTACTTTGCACAGCTTACATATTCACTTCTGGGAAACTAATGCTATGCACCACGATAAATTATTTGAGCTTTGCAGTTTTCAAAATGTCTCTTTATGATGGATTCCACTTTTACTGGCACCTCAGGGACTCTAAACATGACATGGCATCCAAAAACCAAACCATCTAAATCTGTGCACCAAAAACCAAATAGCGCTCCTTCTGTGACTGGGTGTGTGCACAAATATCAGTTTTTACCCACATATGAAATAACGTATGCTATCCTGGGTACACCATTGTTATAACTGTGGGAATAAATTTGGGCACACAGCAGGGCACAGATGTGAAGGAGCGCTGTGTGATTTTTGGAGTGCAGATTTAGATGTTTGGTATCTGGACACCATGTCATGTTTGCAGAGCCTTTAAATTAACAGAAAAGTGGAATCCCCCAAAGGAGTGACACCATTTTAAAACTGCACCCCTCAGAATTTATCAAGGGGGGGGGGAATTTACTTCTGGTTTCTTTTCCCTCGTAATCTCTAAATTTGGGGTGTCCCCGATATACGCTCACACAGTTTATACATTCCCTTCCTACCGCACCCAGTTGTGTTCTAATGATTTGGTGATTTTTGGGGTTTTGGTCTTCACATTGTACAAGCTATATTTTTTTTTCCTGGTGATGAAGGGATGATAGTTGTTTGCAGGATGAGATACATTTAGTAATTACAACATTTTAGGGTGCCTATAACTTATTGAATACATTTTCTTACCTTTTTGGTGGATTTAAAAAAAAAAAACATAAATTCTGACATTGCATTTCACCTTTTAAATTTTTTGCCACAAAGTGTACAGCATAAGTAGCATGTTAACTCAATTCTGTGGGTCAGTACGATTACGACAATACCAAATGAATTTTTTTTTATGAGTAAGTTTGCAGAACAAACTCATTTGGTGGGACATAAATCTATTTTTTTTATCGCCAACTTATGAGATGCGTAACATTTTTATTTTTCAGATGACAGCTGGTCGAGGGATTATTGCTAGGCCAGACAATCAGGTTAATTCCCTATAGCCAACTTCAAGGATGCCCTAAAAACTATAAAATAAACAATTTAGTAGATGTATTATGCATTTTACCCCATCTTTCTGACAAAACTGACATGAAAAAGTTGCAAATGTTTTGTGAGCATCCACCTGTTCACTAATGTAAGACTTTTACTGTTTTACATGAAAGTCCTGTATGCTGTTTTTTTCTTTAAAAAAAAAAAAGAAGAAAGATCTAAAACTGATCAGAACAAACTAAGACTAGGTTAACATGTGCGTTGGAGTCAACATAGGAGACTGCACTGCAGATAACATCTAAAATCTGCGGAGAGAAAAGTCCTGCACAAAGGACTGATCACAAGGCATTATGGGAAAGGAGCTGGGGAGCTAATGCGCCCTCTGTTGGATGTAACAGATCCTCAATTTGCTTTTGACTCACCAAGCCTTGAGACAGCAAAAGGGATTTTAGCCAAGCCAATTTCACTTATCTGCATACAGCGCTGTTTCCGGATTGTTGTCCTTCATCAGTACAGAGCAAAGTGAATTGGCTGGCTTAGTACTGAAACCCAATGAACTCCATTAGTATCTATGGGGTCTGCAGGTAACCGCTTTTTTTTAAGCAGACGGGCGCTCCATCTTTCAGGTCCCCATGTGAACTTGAATGATTGAGAGACAAGCACTAGAGTTAACCTAGTGTAACACTGCAGAGTAGAGCCTTTTTATTTTTTGAGGTGGGACGAGGTTTGGTAAAACCAACAAATATTCTTTTATCAGAATTTGTGACATGATGACACAATGAACTGCTATACTCACCCCTCTCCTGCGTGAGTGTCTGGGCTTTGTGACATTTTTGGCCACTTTATGGCCTTTATTAAGGCCCACAGCCATAGGATACCTGATAGCCATTCTGCAAAAAAAAAAAAAATAAATTACCAACTTTATACATTACATGTGCACATGTCTACTGCTAAGTTCACACTAGAGATCAAGTCTCCATAGACTCCGCTTACAATCAACAGAGAAAAGTCCTGCAAGGAGGACGACTCCACCGGTTTCGACATAACAGCAGAAACCAGGCAGACCCCATTATAGTCTATGGGTCCACGGGTTACTGCTTTTTAAGTGAACAGTGTCTGTTTTTCGGGTGACCCGAAAGACGGAAACCCAAACGCTAGTGTGAACCAAGCATAAGATGAAATGGCAAAAAATACAAACTTCCAATAAAACAAACATTTAATACTCAATTACAATTTATTCCAAGCACTCTACTGGAAAATGAGTTTTTAGGTGTTTAGGGTTATGTGCACAGCTCTACTCACATCAGTAAAATAGGGCTGTGCAGCTTTAGTTCACCTTTGACACATTTGCTGCAATAATGACAAGCTTTTAGCAATAGGCAAGTTGCATGGTTTTACTGCAAGCATTTCGTAAACCCTAAAACTTAACCCAAGGAATCTTATAACAGGCAGTACCAAAACATCATACATACAAAGCCAGACTTCTGCATTACAAAGGGTGTAAAGATAGAGAAGGATTTTTGGCTGTAGTCAGAAAATTATTCAAATTAAATTTTAGTTCTACATCAATATTGCATGATTTGATGCAGAGTTCGTTGCGTGTTTACTTTCATAGGAATTCAAGCGTTTTAATGATTTAGAGGAACTTTACTGCTTCTGACTATAGCTGCCAACCATTTGTGTTGGACAGTCTGTGGAAAAAGATGATGGTGGTTTGGGCTAGAGATTCCACACACTGTCACTAACGTTAAAGCTCCATATAGAAGGAAGCACGCCCCTGTGTAATACCGAACGATAAGGGAGCAGACGACAGCACCACAGTAATAAGAACATGAGCGATACCAACCACGGGGCACATACTTAAGAGCTGTACAACCACAGCACCACAAGATAGCAGTGGGCAAGCAGCGGCTATAAGAACACACAGGGAACATACAATTTGTACTAAAACCAACGAGAAGACAGAATACGTTGCTTTCTTTTACCGGCGGTCATAGCACCCTACCTCTGAGACGCCAAGCGGATTATACACAGCAATGACAAACACAACTGCAAGAAATAATCTCACGACTAGACACCCGATAACCTCACTACCACAAACACCGTAAAAAACAAAAGCTCAGGAAAAGGATGGCAAAGATATTAACAGGATTTTACTCGTTGCTTCAAACAACTGACCTGAGAGTACTGATGGCGAACACACCGGAAAGAAGGCACTCGGCCGGAAGTTCCTTATTTCATACATCGGCTGAGTCCTCCAGTGCCAGTGAGAACTGCAAGAGCGGCTCCTCTCTACCACTACAGTAGTGTGCTCGTCATCATCCTGCGTGTATTCAACTGTATTGCTTTGTAAGGGGTTGGTTCATACTCTTCATAGTTGCGACTAGAATGGAGTTGCTCCTGGTAGGTCCTCCCTCCAGCAACTCCAATGTAGTCACCTCACTAGTGAAGAAAATAGTTGCTGGAGGAAGGACCTACCAGGAGCAACTGCATTCTAGACAATTCATTACTGAGGTGACTAGATTGGAGTTGCTGGAGGGAGGACCTGCTAGAACCAACTCCAATGTAGACAGTTCTTTACTGAGGTGACTAGAATGGAGTTGCTTACAGGAGCTGCCACTAGAACAGGGGTAGGCAACCTGCGGCATTCCAGCTATTATAAAACTACAACTCCCAGCATGCATATTTGCACTGCTGTTCTTGGAACTCCCATGGGAGTGAATGGAGCATGTTGGGAGTTGTAGTTTCATGGCAGCTGGAGTGCCGAAGGTTGCTGACCCCTGCACTAGAAACTCCAATCTAGTCACCTCACTAGATTGGAAGCTAGAATGGAGAGTCTATAGGGAGGATCCATAACTGGCCAAGAGGGACATTATATATATATATATATATATATATATATATATATATGATTATCAATAGGAATGGAGGAAAAACACATTCGTGGACATATATACATATAGCACTCATAATTTTTATATATACAGTCATATGAAAAAGTTTGGGCACCCCTATTAATCTTAATCATTTTTAGTTCTAAATATTTGGGTGTTTGCAACAGCCATTTCAATTTGATATATCTAATAACTGATGGACACAGTAATATTTCAGGATTGAAATTAGGTTTATTGTACTAACAGAAAATGTGCAATATGCATTAAACCAAAATTTGACCGGTGCAAAAATTTGGGTACCCTTATCATTTTATTGATTTGAATACTCCTAACTACTTTTTACTGACTTACTGAAGCACAAAATTGGTTTTGTAACCTCACTGAGCTTTGAACTTCATAGCCAGGTGTTTCCGATCATGAGAAAAGGTATTTAAGGTGGCCAATTGCAAGTTGTTCTCCTATTTGAATCTCCTCTGAAGAGTGGCATCATGGGCTCCTCAAAACAACTCTCAAATGATCTGAAAACAAAGATTGTTCAACACAGTTGTTCAGGGGAAGGATACAAAAAGTTGTCTCAGAGATTTAACCTGTCAGTTTCCACTGTGAGGAACATGGTAAGGAAATGGAAGACCACAGGGACAGTTCTTGTTAAGCCCAGAAGTGGCAGGCCAAGAAAAATATCAGAAAGGCAGAGAAGAAGAATGGTGAGAACAGTCAAGGACAATCCACAGACCACCTCCAAAGAGCTGCAGCATCATCTTGCTGCAGATGGTGTCACTGTGCATCGGTCAACAATACAGCACACTTTGCACAAGGAGAAGCTGTATGGGAGAGTGATGCGAAAGAAGCCGTTTCTGAAAGCACGCCACAAACAGAGTCGCCTGAGGTATGCAAAAGCACATTTGGACAAGCCAGCTTCATTTTGGAAGAAGGTCCTGTGGACTGATGAAACAAAGATTGAGTTATTTGGTCATACAAAAAGGCGTTATGCATGGCGTCAAAAAAACACAGCATTCCAAGAAAAACACTTGCTACCCACTGTAAAATTTGGTGGAGGTTCCATCATGCTTTAGGGCTGTGTGGCCAATGCCGGCACCGGGAATCTTGTTAAAGTTGAGGGTCGCATGGATTCAACTCAGTATCAGCAGATTCTTGAGAATAATGTACAAGAATCAGTGACGAATTTGAAGTTACGCCGGGGATGGATATTTCAGCAAGACAATGATCCAAATCTACTCAGGCATTCATGCAGAGGAACAATTACAATGTTCTGGAATGGCCATCCCAGTCCCCAGACCTGAATATCATTGAACATCTGTGGGATAATTTGAAGCGGGCTGTCCATGCTCGGCGACCATCAAACTTAACTGAACTGGAATTGTTTTGTAAAGAGGAATGGTCAAAAATACCTTCATCCAGGAACTGATTAAAAGCTACAGGAAGCGACTAGAGGCTGTTATTTTTGCAAAAGGAGGATCTACTAAATATTAATGTCACTTTTCTGTTGAGGTGCCCATACTTTTGCACCGGTCAAATTTTGGTTTAATGCATATTGCACATTTTCTGTTAGTACAATAAACCTCATTTCAAACCTGAAATATTACTGTGTCCATCAGTTATTAGATATATCAAATTGAAATGGCTGTTGCAAACACCCAAATATTTAGAACTAAAAATGATTAAGATTAATAGGGGTGCCCAAACTTTTTCATATGACTGTATATATATATATGTGTGTGTGTATATAAATTATATATATATATATATATATATATATATATATATGCATATAATTTATGAGTGCCATATGTATATATTTGCACAAGATATATATATAATTTGCACAAGACCAGTTCTGAGACATTGTGCGGATATGGTCTGAGCAGGGCGGTGACGCCTCGGCCTGACGTGTTTATTATATCTCACTCCACGTTCTTGTAAGTGATAATGGAAATATATGGCAATTCATAACTGACATAGATCTAAATTCTGACATATCGCTGTGTGCCTGATTTATGAGTATATAGTTACTGCAGGTAGGTTCATGGTGTCGGTGTATTCTGTAGTTACTATAGGTAGGTTCATGGTCTCGGGAGTATTCTGTAGTTACTATAGGTAGGTTAATGGTCTGGGTGTATTCTGTAGCTACTATAGGTAGGTTCATAGTCTCAGTATATTCTGTAGTTACTATAGGTAGGTCCTTACAGCAACTCCATTCTAGCTGTCTCATTACAGAATTGACTAGAATGGAGTTGCTGCAGGTAGGTTCATAGTCTCGGAGTATTCTGTAGTTTCTATAGGTAGGTTCATAGTCTCAGTATATTCTGTAGTTACTATAGGTAGGTCCTCCTTACAGAAACCCCATTCTAGCTGTCTCACTACAGAATTGACTAAAATAGTAGGTAGGTTCATAGTTTCGGTATATTCTGTAGTTGCTATAGGTAGGTTCATGGTCTGGGTGTATTCTGTAGTTGCTATAGGTAGGTCCTCTATACAGCAACTCCATTCTAGCTGTCTCACTACAGAACTGACTAGAATGGAGTTGCTGCAGGTAGGTTCATGGTCTGGGTGTATTCTGTAGTTACTATAGGTAGGTTCATGGTCTCGATGTATTCTGTAGTTACTATAGGTAGGTCTTCCTTACAGCAACTCCATTCTAGCTGTCTCACCACAGAACTGACTAGAATGGAGTTGCTGCAGGTAGGTTCATAGTCTCGCTGTATTATGTAGTTGCTATAGGTAGGTTCATGGTCTGGGTGTATTCTGTAGTTACTATAGGTAGATTCATGGTCTGGGTGTACTCTGTAGTTACTATAGGTAGGTTCATGGTCTGGGTGTATTCTGTAGTTACTATAGGTAGGTTCATGGTCTGGGTGTACTCTGTAGTTACTATAGGTAGGTTCATGGTCTGGGTGTACTCTGTAGTTACTATAGGTAGGTTCATGGTCTGGGTGTACTCTGTAGTTACTATAGGTAGGTTCATGGTCTGGGTGTACTCTGTAGTTACTATAGGTAGGTTCATGGTCTGGGTGTATTCTGTAGATACTATAGGTAGGTTCATGATCTCTGTGTATTCTGTAGTTGCTGTAGGTAGGTTCATAGTCTCAGTGTATTCTGTAGTTGCTGTAGGTAGGTTCATGGTCTGGGTGTACTCTGTAGTTACTATAGGTAGGTTCATGGTCTGGGTGTATTCTGTAGTTACTATAGGTAGGTTCATGGTCTCTGTGAATTCTGTAGTTGCTGTAGGTAGGTCCTCCTTACAGCAACTCCATTCTAGCTGTCTCACTACTGACCTGACTAGAATGGAGTTGCTGCAGGTAGGTTCATGGTTTCAGTGTATTCTGTACAGGTTGGTCAGTATAGGGTCTAACACTAAGCTCCCCATACAGCGATATTACTAAAACAAACAACATTGACATTTTAAAAAATATATTTGATTGAAATAAAACCCTCCGTACAAACCTCATTAACCATTTTATTTATCTTTTTTTTTTTTTTTAAAACCCACCTCCACTGGTTATCATGTAGTCTATCAAAGCCAAATAAAATCCATAACCCCCTTCCCCAGTGATCCTACTTACCTGTCCAGGTCTAGTATTGCCTGCTGTCATGGAATAAACCAGCCAATGGCGTGTCATGTGATGGGGTTATTAGAGTAAAGCTAGGATCACATCTGCGGCTGGTTCTACGTAGTTTAGGTTCATCGGGGGACCCGAATGATGGAGAGCCAGACTGCTAAAACAGCGGTTACTCATGGACACCAGCGGACCCCATTGACTATAATGGGATCAGTCGTTTCCATACTGAAAGGGGCAAAGAGAAAAGTCCTCCATGCAGGACCTATTTTTTGGTTATTTGAGCACCAGAATGTGAGGACTACTACTGAATGGATAGTAACACAGGATAGGCAATCAATGCTGGGGTCCCCTGTAGATCTCCGGTGCTGTACAAACTGTAGTGGCGAGTGTAGGTACTGCAGCGCTGCCCCATTAAAGTCTCTGTACCAGAGATCTGCAGGGGTATCAGCTGTTGGGCCCCCCTGCAGATCTAATATTGATGGCCTATCCTGAGAAAGTAGATAAATCCTTGAGGCAGGCGACCCACGTGGCCTATATGCCGCGGTTTGCCAGCGGCAGAAACGTGGCGGAAAAAAAAATGCAAATCCTGTCCCCACTTTGCAGTAAAATACACACAGAGGACACACAGTCGTGGTTTTGGAAATTGCAGCCTGTCAATTATACCTACGTAAAAGCCCATGGCTTCCGTATGTGTATAATTGAAGCAGAAAGTCCGCAGAGGAAACCTGCGGCTTTTCCCGCAGCGCTTTTTTGCTGCAGGACGCTATGTGGGTCCTTAGCCTTAATCACAGTCATGTGAAGCTTGTGATTAACCCCTTCTTGGGTAATCAGCAATTCAATTAGATGGAATCACTGATTGCAGGAGGTCTGGGGAGTCCTTGGTAAATACATTGGGGGACAAGTTATATTAAAAAATATGGGGGCAGAACACAGCCTGCTATGCAAATAAAGTATAGCAGCCCTATTGTTCCTTAGGGCTGCACCTGCTATACAGAAAGAATATAGTGACGTTAACATTTAGAGTTGCTAACTCATGCACTAGAAAGGGTTAATTGCAGTCATAACTTCACCGCAACTAAACCTAACTGCAGGGGTTAGTCGCGGTCAAGGGTTTACACTCGGTCAAGAAACACAGACAAGTTATGTCTAGGATTCACCCTCTTCTATTGCAGGGACTCCTCCTGCCCTGAAGGAGTCCCTGCATTGTTGGTAACCTCTTTATACAGCAATGAGTATCAGTTTGGTGCTAGCAATCATTGCAGGGTTGGAAAGTGAGCAGCGCACAATGTTCATGCATACAGCTCACACCCTGGACATGAAAGGGTGATGCATTAGGCTGTGGAGGCCATTCTATTTATAATGCAGGAGGAGTGGGAATACATTTAATATAGGGGCACAGGAGGGCACTACTGTATGTTATAACTCCAGCGTCCCTGTGCTATGTAACCAGAACCACGTGATTTACACAGCCCCACAACCTTGCCTACACACAAGCAGCCCCGCTCCCACAGGACCCCCATAACCAGGGTTGGACTTGCCCACCGGGGGACCGGTGAATCCCCTGATGGGCCCCGTGCCTTTAGGGGGCACTACCTAACCCCCACTGCTTTATTTTAATAGGCAGTGGAGGTGCGGTAACGGCCCCTATTCACTTACCTCTCCACACTCCAGGCCAGGGGGCCCCCACGTACGCCGCACATTACATCATCGCCCAAGCTGAAGCGGGAAGAGGAGAAGGAGCGGGGAGAGGTAAGTGATGCAGCCAGGTTCTCCTCGGTTTTGCGATCTGGTTGTTAAAGTGTCGCGGCCGTTTCTGCTACTAATAGAGCAGAAAGCCACAGGCTTCCTGCTCTACTACTCACAGACTTGTAGGCCACGGGCCCCATTGAGCCGGTCGCCTACAAGCTAAGCACCAATCCTTACCTGTCTGCTCCTGTTACATCTTGCTTCTTCCTGCTCCGGGCGCACATGACGTCACATCAGTGTGCCCGGAGCAAGATGGAGCGGGAGGCGACAGGTGAAGACAGGTAAGGATTGGTGCTTAGCTTGTAGGCGACAGGCTCAATGGGGCCCGTGGCCTACAAGTCTGTGAGTAGCAGAGCAGGAAGCCTGTGATCTAACGCTGCTATAAGGGGGACTAGTGAAGCGGCTACTATATGGCTCATACATTAACCACTTCGCTATTCCTCCCCCCCCATACATTAGCCACTTCGCTATTCCTCCCCCCCATACATTAGCCACTTCGCTATTCCTCCCCCCCATACATTATCCACTTCGCTATTCCTACCCCCCCATACATTATCCACTTCGCTATTCCTACCCCCCCCCCATACATTAGCCACTTCGCTATTCCTCCCCCCCATACATTAGCCACTTCGCTATTCCCCCCCCCATACATTAGCCACTTCGCTATTCCCCCCCCCATACATTAGCCACTTCGCTATTCCTCCCCCCCCCATACATTAGCCACTTCGCTATTCCCCCCCCCCCCATACATTAGCCACTTCGCTATTCCTCCCCCCCATACATTAGCCACTTCGCTATTCCTCCCCCCCCATACATTAGCCACTTCGCTATTCCTCCCCCCCATACATTAGCCACTTCGCTATTCCTCCCCCCCCCATACATTAGCCACTTCGCTATTCCTCCCCCCCCCATACATTAGCCACTTCGCTATTCCTCCCCCCCATACATTAGCCACTTCGCTATTCCTCCCCCCCATACATTAGCCACTTCGCTATTCCTCCCCCCCCATACATTAGCCACTTCGCTATTCCCCCCCCCCCCATACATTAGCCACTTCGCTATTCCTCCCCCCCCCCCCATACATTAGCCACTTCGCTATTCCTCCCTCCCCATACATTAGCCACTTCGCTATTCCAGTGGCCCCCTATACTGTATGGGGACCATTGATGGGTGCATTATATTGTGTGTGTGGGGGGGGGGGGAGGCAGTGATGGAGGGCATTAAATGGGTTGTCCAGGATAACTTTTTTTTTAAAATTAGGCCAGGGCAGGTGAACCCCCCCCCCCCCCCCCCTTTCCACAAAAAAAAAAAAAAAAAAAAAAACTCACTCTCCTGTCCCCAGTGTCTCCCAGTGTAATTCGGTCCTGCAGCTCTGTTTATTTTCTTCTGCACGTGACCCCTGAGGCCAATCAGTGGTCTAAGGGAAAGGACCTGGGACGTCACAGTAAGTGAGGCAAAAGAAGACAGAGGAGCTGCAGGACCGGACCATGCTGGAAGGACACCGGAGCACCGGGGACAGGTGAGTGGTTTTTTTTTTTACCTCCCCCAGACTAATTACAGAAAAAAAAAAAAAAATACATTATATATATACACACTGAACAACCTCTATAAAGTGTGGGGCATTAGGTGGTTATATTAAAGGGGTTGTCCAGGCATAATTTTTATGGTTTATCCTCAGAATAGGCCATAAATACTTGATTTGTAGGGGGCCGACCCCGGACCAATCAGCTGTACGGAGACACTTCCAGCGCACGTCCTGTACACAATATGGGACCGGAAGCAGAAAGCTCTGTCCACTGTATAGGGGCTGGGCACCTTCACTGCATTTCAGCACATATTAAAGTCAGTAGGATCTGAGCTGCAGAGAAGGCGCCGGGCTGCTATACAGCGGATGGAGATTTTTGCTTCCGGCCCTGTGTTGTGTACAGAATGGGTTCTGGAAGTGGTTCCGAACAGCTGATGGGGCTGTGTGTCAGCCCTCTAGCAATCAGGTATTTATTGCCTATCCTGAGGATAGGCCATAAAAAATAAAAAAAATAACCCTGGACAACCCCTTTAATATTCCCCACACAGTTTAATGTTCCCCTCACAGGATGTTAGCCCCCATCACTGGCCCACACAATATAATGGCCCCATCACTGTTCCCCTTATAGTATGGAGGATCAGTGAAGAAGCCACTGTATGAGGGGGACCAGTGAAGTGGCCATAAAATATTTGGCCCAAACAACCCCTTTAAAGAGGCTGTCCATAAATTGGAGCAACCACTGTGGCGGACAGGGAGGTGTAAAAATATAAAAAAAAAAAAAAAAAAAGCATACTCACCTGTCCCCAACACCCTGTTATCACCTGCCTGTGTCTGTTCAGTCTCATGGCGGCGCCTCATTTCTAGAAATCCTGTACCTAATTGGTCTTACCAGTCACATGAGATGCAGGACTCCCAGCAAGAAGGCGCCGGCATGAGACTGAATGGACACTGGCAGTGGACAACTGAGCGCCAGGGACAGATGAGTATGCGTTTTTTTTTTTTTGTTTTGTTTTATTTTACACCTCCTGCCCTTGGGATAGGCCATCAATATTACATCTGTAGGGGTCTGACAGCCAGGACTTCTGCAGATCAGCATTACTAGGACAGTGCGGCTACAGGTAATGACGACATTCCAGGAGCCACGCAGTTCATTTGCCATACAGGGTGTAGCAGTGTGTTTAGGTAGTGCAGTGGTGCACATCGTATGGCTGTGAGCAGCATGGCTTCCGGCATGTTAATACTTTTAACCGCCCTGATACAGCTGATCTGCAAGGGTCCTGGCGGTGGGCCCCTAGAAACAATTCTACTGGTGGGCCCTAGACATCCCAGTCCGACAATGCCCACAACCACCTCCTCCACACATGCAGCAACACCCCAGGGACCCCACACGCACTCAAAATGCGACACTCCCCCAGGACCCCCTCCACCAACACACAAATGGGAAAACCCCCCAAGGACCTGACCCCCTCTCCCGACAACACACAGGCGCAGGGGCGTAACTACCGGGGTATCAGCGGTAGCAGTTGCCACAGGGCCCGGGACATTCGGGGGCCCGGAGGTTTTTTTTTTTCTCTTTTGGAGTAACCCCAGCAGGTAACGGGCTCTATTTACTTACCAATCCCCGCTTCTGCACATGGCCGCCTGCGCTTACCATTCTGCGGAAGTGACTGTGAGCAGGAGCAGGGATCGGTAAGTGAGGCCGCGGGCCAAACCCCACAAACACTGCTATCATTATACTCTGGGGTCATTTCAGACCCCAGAGTATAATGATGGAGGACCAGGGGAGGTGAAGGAACATAAAAAACAATGTTTCTTACCTCTCCTAACCTGTTTGGTGATGTCACGGGGGCCGGGCCTGCGTCATTATACGTCGCGACACCGGCCCACCTCACGCGAGATCTGGTCCAACATTGAAGATGGCCGAAGTAGCAGGGAGTGCGCCGGAGCCAGAAAGAGGTAAGTGACATTTTTTTTTGTTTGTATCCTCCCCTGGGTCCGCGATCATTATACTATGGGGTCTGAAAAGACCCCAGAGTATAAAAATTGTTCATGGGTGGTCCACAATGGGGCATAATACTGCGTGCAGTGGCTGCTATGGTGCATAATACTGCGTGCAGGGGCCGCTATGGGGCATAACAGTGTGCGCAGGAATACGGTTTGTGTGGGTGTGGGTGGGGGGGCCATGTCAAATGTTTGCCTTGGGGCCCAGCCATTCCTAGTTACGCCACTGCACAGATGGCAGCCCCTCATAGATCCCCCCACATGCACACAGACAGCAGCATGCCCAGGGAAACCCACAGCCTCCCCTCACACACAGGCAGCACCCCCAGAGACCCCCCCCCCGGTACATGAAGACAGCACCCCACACAGACAGCATCCTCTCAGGGACTCCCCTTACCAAGGCACAGACGGCAGCCCCCCAGCGACCAGTCCCCCTCAGCCTACAGGCGGCAGCCCCCTCCCCAGGGACCAGACCTCCTCAGCCTACAGCCCCCCTCCAGGGAACAGACCCTCTCAGGGACTCCCCTTAAAAAGGCACAGGCGGCAGCCCCCAGCGACCAGACCCCCTCAGCCTACAGGTGGCAGCCCCCCCCAAGGGACCAGACCCCCTCAGCCTACAGGTGGCAGCCCCCCCCCCCAGGGACCAGACTTCTCCCAACACACATGCAGGAGCCCCCCAAGGACTGGAGCCCTCCAACACATAGGCAGCACCCCCCCCCACACACAGGTGGCAGCACCCAAGGGACCAACATCAGCAACCCCCACCCACACAGAGGAAGCACCGCAGGAACCCCCCACTTACATGAAGATAGTACCCAAGGGACCCGCACACCACAAGGCAGCACCCCTCGGATCCTCCACCAGCAAACCCTCACACACACAGTTAGCTCCCGAGGGACCCCCGAACATGCACACAGGTGGCAGCGCCCTGGAACCACCTCCAGAACCCCCTCTCACACACAAGCAGTACCCCAGGAACCCCACACACAAAGTCAATACCCCAGGGATCCCACACAGACACAAGCAGCAACCGCCCACCCAGGGACCTGAACCCCACAAGACCCTCCCCCCTTTAAATGCCAGCAGCACCCCAAGGACCCCTGCCAAGGACGTATGCTCCCATATTTAGATGCCAATGACACCCCAGGGACCCGTATCTCCACCCCTTTTAGTTACCAGAAGCCCACCAGGGACCCCTAGCCCCTATCCATGCTAGCAGCATCCCCCCTTAGATACCAATGGCACCCCAGGGACTCCTATACCACCCTACACATAAATCCAATCCCCTAGACTCTCCAGGATACAGTCCCATGTAAATACATCACTCTCTTTTCAGCCCCTCAACTTACAGTCCCATGTAAATACGATTCCCTCCCCACAGCCTCCTCCAACATGCAGTCCCATGCAAAACAATCCTATCACTCCCCTTCCATCATGCAGTCCCGCAAACCAGCCCTCACAGCTTTCTGTTCTCCATCTACACAAGCTCCGCTCCTGCTTCCTCTATACAGCACAGCCTTGTGCTAGAAGACACCCCACCCTCATCGGAGAGGCTCCGCCTCTTCCTGTGACATCATACCTACCAGGAGCAACTCCACTCTAGTCACGACCGTATTTTACATAGGCTTGGTGCAGATGTATTTTACTAGCCAGCTGCTACTTTCTATGTATGGCTTTCTATTTCTCTATGGCTCATACAGCTTTATATATGTGCAATGACAGTAATTATACCATTGTATAAGCAATGTTACCTCTGATGCCGCCCCTGCTACCTCTTGTGTCACTCCCTCTACCTCATAGATTGTAAGCTCTTGTGCGCACACAGTCCCAGTGTGTGAATTGACTATTTCTTTGTAATGTATCTTTTCTGTCTGTACTTGAACCCTACAAATTGTACAGTACTGCGGAATATGTTGGTGCTATATAAATAAAATGTATTATTATTATTTCTAGACTTGTCACTGGGTTTTCTAGCTGTAGTGTGCCCGATACTTGGTGTTTTGTGCATATTCTTGTGGAAATAAATGTGACAGGGAAGATTACATGTAATTACTGGTTGCTATGGAAAGAGATATGGTAACGGCCATGGAATGCATACTTCTCAACTTTCAAAGGACTGAAAGAGGGACAGAATGGGGCCGTCTGCTCCCTGCTTCACCATTCATCCCCCTCTCTTCCCCAGGAGCTGTAGCCTGCAGCTCCCTGAAGACTTGGGACTGAGACAGCAGGGGAGTGAGGAGAGGTGAGTATTAGTGTTTTTTTATGTGTGTGGTAGGAGAGGGACATTAAATTGTGGGGACAACTGCAGGGGGTCTTTAACCCTTTCCCTGCCATCCGGCCAGGGTGGCACTTTAGTTGCAGAGGATGTATTTAATACGTCCTTGCTACTAATGCCGATTTCTCAGGATCCGTTAGGGCTATGAAGATGATCTTGGATTCATTTTAAACATGAGACCTTTTAAATGATACTAAGATCATTATGATAACCCTTACAGATCCAGAGCGATTCGCTGGTGAAAACTATGTTCGGCATTGAGATCCTAATGCAGATCTCAATTTCCTTCAGAGATTTTAACAGCAAATCGCTCTGAATCTGTAAGGGCTATCATGATGAAATTCTCATCTTTAAAATGAATCTAATGTCATCTTCATATCCCTAACGGATCCTGAGATATGGGGCTTTAAATTGTCCTCCCCCCTCCAGCCTCAGGTAGCATTTTAGAGCTGTGTGAAGTAGGAAGGAGAGGGAAGGAACAGTACCGCAGAGACAAAGATAAATCATCATTGTCTGTGCATAACCTGTATGTGACCCAAGGGGAAGGGGTAGCATGGACTTCTGTCCATGTTATCCCCTCTCCTACCAATCAGAGAGCATACTGTACTTTTGCTCTCTGATTGTCACATAGAGGGATAATGTAATAGCCCTCTGAGCTTAATCAGAGGGTTATTCTTCTGTATTACCGCTCTGAACATAACCATGAAGTTATTGGCGCTGTGACCCAGATGTTTACCATCATCCAGGTCACAGCGCCAAAAGAGTTGCACCAAACACTTGCACAATACATGCACAAAGTCATCAATAAAGTTTACATTTTTTCACTGTCCCTATCCTGTCCATACCTGGTCTTTATAGAGTAAAATACGCTGACCACCTCTCTAGTGATATCCGTTACACGCTAAAATAATAGCAATAACGGTTATCACTAGAGATTAACGTATAAAACATATATGACTGGTGTAAACATTCCATCAGTCAGATATCACATTTTCACCTATTGAATGTCACCATAAACAATCCCAGTTTTTGGCAACTTTCAGATTGGTATAATAGCGGGTGGTGAAGGGGGACGAGGGGTTCAATTATAAAACCTTTGCAGTGGTCCCACCAATGTGTTAAAATGGCCCTGCCTCCAGTTGCCCCCTGTTTAATGTTCCCCTTCATTTGCCTCCAAAGTATAAATTCCCATTGCAGTTGCCCCCACAGTATCCCTCTACTGGTTCCATCACAGTGTCAAAAATAAAAACCACTAATATTCCACTGCTGTTATTCTGTCTCTGATCTGGAGCCTTCAAGGAGCTGCAAGCACAATGTAAGCAGACGGCTCCCTGCTTCACAATTGTACGCAATTCATCTGTGTTCTCCGGACACAGATGAGTTGAAGCTAGGACATACCTCCCGCCGACTGGGACAGTACCCAGAATCCAGTACTGTCCTGCTGAATCCAGGATGGTTGGCAGGTATGTGCAGGGGCGTAACTATCGGGGTAACAGCGGTAGCGGCTGCCACAGGGCCCGGAACATTACGGGGCCCGGAGCCCTGTGGAAGTTGCTACCGCGAACCCCACAAACTCTGCTATCGTTATACTCCGGTGTCAGACCCCGGAGTATAACGATTGGGGGCCCAGGGGAGGTGAGCGAACATAAAAAACACTGTAACTCACCTCTCCTATGCTCCGCAGGCTTTGGGCCTGTTTGGTGACGTCCCAGACGTCAGCCGACGTCATTATGCGTCGCGACGCCAGCCTGGATCGCGCGAGATCCGGTCCAACATTGAAGATGGCCGAAGTAGCGCACGGGAGTGCACCAGAGCGAGGAAGAGGTAAGTTGCAGTGTTTTCTATGTTTGTATCCTCCCCTGGGTCTCCGATCATTATACTCTGGGGTCTGAAAAGACCCCAGAGTATAATAATCGTTCATGGGTGGTCCACAATGGGGCATAATACTGTGCAGGGGCCACTATGGGGCAAACTACTGTGTGCAGGGGCCACTATGGGGCAAACTACTGTGTGCAGGGGCCACTATGGGGCAAACTACTGTGTGCCGGGGCCACTATGGGGCAAACTACTGTGTGCCGGGGCCACTATGGGGCAAACTACTGTGTGCCGGGGCCACTATGGGGCAAACTACTGTGTGCCGGGGCCACTATGGGGCATAATATTGTGTGCAGGGGCCACTATGCTGCATAATACCGTGTGCAGGGGCCACTATGGGGCATAATACCGTGTGCAGGGGCCACTATGGGGCATAATACCGTGTGCAGGGGCCACTATGGGACATAATACCGTGTGCAGGGGCCACTATGGGGCATAACAGTGTGCGCAGAAATGCGGTTTGTGTGTGTGTGTGTGTGTGTGTGTGGGGGGTTGGGGGCGACGGTTTGGGGGGGGGCTATGTCAAATGTTCGCCTTGGGGCCCAGCCATTCCTAGTTATGCCACTGTGTATGTGCAATGCAGTTTTTATGTATCTTTTGCAATCAAAAATGGAGTAAATACTGTAAAGAAAATTATAATACAATACTCACACAGGAGACTGCAGGGAGTACACACAGTCCCATATGGCTCCAGAGATGTCAACCTGGGAGATTTGTGAATTGCAAATCGTGGCAAAAGTGAGAGTGGCTTCTTAAGGGTGTGGTCTTTATAAAAGGGCACATTTACATATAGCCAGACCACATATCATAATATTAGACCTCAGATTATTACTAATTAATTAAATTAAACAATTGTGCCTTTTTTATTTATGCCATTTAGTGATCACTTTAAATATTTCCAGCGATACTGTGTATATATATATATATATATATATATATATATATATATATATATAAATAAATATATATTTATTACACTTGTGCCAAAAAGTTTACATACCCCAGCAGGTTTTTTGGCCTTTTTTCAGAGAATATGAATGATAACACAAAATTTTTTTTCTTCACTCATGGTTAGTGGTTGGTTGAAGCTATTTATTGTCAAACTTCTGCGTTTTCTCTTTTTAAATCATAATGACAACCAAAAACATCAAAATGACCCTGTTCAAAAGTTCACATACCCCAGTTTTTAATACCGTGTATTGCCACCTCTAACATCAATGACAGCTTGAAGTCTTTTGTGGTAGTTGTGGATGAGGCTCTTTATTTTCTCAGATGGTAAAACTGTCCATTCTTCTTGGCAAAAAGTCTCCAGTTCCTGTAAATTCCTGGGCTGTCTTGCATGTACTGCGCGCTTGAGATCTCCCCAGAGTGGCTCAATGATATTGAGGTCAGGAGACTAAGATGGCCACTCCAGAACGTTCACTTTCTTCTGCTGTAGCCAATGACAGGTCGACTTGGCCTTGTGTTTTGGATCATTGTCATGTTGGAACGTCCGAGTACGTCCCATGCGCAGCTTCCTGGCTCATGAGTGCAAATTTGCCTCCAGCATTTGCTCATAATGTGCTGCATTCATCTTTCCTTCAACTTTGACCAAGTTTCCTGTCCTTTGAAGCTCACACATCACCACATCATCAGTGATCCACCTCCATGCTTCACAGTAGGAATGGTGTTCCTTTCATCATAGGCCTTGTTGACACCTCTCCAAATGTAACGTTTATGGTTGTGGGCAAAAAGTTCGATTTTTGTCTCATCACTCCAAATTACCTTGTTCCAGAAGTTTTGAGGCTTGTCTCTGTGCTGTTTGGTGTATTGAAGGCGAGATTCTTTGCGGCATTTGCGCAGTAATGGCTTTCTCCTGGCATCTCGACCATGCAGCCCATTTTTCTTCAAGTGCCTCCTTATTGTGAATCTTGAAACAGCCACATTGATGGTTTTCAGAGAGTCCTGTATTTCAGCCGATGTTATATGTGGGTTTTTCTTTGCATCCTGAACAATTTTTCGGGCAGTTGTGGCCGAAATTTTAGTTGGTCTACCTGACCGTGGTTTGGTTTCTGGGCATGTTATCAGGCCAAAATCACCAGGGTATGTGAACTTTTGAACAAGGTCATTTTGATGTTTTTGGTTGTCATTATGATTTAAAAAGAGAAAACACAGAAGTTTGACAATAAATGGCTTCAACCAACCACTAACCATGAGTGGAGAAAAAGTTTTTGTGGTATCATTCTTAGTCTCTGAAAAAAGGCCAAAAAACCAAAAAATCTGCTGGGGTATGTAAACTTTTTAGCACAACTGTATATATGTTTTTTTATTTATATATTATGTGGGGGAGGTAGCTCGGTAGCAACAGTGGTGCGGACCAAAGCAGTCAGAGACAGGGACACAAAACTGTAGCAAACAGGTTTATTTACAAAAAACAGCAAAATAAATAAACCTTCACTTCAGGCACAAAAGGAGCAAAATAAAATACAGCCTTAACTTCAGGCAAAAGGAAACCAAAGAAAACTCCTGCTTGTCCGAACTCTAAACTAAACAGTACAAACCTAACTATACGTGTGGCTTACTACCAGCCACATGAACAAACAGAATAGCACAAAATCGTCTCACCAGACATAGTGTAGCAGGACAGACCCAGACACCTCCTCTCACTCCCAGGATCTGCCCTGAAGTGCAGGCTCTGTAGGCTTATATGGCCCAGTAAACGAGCCTGGAACCTACACCTGGGACTGAAGCCTATTCCAGACCCATCCTGGACCACACGTATGTCAGAAACCTGGGGCTGATATACCGTGACCCCAGCACGCTGCCTGTCAGCTTCTCACAATATATACATATACAATATATATACATATACATACATATATTTATATACATACATATATATATACATACATATATATATACATACATATATATATATATATATATATATATATATATATATATATATATATATATATATATATATATATATATATATATATACACAGTGGGGGAAAAAAAATTATTTAGTCAGCCACCAATTGGTCAAGTTCTCCCACTTAAAAAAATGAGAGAGGCCTGTAATTGTCATCATAGGTAGACCTCAACTATGAGAGACAAAATGAGAAAACAAATCTAGAAAATCACATTGTCTGATTTTTTTAAGAATTTATTTGCAAATTATGGTGGAAAATAAGTATTTGGTCACCTACAAACAAGCAAGATTTCTGGCTCTCTCAGACCTGTAACTTCTTCTTTAAGAATCTCCTCTGTCCTCCACTCATTACCTGTAGTAATGGCACCTGTTTGAAATTGTTATCAATACAAAAAACACCTGTCCACAACCTCAAACAGTCACACTCCAAACTCCACTATGGTGAAGACCAAAGAGCTGTGGAAGGACACCAGAAACAAAATTGTAGACCTGCATCAGGCTGGAAAGACTGAATCTGCAATAGGCAAGCAGCTTGGTGTGAAGAAATCAACTGTGGGAGCAATAATTAGAAAATAGAAGACATACAAGACCACTGAAAAAAATCCCAGAACCACACGGGGGTGACCTAGTGAATGACCTGCAGAAAGCTGGGACTAACGTAACAATAGCTACCGTCAGTAACACACTATGCCGCCAGGGACACAGATCCTGCAGTGCCAGACATGTCCCCCTGCTTATGCTAGTACATATCCAGGCCCGACTGAAGTTTGCTAGAGAGCATTTGGATGTTCCAGAAGAGTATTGGGAGAATGTCGTATGGTCAGATGAAACCAAAGTAGAACTGTTTGGTAGAAACACAACTCCTCGTGTTTGGAGGAGAGTGAATGCTGAGTTGCATCCAAAGAACACCATACCTACTGTGAAGCAAGGGGGTGGCAACATCATGCTTTGGGGCTGTTTCTCTACAAAGGGACCAGGACGACTAGCCAGTCTCCAGATCTCAACCCCATAGAAAACCTTTGGAGGGAGTTGAAAGTCCGTGTTGCCCAGTGACAGCCCCAAAAGATCACTGCTCTAGAGGAGATCTGCATGGAGGAATGGGCCAACATACCAGCAACAGTGTGTGCCAACCTTGTGAAGACTTACAGAAAACGTTTGACCTCTGTCATTGCCAACAAAGGATATATAACAAAGTATTGAGATGAACTTTTGTTATTGACAAAATACTTATTTTCCACCATAATTTGCAAATAAATTCCTAAAAAATCAGGCAATGTGATTTTCTGGATTTGTTTTCTCATTTTGTCTCTCATAGTTGAGGTTTACATATGATGTCAATTACAGGTCTCTCTCATCTTTTTAAGTGGGAGAACTTGCACAATTGGTGGCTGACTAAATCCTTTTTTCCCCAATGTAGCAAGACACAGGATAGTGAGGAGGAAGTGGAGTATAGCCAATCTTCAAAGGCACACAGATATCCAGTGGCGTAACTAGGAATGGCTGGGCCCCAAGGCGAACATTTGACATGGGCCCCCCCCCCCGAACCGCTGCCCCCAATCACCCCCCCCCGAACGCCCCCTCCAACCCCCTCCCCCCAAAAAAACACATTCCTGCGCACACTATTATGTGCCATAGTGGCTCCTGCACACAGTATTATGCCCCATAGTGGCCCCTGCACACAGTATCATGCCCCATAGTGGCCCCTGCACACAGTATCATGCCCCATAGTGGCCCCTGCACACAGTATCATGCCCCATTTTGGCCCCTGCACACAGTATCATGCCCCATAGTGGCCCCTGCACACAGTATCATGCCCCATAGTGGCCCCTGCACACAGTATCATGCCCCATAGTGGCCCCTGCACACAGTATCATGTCCCATAGTGGCCCCTGCACACAGTATCATGCCCCATAGTGGCCCCTGCACACAGTATCATGTCCCATAGTGGCCCCTACACACAGTATCATGCCCCATAGTGGCCCCTGCACACAGTATCATGCCCCATAGTGGCCCCTGCACACAGTATCATGCCCCATAGTGGCCCCTGCACACAGTATCATGCCCCATAGTGGCCCCTGCACACAGTATCATGCCCCATAGTGGCCCCTGCACACAGTATCATGTCCCATAGTGGCCCCTGCACACAGTATCATGCCCCATAGTGGCCCCTGCACACAGTATCATGTCCCATAGTGGCCCCTACACACAGTATAATGCCCCATAGTGGCCCCTGCACACAGTATCATGCCCCATAGTGGCCCCTGCACAAAGTATCATTCCCCATAGTGGCCCATGTACACAGTATTATATCCCATAGTGGCCCCTGCACACAGTATTATATCCCATAGTGGCCCCTGCACACAGTATTATATTCCATAGTGGCCCCTGCACACACTATTATTCCCCATAGTGGCCCCTGCACTGAGTATTTTGCCCCATAGTGGCCCCTGCACACACTATTATTCCCCATAGTGGCCCCTGCACTGAGTATTTTGCCCCATAGTGGTCCCTGCACTGAGTATTTTGCCCCATAGTGGCCCCTGCACTGAGTATTTTGCTCCATAGTGGCCCCTGCACACACTATTATATGTCCCATTGTGGACCACCCATGAAAAATTATTATACTCTGGAGTCTTTTCAGACCCCAGAGCAGGGGCGTAACTACCTGGGTAGCAGCGGTAGCAGCTGCCACAGGGCCTGGGACATGACGGGGCCCCGCGGGCCCCCGATGCGCTTTTTTTTTTTTTTTTTTTTAATAGGCCGTTACCCCAGCAGGTAAAGGGCCCTATATACTTACCGATCCCCGGGGTCCCGCTCACGGCGTTGCGACGCCGGCCCGCATCACGACGCCGGCCTGGTCCAACATTGAAGAAGGCCAAAGTAGCAGCGACTGGACCGGAGCGAGGAACAGGTAAGCAACGTTGTTTTTTTTATGTTTCTATCCTCCCCTGGGTCTCTGATCATTATACTCCGGGGTCTGAAAAGGCCCCGCAGTATAATAATTGTTTATGGGTGGTCCACAATGGGACATATAATAGTGTGTGCAAGGCCACTATGGGGCAAAATACTGTGCGCAGGGGCCACTATGGGGCAAAATACTGTGTGCAGGGGCCACTACGGGACATGATACTGTGTGCAGGGGCCACTACGGGACATGATACTGTGTGCAGGGGCCACTATGGGACATGATACTGTGTGCAGGGGCCAGTATGGGACATGATACTGTGTTCAGGGGCCACTATGGGACATTATACTGTGTGCGGGGGCCACTATAGCACATAATAGTGTGCGCAGGAATGCGTTTTTTTTGGGGGGGGGTGTTGGAGGGGGCGGTCCTGGGGCGATTGGTGTGGCCTTTTCAGACCCCAGAGTATAATGATCGGAGACCCAGGGGAGGATAGAAACATAAAAAAACAACGTTGCTTACCTGTTCCTCGATCCAGTCCACTCCCTGCTGCTTCAGCTGCCTTCAATGTTGGACCAGGCCGGTGTCACGTGATGCGGGCAAGGCGTCGCGACGCAAAATGACGTCAGGGACGTCACCAAACAGGCCCGAAGCCTGGAGAAGCGCAGGAGAGGTAAGTACATTGTTTTTTATGTTCAATCACCTCCCCTGGGCCTCCGATTATTATACTCCGGGGTCTGAAAAGACCCCGGTGTATAATGATAGCAGAGATTGTGGTGTTCGGCCCGTGGCCTCGCGTACCGATCCCCGCTCCTGCTCACAGCCGCCTCCGCAGAATCGGAAGCGCAGACGGCCGTGAGCGGGACCCCGGGGAACAGTAAGTATATAGGGCCCGTTACCTGCTGGGGTTACTCCAGCAGGTAATGGACTATAAAAAAAAAAAAAAAAAAAAAAAAGCATCGGGGGCCGCAGGGCCCGGGGCCCTGTGGCAGCTGCTACCGCTGCTACCCCGATAGTTGCTCCCCTGCAGATATCATTTCTCTTTATATTTTAGATGTAATTGTAATAGGAGACAAAATAGGATGAAAGAAAAAAAGGGGATTAATGGAGGAATTAAAGGTGTTATCCAACTGTCAAAAATTATCTGCAAATACATCCAGAGCAGTGCTAAATACTCACTGTTCCTTTGTGCACCCTTTGCTTAGCTTTATTTTACTTTCTGCTCCTTGTATCACTGTTATTTGCATGCAGTGAAACTGTGAAAAAACTATATTTCCCATGATTTATCTTCCTGCTCTCACTTTCTGTGTACCCATCCTTTCTCCACTATCCCATGGAATTAAATCACAGGACACTCGCACTCCATATGAGCAAACTCCCTCCCTGGGTTCTGTGTTGTGTCATATTTCTTCTTCAGTTTGTACAGCACCGTATATCGGACCAGGTAATAAATCACTCCCACATCCAAGGTCGGTATAAGTGGCTTCAAGCAGCAAGGTGGTCACGTGTTGTTGTGACATTTCGTTTGCTGGCTGAAGAGCTCAAAGGGAGGGGTAGTGAGCTTGTAAATGAAACATCACAGCTGATGTCAATTACCTGAAAATAAAGCAGATAAACAGGGCTGAATTTAAACAGGATATATATTAGGAAGCGTTTTGTATTGATGCATCATGTTATTTGGCCCATATTTTTTAAAAACTGGATAAAATTTCTGTGTTCCTGTAAAGTGAATCTGTCTCTACAAAAATGCAGCCTAATTTTCAGGTAGTAGGCTATAGAGCAGGTGAGCAGACTGATACTTTGTGGGAAACAAAGAAACTGTCAATTAGTCCTGGGGAGGGCCTATCAATTATTGATAGCGCTGCACATATGATAGCAGAGATAGCTGTCACTATCACTGATAGGACTGCTGCCATGACTAGATGACTGCCCAGCTTTCCTGCTCTATGACATAATACTTACAGATTTAAAGCACTTATACTACAATACAAGACTTATTCTCCGTCCTGTGAATAGGGAATAAGTGTCTGATCATTGGGAGTCTGATTGTGAGAACCCTAGTGATCCTGAGAGCAGGAACCTGAAAGTTCATGTGAGTGTTCCATGTGAATGGAGCAGTGGTGCCCATGCGTGACCACAAATCCAGGGAAAAACATATTTTTTTATGAAAATGCAAATCAGCCTGTATGTGCATCTGGAGCAGGCCTGACTTCCAGCTTTACCTACAGACATCTTCAAGTGCTTCAACCTCTGTAGTTGTGCACTTCGCAGTTAATTTGCATATCCATAAAAATATTCTCTTTCTGCTTCATCAGGTTGTGGCCACAAAGTTAATCGACTGGGAGGTATTTTGGACCTGACAGACTCCTTTTACCCCTTCCCAACAACCGCCTATTGAAGGCTCCCAGGCTTGTCTGCCATTTACTTCTACCTGCAATAGAAGTGCTGATATTTTGCAATGCATTAGCATTGTAATGCATTGTGTTAGTGATCAGACCCCCTGGGGGTTCAACATCCCTAGGGGGTCTAATAAATGTAAGAAAAAAAAAAAAACATATTAAAAATTCAAATCACCCCTTTTCCTAGAACACATGTAAAAGTACTTAAATACTGTGAAACACACACACATTAGGTATCCCTGTGTCTGAAAACGCCCGGTCTACAAAACTATAAAAATATTTTTCCCGTATGATGAATGCTGTAGCGGTAAAAAAAAAAACAAAAGTCCCGAACCGCCGTTTTTTTGCTGTTTTGCCTCTAATAAAAATTTGAATTCAAAGTGATCAAAGCAACAGACATTCCCAAAAATGGTATAACTAAAAAATGCACCTGGCCTCGCAAAATAAGACACCCTATACATCCTCGTACACAGAAATATAAAAAAACAGTATTGGGTGTCAGAATATGGCAACTTTAAGAAAAAAATTTTTTGCAAACTTTTAATTCTTTGCTAAGGGGTTAAAATGTAAATAAAAGTATATAAATTTGGTATCCCCAGAATCGTACCGAAACATACCATACAGGTGACATGTGGTTTTGGCTGTAGAGTGAACGCCGTAAAACGAAGCCCGTAAAAAAGTCGCACAAATGCGCTTTTTCTCCAATTCCACCCCATTCTGATTTTTTTCCAGCTTCCCAGTACATTGTACAGAACAATAAATGGTACCATTATGAAGAACAATTTGTCCCGCAAACATTAAACCCTCATATGGCTCTGTGAACGGAAAAATAAAAAAGTTGTGGGGTTTGGGAAGCAGGGAATCAAAACCGAAAATCGAAAAAGGTCACGGCAGGAAGGGGTTATCAGCACAAGACTGAAATATAAACTAATCAGAGTACTTTGTAGGGCTGTCTGCACAGTTTATAATGATGTATTTCTTATTCAGGATCGCTGCTCCATTATTGTAAAAATCAACCTTTTATCCTTATGCAAGTGAGCAGACAAGGGCTTTAGGGGCGCTGCTTTCCATCAATGGGCTTTAATATCTGCTGCTGCTAACTGATAATATGGCTCTGTGAATGGAAAAATAAAAAAGTTATGGGGTTTGGGAGACGGGGAGTGAAAGACAAAAATCAAAAAATGCCACCAGCAGGAAGGGGTTAAGCATATAAAAAAATGGAAAATGGGCCTGAATTTGGAGTGAGCTGCACCTTTTTCACTATTGCGTTGTATTTATGAAGTGTTTGCAACTTTTTTCTATGTGAGAGTTCCCTATCCGACACTTTGTGATTTTGGCAAGAAAAGTAGGCGTGGCTGCTCGCGCAAAGATGTTCGCAAGAGTTATTATTTGCGCCTTTTTTAAAAAGGTGCAAAAATAGGCGCATAATCACTCCACTTTGAGAGACATGTAAAAAACAATGCAGACTACAGACCACAATTGCACAAGCATAAAAGATACACACAAAACTATGCAAAGCTAGTAGACTTAACATTTAAAAATTTTTCTAAACCATATTCAATTACTTGTGTCAAATCCTAAAATGCATAACCAACTCAAGTGGATAATTGTATGGCTGCAGGCTGCAAGAAGAATTCAGAGCAGAGGCATAGCTAGCAAGGGGGCAGAGGGTGCGGCGGACCTGACCTCTTAAGAATTGCTTTTTCTTTTTGATTTTGTGGGCAAAGTTTTCTCTGAGACTGAAAAATCAGAGGTGCTCTCTTCATTAGACAAGCTGAATGGATTTGAAGCCATCTTTGCAGATCCAGAGAAATCACTTGTTTCTGCTTCTTTAAATATCATTCTGTTCTGTGTCTGCGCCATTTTTATTATGTAGTTGCGCCTTTTTGATAAATTCGGCACTTTGCGAACACCTGTAAAAAAAAAAAAAAAAAAAAAGGCGCAACGCACATGGTGACATGTGCATTAAATTTATCTACAGCTTGCACCCGATTAGTAAATCATGTCAGAAATTGTAAGGGCGCACAAAAGGCGCAACTGTGCAAAATTTAGCCGAAAAGAGGCGCATTTGATAACCCCCAATGACTTGCAAATTCATGTAACAACTTTTCAAGCCTTTGGTTTAACACCTTGTTGCAACGTTCTAATGGATAAATCCATCAATGTGATTCTCTCAGCCATTGTTTCCTAGTGACAACTCTCAAGAGTTGTGTGCCAGGCAGAATAGACAGACAATATTAAATGCAATGAAACTGTCCAAATAACTTTATTGTTGGGGGTTCAAAGGTCAGACCTTTGCCAATATTAATTAATTAATTATTTATTTAATTATTCTAGTTACATACAGCTGGAGTTTGCCTTGACTGTTGCCATGTGGCTAACATTCTTTCACATTTGTAGCTAGCATACACAAGAAATGTCACTTGAGGATATAATTTTATTTTCTGTTTAGAAAATGTGAGGCTTACAGCTGGGGATTAATATTATTATAGTTGCCAAGAAAAAGTTCACATATTTTACGAAAAAGTAAAAAAAAAATAAAGGTTAAATTTGTCTTGATACATTATATTATGTCACAAGAACAGGTTCTATATATGAACAGATATGCTGAGCAGAAAATAGATGTGCAGGAATTTAGAGGCCCTTCTAGGGAAACTGCCAAGCAAACTATAACATATTTCACATTTCCTGCAGGAAAGGCTAAACATTAGGAGGAATCTGCAAGCTGTCTCTAGACAAATCCAAACTGCTGCATAAAACAGTTTTTAGTTCTTATTCTCACTGGACTTATTGTACTTATCTATGAACTAAAAACTACATTTAGGCTAAGGCCCCACATAGCGGGCTGCAGCAAAAAAAGCGCTGCGGGAAAAACCGTGGCAACGCATTGCGGTTTTTCCCACAGTGCATTTCACAGAAACGTTTTGCTTCCATTATACTTATAGGAAAACTGCCAGCTGCAAGTGCAACGGTTTTGGAAATCACAGAGTCTCTGCTGAGCATATTTTTCCGCAATGTGTGGATGGGATTCACAGGGACTGTAAAACGCCACGGTTTTTGCCATTGCGTTTCCGCTACGGACGAACCACAACGTTTATGCCACATGGAGCCCTGACCATAGGGTGGTTTCTCACATAACATTTTCAGGGAAAACACCATGTTTTTTTTTTTATGCAGTTTTCTTGGCTAGCGAAGAAAATGTGGCAAAAATGTTTCAGCGAGATGTTTGTTATAAATCAATAGGGAATTATCAAATTCACTACAAACTGTGGGGCGATTTATTAAAGTGGAAATGTCACCAAGTACAAAATGCTAAATAAAATACAGTGGGGAAAAAAAGTATTTAGTCAGCCACCAATTGTGCAAGTTCTCCCACTTAAAAAGATGAGGCCGGCCTGTAATTGTCATCATAGGTAGACCTCAACTATGAGAGACAAAATGAGAAAACAAATCCAGAAAATCACATTGCCTGATTTTTTAAGAATTTATTTGCAAATTATGGTGGAAAATAAGTATTTGGTCAATAACAAAAGTTCATCTTAATACTTTGTTATATATCATTTGTTGGCAATGACAGAGGTCAAACGTTTTCTGTAAGTCTTCACAAGGTTGACACACACTGTTGCTGGTATGTTGGCCCATTCCTCCATGCAGATCTCCTTTAGAGCAGTGATGTTTTTGGGCTGTCGCTGGGCAACACGGACTTTCAACTCCCTCCAAAGGTTTTCTATGGGGTTGAGATCTGGAGACTGGCTAGGCCACTCCAGGATCTTGAAATGCTTCTTACGAAGCCACTCCTTCCTTGCCCTGGCAGTGTGCTTGGGATCATTGTCGTGCTAAAAGACCCAGCCACGTTTCATCTTCAATGCCCTTGCTGATGGAAGTAGGTTTGCACTCAAAATCTCACGATACATGGCCCCATTTTTTCTTTCATGTACACGGATCAGTCGACCTGGTCCCTTTGCAGAGAAACAGTCCCAAAGCATGATGTTGCCACCCCCATGCTTCACAGTAGGCATGGTGTTCTTTGGATGCAACTCAGCATTCACTATCCTCCAAACACGATGAGTTGTGTTTCTACCAAACAGTTCTACTTTGGTAAAACTTCAGACGGGCCCGGATATGTACTGGCTTAAGCAGAGGGACACGTCTGGCACTGCAGGATCTGAGTCCTTGGCAGCGTAGTGTGTTACTGACGGTAGCCTTTGTTACGTTAGTCCCAGCTTTCTGCAGGTCATTCACTAGGTCCCCCCCCCCCATGTGGTTCTGGGATTTTTGCTCACCGTTCTTGTGATCATTTTGATCCCTCGGGGTGAGATCTTGCGTGGAGCCCCTGATCGAGGGAGATTATTAGTGGTCTTGTATGTCTTCCATTTTCTAATTATTGCTCCCACAGTTGATTTCTTCACACCAAACTGCTTGCCTATTGCAGATTCAGTCTTCCCAGCCTGGTGCAGGTCTACAATTTTGTTTCTGGTGTCCTTCCACAGCTCTTTGGACTTCACCATAGTGGAGTTTGGAGTGTGACTGTTTGAGGTTGTGGACAGGTGTCTTTTATACTGATAACAATTTCAAACAGGTGCCATTACTACAGATAATGAGTGGAGGACAGAGGAGCCTCTTAAAGAAGAAGTTACACGTCTGTGAGAGCCAGAAATCATGCTTGTTTGTAGGTGACCAAATACTTATTTCCCACCATAATTTGCAAATAAATTCTTTAAAAATCAGACAATGTGATTTTCTAGATATGTTTTCTCATTTTGTCTCTCATAGTTGAGGTCTACCTATGATCTCAATTATAGGCCTCTCTCATCTTTTTAAGTGGGAGAACTTGCACAATTGGTGGCTGACTAAATACTTTTTTCCCCACTGTACATCATTTGATTCTTGACGTTCCCCTGATCAATTTGGTGTTTTTCTGTTTAAAATCCATCCACCCTTTGAAAAGATAAAGCCCCTGAAAGAATCTGATTCTCCATTTGGGTAGGAACCTTTTGTTCGACTTTTTTACGGGCTTCGTTTTTATGGCGTTCACTGTGCAGCCAAAATGACAAGTCACCTTTATTCTATATTTTGGTATGATTCCAGGGATACCAAATTTCTATAGTTTTATTTACATTTTGGGGAATGTCTACTTGTAAGGGTCTTGCCAGACGTAGCAATACCCTCACACTACTGCAGGGGACTGGGAGGAAGGACAGAGACAAGTGAGCCCTAATCTCACCCCAGCCACTGTCCCTTCCTATTGCCTCAGTTTTCCCTAAACAGTAAAAGGACAACCTAAAGACGAGCCCTATCCTGAGTAAAGTGACAACACAGAACACAGACAGAACAAACGACAAAAAGGGAGGTCAGAAAGCCATGGGTTCGGTAACAGACGAGCACTGCAGTACAGAATCAAAATCCAAGAGAATAGTCAAAAGTCAAGGCCAGAGGTCAGGAATACAAATACAAGTAACAAAACAGCAAGGAATAATAGCCAGAACACAAGAAGCAATAACCAGCGCCAATGTGAGTGTGAGCAAAGAATAAATAGGAAGACAGAACCCTCCCCAGATTTGATAGGAGGAAAGGCTGTCAATCACACAGGCAAGGCAAAATTAACTATTAGTGGAGCAGAGGAAACAAAGATGCAGGAAACGGGTGTGTCAGAAATTCAATTACAGACAGGAGGTATTAGGACAGTGTTCAGACTCAGCAACAAGAAACCTACGCAAGGAATCAAACTGAGTACGCCTCCTTCGCCGCAGCATGCGAGCGGAGGGTGGCGCAGAGACCCGAACAGGCAGAGATGTTACACTACTGCTTTGATCACTTTTTATTCTAATTTTTATCAGAGACGAAACGTTATGACGTTCTCCGTACGGGAAAGATATTATATAAGTTTTTAGACTGGGCGTTTTCGTACACAAGAAAACGTATGTGTTTCACAGTAATTTTTTTTGTTTTATATGTATTCTAGGAAAAGGGGGGTGATTTGATTTAGGTTTTTTTTTGTGTTTTTAAAATATTTGTTAACACTTTTTTTACTCTATTTTATTAGCCCCCCTAGGGAGCTTGAACATGCAATGTTTTGATTGCAAGTACCACAGATTGCAATACAACTGTCATAGACCAGCTTCAATAGTAATATGCCAATGAAAAGCCTGGGAGCCTTCATAAGGTGACTGGCTGTTATAGGAACAGGTCGGCTCCTGCGACAGGAAAGGTACAGGGCTTTTTTTTTTAACTTTGGGGGGCCCTGGGAGGTAGCGGGGCCCAAATGCTGATATGCAAACAACACCATCATCTTCCAGTGGCAACCCCTATAATAACGCCTCCTTTCTGCCAACAAAGAAGTAATAACAAGCCCCATTTTACCACACACAATTCAAATTGAGCACCTTTGTACCACCTAATAGATTTTTGCACTCAGTCATCAGTTATTATCGCGCCTCCTTATAAATAATAATTCCTGCTTATAAATAATATTACACCTTTATCAGTAATAGCTCCCTTATAAATAGTGCCCTGTATCAGTAATATTCCCCCTTATCAGTAACAGTCACCCCGTAAAAATAATACTGCTCCCTTATTAATAATAGCCCTCATAAATAATAGTTACCCTTATAAATAAGTCCCCATTATCACTAATAGCCCCCTTTATAAATAAGCCCACTTAACAATTATACCCCCCTTATAAATAGTTCCCCTCTTATAAATAATAGCTCCCTCTTATAATGGATGCCTTATATATAATAGTTCCCCCCTTATAAATAATAGCCCGTCATATAAATAATAGTTCCACCTTATAATAGCCCCCTCATATTTAGGTTTCCCAATTATACAGTATATGGTAACCCACCCTTATATATAATAGTTCTCCGTTATACAGTGTTGGACTGAAGGGCCTTAGGCCCACCAAAGGAACTTGTTCTGGGGCCCCGCCCAATAGCTTCCTGCTAATAGCCTACACCACAGCTCCTTCACTGAAGTCTTACAAATGTGCTGACTATCTGGTGTTACTGAGTATGTTCCCAGTATAGTCTGATCCTATAGTACTGTGCAGGCCCCAATATCTCCATGGCCAGTTCATGCACAGTACTGTATGGGGAATGACATGGCCATGGAGCACTACACGTATGTGCAAGATTATAGTGAGGGAGCTGTGATACAGACATAGCACACAGGACTGCCAGCAGGAATTTTGAGCCCCCTCCCCCACAGTATAATGCTCCACATGGTATATAATGTTCCCCAGTATAAAATGCTCCCCTAAGCCCTCCACAGTTTCCCCACATGGTATATATGGCTCCACAGTGGACCCACACAGTATAAAATGCTCCCCTGAGCCCCCCATAGTGGCCCCACATGGTATATAAGGCTTCACACAGTATACTACCTCTTAGGCAGGGTTAACACTACCGTTGGATTCCGTTATGAAGGTGTCCGTTAACAAAAAAAAACCGGACACCTATCATAACAGACATTAACGGACACTAACTGATGTTAATGGATCAGTTAAAAAAAACGGACACATTAGCATCAGTTTGTCCATTTTTTAACACTTTCCGTTTTTTTTTTTTAATTTGTTTCTGCTTTCTGAGCATGCGCAGAAAAAAAAATGGACATAAATGTACATGGCTATCAGTTACTGTCCGTTAGAAGTCCGTTACCCATAGACTTCAATGTTAAAAAAATAACGGACACTTGCTGTCCATCAAGAATCCTTGGGTGTAAACGGACACAAAATAAAAACCCTTGACAGTTCAGCTAGTGTCCGATGCTAAAATCTTGTAAAGGACAAAAGCAATGGACACTTCTGACGGTCACCAATGGTAGTGTGAACGCCCCCTTAGTGGCCCCAAACAGTACAATATGCTCCCCAGCAGCCCCACACAATATAATATGCTCCATACAGTATAATATGCATCCCACAGTGCCCCCCCAGTATAATGTTCCACAGTGGCCTAACACAGTATAACATGCTCCACAATGGCCTCCACACATTACAATATACTGCCCAGAGGGGTTCCCCCATTATAATGCTCCACAGTGGTCCCCCACAGTATAATATGCTCCCCACAGTCCCCCCCAGTATAATGCTCTACAATGGCCCCACAGAGTATAATACGCTCCCGAGAAGCCCACACAGTATAATAAACTCCACAGTGTCTCCACACAGTATAACAGGCTCCCCACACTGCCCCTTCCCCCCCAGTATAAAGCTCCACAGTGGCTCATAGTATAATATGTTCCCCAGAGGGCCCCTGCTAGTATAATGCTCCACAGTGCTCCCCCCAGGATTTTGCTCCACAGTGGCCTCATGCAATATATAATGCTCCCCAGAGTGTCCTCCCAGTATAATGCTCCACAGTAGGCCCCACGCAGTATAATATACTACCCGGAGGGCCCCCTAGTATAATGCTCCTTAGTTCCCCCCCGAATAATGCCCCACAGTGGCGCCACGCAATAGAATATGATCTGCAGATGGCCCCCTCAGAATAATGCTCCACAGTGACCCCACACAGTATAACATGCTCCAGAATGGTCTCCACACAGTATAATATACTGCCCAGAGAGGTTTCCCCAGTATAATGCTCCACAGTATCCCGCACAGTATAATATGCTCTCCAGAGGGCCCCCCCCACAGTATAATGCTCCACAGTGCCCCCGCACAGTATAATATGCTCTCCAGAGGGACCCCCCAGTATAATTCTCCAAACTGGCCCCAGAGAATATAATATGCTCTGCAGAGCCCCCCCCCCACATTATAATGCTCCACAGAGGCCCCTTCCATTATAATATGTTATCCAGAGGGCCCCCCCCAGTTAAATGCTCCAGAGAGGCCCCACACAGTATAATATGCTATCCAGAGGGACCCCCACCCCCATTTTAATGCTCCACAGTGGCCCCACACAGTATAATATGCTATCCAAAAGGCCCCCTTCCCAGTATAATGCTCCACAGGGGCCCCACACAGTATAATAGGCTATCCAGAGGGCCCCCTCCCCAGTATAATGCTCCACTGGGGCCCCACACAGTATAATATGCTATCCAGAAGGGCCCCCCAGTATAATGCTCCACAGGGCCCCCACACAGTATAATAGGCTATCCAGAGGGCCCCCTCCCCAGTTTAATGCTCCACAGTGGCCCCACACAGCATAATATGCTATCCAAAGGGCCCCCTCCCCAGTATAATGCTCCACAGGGGCCCCACACAGAATAATAGGCTATCCAGAGGGTCCCCTCCCCAGTATAATGCTCCACAGGGGCCCCACACAGTATAATAGGCTATCCAGAAGGGCCCCCCAGTATAACGCTCCACAGTGGCCCTACAGACTCCCTTAGTATTATATTATACTCTGGGGTCTCTTCAGACCCCAGAGTATAATTATCGAAGGCCCTGGGGAGGTAAGGGAAAATAACAAACAGTTATACTCACCTTGCCTTACCTCTGCTGGGCCTCCTCGCGCTGCTCTGCTATCCCCACCGGTGCTGGCTTCCTCTTCTATGCGGCTGAAGTCACGCGTTGTGAACGTCACCGCTGAGGCCTGTGATTGGGCCTCAGCGGTTACGTGAGGCATGACCCACGTGACCGCTGAGGCCTGGCCTCAGCGGTGATGTCCGGAACGCCAGAAGATGACGTGATTGTCTGCAGACAGCTCCTGCTTCCCCACTGTATATTCAACTAATCTGGGTCCGACCGGGACAACAGGACAGCACCCAGAAGCATGGACTGTCCCGCTAAATCCAGGACGGTTGGAAGATATGGGGAAGGTAAAAGAGGCATGGTAACTTGACTGTGACATGGTGGGAACTATGGGCAGTATGTGAGAGAGGGGGGCTAATGGTAGATTATGTCAGAGGCAGAGGAGGAGAGGGAGGCTTATGACTGAAGAGTTAGGGTAAAAGAATAGGGGACAGAACTTTGATGACTTTGAGGTATATGGTAGCTCTCAATAAAATCTGCAGGCAGCAGAGACCACCCGTTATACACAGACCCAGTGGTTATGGCACTTGCTTAGGCAGTTTGGTGGCTCAGTGGTTGGCACTTTTGCCTTGCAATGCTGGAGTTTTAGGTTGATAGTAGTATAATGTTGTACAGTGTTAGCCATTGAAAGTAGTGTAAGAGTGAAGTAATCAGGCGATACCTTTTAGATGCTAACCGGGTATATTTGATAGTGAGCTTTCGGGAGTACTAGCTCCCTTTATCAGACATGGTGTTATACAAGAAACTGAAAATTCACAGATTTTTTTATACCCTAAAGACATGGACCTTCAAAGGAGTTTTAGGTTAAAATCCAACCAAAGACAACATGTGCAGGGATTTTGTTCTCCCGTAAGACATAGGGCATTTCTATTGTGAGTCCTACTTGGGACAGTAAGTGATAACAATATCTGTAAAGCACTGTGGAATATGTTGGAGCTATATGATCAAGCAAATAGTATTCAGTTACATAATTTTGAAATATTCATATCTATAAAGAATTCACTACGTGTTATAAGAAGTATACATCCTTAGGCTCTTTGCAGACGACTCTGCTGGCCGAGATTGAACGGCATGGGCGGCACACAGATGTCATCAATGAAAAGGAGCCGCGGAAGCATGGCCTCAAAACCGGACAGGAATAGGACCTGTCTTGAGTTTTGTGGCCCGGACATGGGACCGTGTAATTCACGGTCGTCTGTGTGTTCCGACAGAAAGGAATGGGTCAGTGTGCTATCTGGGAAAAACCCGGATAGCATACTGAACTACGCCACGGTCATCTGCAAGGGGCCTTATTCTGAAAGTCTAACATTTCCCATTAAAAGCCTTTCAAATCTAATGTCACCTTTGTGTAATAGTGCCAGTAAACCCTGACAATGGCAGTAATGTACACCGAAGACTCTCCTATTATTTGAATAGGAGAGCCTGCATGTGCTCCCTGTTCACTTCTGCAACTTCTGGTGCTCAGACGCTGCTAGAATAGCTGATCTGAAATCACTTTGTAATATTCATATCTCTAAAGAATTGTTATAATAATAAATGTGTTAAAGGGAGTATACGCCCTTATTTTGAAGGTCTAACATTTCCCATTAAAAGTCTAAAATTTCATATTTCCCATTTAAATATTGCAATAAAATGTTTAATGCTACTAGACAATGTGCTCACAGTGTGCAGCGTCAATTCTTCCACAAACCGCATGTGGAGTGACAGCTGCTAATACTCACTGGTATAACTGACACAAGCATGCACAGTGGGTGGTGTCTGCTGTTTGTGTGCACTAATATTTAGTACTCTAACTCAAGTCTAAAGTCACCTGTGTGCAATAGAGCCAGTAAACCCTGACAATGGCAGTATTGTACACTGAAGCCATTCATATAACAGATTCTTCATTTCATGATTCATTTATAGTTTTGCATGATATAAAGTTCCTTGTCTTCCTGTAACAAATATGTGCAGGCTGTTTGGCTATGAAATGGGTCAGCCAGTGTCGCACCCGCCCCTTGGTACTAACTGCCAAGCCACACCTCTCCCTCATCATGCAGCTGTCTTTTCTGCTTGTATTCCTTTCTGAAAGGCGGCAAGATTTGAACACAAATCTCCTCGATGACATACACATCCAGAAACTGGGCTGAACTCCAAGACTTTCAAATGTAAACTCCTTCATATAAAAGAATACAGGGGGTTGTAGTGTTCATTCTCTGGACACTTATATGCAGCAGGTTGGCTGCTCAGAGTTTATAGAAAGCCCAGTTTTATGCAGCAGAATTTTGGAAAAATCCTCAGTGACAACACAGCAAAACTTTGATTGATGCTGTCAATATTTTAATGGAATATGAGGGGTGCAATGATTGCAATCTGGGGTCCTAGGTTCAAATCTGACCAAGAACAACATCTGCATGTAGTTTGTATGTTCTCCCCGTGTTTTTGTGGGTTTCCTACCACACTCTAAAGACATACTTATAGCAATGTAGATTGTGAGCCCTATATAGGACATTGATTAGCAATGTCTGTAAAGCGCTATACAGGTAAGCAAAATAAATAAATACTGAATTTCTGCAAGACGTAACACTTTGCAAGCTAATTATGCATGAAATCGCAACTAAATATTTACTGTGGGGAAAATCCTAAATCCTTATCAAATCATGACATCACCATCGTCTAAAACAAAATAAGGTTAGTCTTATTTGTTAACAAATAGAAACAAACACACATAGCATGCAAGCTATAGTGTGTCTGCCCACAGACTTCCAATAGACACAGATTTGTATACCTTACTAGTCACATGATTTTATGGATTAGCTTTTCCACAATATACTGAAAAATATGCTGACATTATATAACATATATCAAACAAGAGACGCACAAAACTTCAGAGGAATAGTGTAACTTATTCATTAGCTATCTTATCTTTTTATAAACAATAACTATGTGAGATATATATACAGTATACAGTACAGACCAAAAGTTTGGACACAGCTTCTCATTCCAAGAGTTTTCTGTATTTTCATGACTATAAAAATGGTAGATTCACACTGAAGGCATCAAAACTATGAATTAACACATGTGGAATTATATACTTAACAAAAAAGTGTGAAACAACTGAAAATATGTCTTATATTCTAGGTTCTTCAAAGTAGCCACCTTTTGCTTTGATTACTGCTTTGCACACTCTTGGCATTCTCTTGATGAGCTTCAAGAGGTAGTCACCTGAAATGGTCTTCCAACAGTCTTGAAGGAGTTCCCAGAGATGCTTAGCACTTGTTGGCCCTTTTGCCTTCGCTCTGCGGTCCAGCTCACCCCAAACCATCTCGATTGGGTTCAGGTCTGGTGACTGTGGAGGCCAGGTCATCTGGCGTAGCACCACATCACTCTCCTTCTTAGTCAAATAGCCCTTACACAGTCTGGAGGTGTGTTTGGGGTCATTGTCCTGTTGAAAAATAAATGATGGTCCAACTAAACGCAAACCGGATATAATAGCATGCTGGTTCAGTATTCCTTCAATTTTGAATAAATCCCCAACAGTGTCACCAGCAAAGCACCATCACACCTCCTCCTCCATGCTTCACGGTGGGAACCAGGCATGTAGAGTCCATTCGTTCACCTTTTCTGCGTCGCACAAAGACACGGTGGTTGGAATCAAAGATCTCAAATTTGGACTCATCAGACCAAAGCACAGATTTCCACAGGTCTAATGTCCATTCCTTGTGTTCTTTAGCCCCAAACAAGTCTCTTCTGCTTGTTGCCTGTCCTTAGCAGTGGATTCCTAGCAGCTATTTTACCATGAAGGCCTGCTGCACACAGTCTCCTCTTAACAGTTGTTGTAGAGATGTGTCTGCTGCTGGAACTCTGTGTGGCACTGACCTGGTCTCTAATCTGAGCTGCTGTTAACCTGCGATTTCTGAGGCTGGTGACTCGGATGAACTTATCCTCCGCAGCATAGGTGACTCTTGGTCTTCCTTTCCTGGGGCGGTCTTCATGTGAGCCAGTTTCTTTGTAGCGCTTGATGGTTTTGGCCACTGTACTTGGGGACACTTTCAAAGTTTTCCCAATTTTTTGGACTGACTGACCTACATTTCTTAAAGTAATGATGGCCACTCGTTTTTCTTTACTTAGCTGCTTTTTTCTTGCCATAATACAAATTCTAACACTCCATTCAGTAGGACTATCAGCTGTGTATCCACCTGACTTCTGAACAACACAACTGATGGTCCCAACCCCATTTATAAGGCACGAAATCCCACTTATTAAACCTGACAGGGCACACCTGTGAAGTGAAAACCATTTCAGGTGACTACCTCTTGAAGCTCATCAAGAGAATGCCAAGAGTGTGCAAAGCAGTAATCAAAGCAAAAGGTGGCTACTTTGAAGAACCTAGAATATAAGACATATTTTCAGTTGTTTCACACTTTTTTGTTAAGTATATAATTCCACATGTGTGAATTCATAGTTTTGATGCCTTCAGTGTGAATCTACAATTTTTATAGTCATGAAAATACAGAAAACTCTTGGAATGAGAAGATGTGTCCAAACTTTTGGTCTGTACTGTATATGTATATATATATATATATATATATATATATATATATATATATATAGCTCCCAACCGTCCCGCATCTGGCGGGACAGTCCCGATTTCACACCGCTGTCTGGCATAGCTTACAGTTTGTCCCGCTATGCCCCTGAAGTGTTTTGCTGTTAACAAACTTTATTAGGGTAGGGTAAAGGCTAAATGGTAGATGCTAAATCCTAGTGAGCTAAAGGACGTTTGATGACGTCATGACCATGTGATCAGACTCTTGTGTGGGCGGAGCTATTCTGAATACTGCGGGACAGTGTGATGTTACACAGAGGAAGCTGCTGAGAACGAGAGTGATCGAAGATGAGGAGAGAAGAGAACATGTGTGAGCAAGAGGGGGGAACTGGGGGCAGATGTAGGGGGCAGTTAAACTGAAGGCAGATGTAGGGGGCAATTAAACTGAAGGCAGATGAAGGGGGCATTAAGCTGGTGGCAGATGAAGGGGGGCATTAAGATGGTGGCAGATGAAGGGGGGCATTAAGATGGTGGCAGATGAAGGGGGACATTAAGCTGGTGGCAGAAGAAGGGGGACATTAAGATGGTGGCAGATGAAGGGGGGCATTAAACTAGGGGCAGATGAAGGAGGCATTAAGCTGGTGGCAGATGAAGGGGGGATATTAAGATGGTGGCAGATGAAGGGGGACATTAAATTGGTAGTAGATGGAGGGGACAATTAAACTGGTGGCAGATGAAGGGGGGCATTAAACTGGGGGCAGATGGAGGGTGACATTAAACTAGGGGCAACTGAAGGAGGACATTAAACCGTGGGGAGTAGCTGGAGGGGGACATGTCTGCCTCTAGTTGCCCCCAGTTTAATGTCCCCCTCCAAATACCCCCACTGTTTAATGTCACGCTCCAGTTGCCCCAATTTAATGTCCCCCTCTAGTTTCCGCCAGTTTAAACTGGGGCATGAGGAGAGGGACTTAATACTGTGGGGCAATTGGAGGGGAACATTATAATGTGGGGATCTTAAGTTCCCGGCTTATAAAACCATTTTTTTGCTAGCCATCACCTTAGCAAAGAGAGTTGGTGACTTGCAGGCCCTTTCCTCCAAAGAGCCATATCTTTTATTCTTTTCAGGTTCAACTCAAATTCCTTCCTGGGTTCAACCCTAAGGTGCCCTCCCGGGCCAATATCAACCAGGTGATTTCATTACCAGTTTTTATCCCAACTTCATCATCATCTGAGGAGGAAAGGCTTCATACTCTGGACATAGTAAGATGTCTCCAGATCTATCTTCTTCGCACACGGCCCTTCAGAAGATCCCAGAACCTTCTGGTTACTGTATATGGTAGACGCAAAGGTTTCAAAGCTTCCAAACCTTCCTTATCAAGGTGGATCAAGTAAGCAATTAAAACTACTTTTTGCTCTCAGGGGTTAATACCCCCGAATTCATCACAGCTCTTTCAACTAGAGCTGTATCGACCTCCTGGGCCGAGAGTCGTTCATTGTCTCTGGATCAAATTTGTGCAGCTGCTGCTTGGTCCTCTTGGTCCTTTGACTTCTGTCAAACACTACAGGCTAGATGTCCGGAGTTCAGAGGCTGCCGCCTTTGGACGTTCAGTCCTAAGCATTGTAGAGTGAGGAAACCCTCCCTAGGGAATCTACTTCCTACATCCCCATATTGTGCTGCTGTAGGACGTAAGGGAATTGTTGATTATAATGTTAATCTGTTTCCCTTAGTCCTAACAGCAGCACAAGCTTCCCCCCCCATGATATAGCATTGTTTTTCTTTATAGAGGGGTAGAGATCTCTCTTGCCCTCTTATAGGGCAGTATAGTCACGCATTAATTATGCTAATTAAAAAGTTCCGCCTGTCCTGCCAGCACACAGGGGCAGAAATACCCCATATTGTGCTTCTGTTAGGACTAAGGGAAAAGAGATTAACATTATAACCTTATAATCAACAATTCCTCTTTTGCTTGGACAACCCACACTCAATTTGGAATTTAGATTGTGTGACCCTATAGGCACAGACACCAAATGTCTGAAAATAATCTAAGTATACTGTGGATTGTTGCTGCCAGATAGCACACAGTATAATGTACCATAGTGGCCCCGAGTATAATAATAGCAGTTTCAGTTTGGACGTATTTGGTCCAAACGGAACCACCAGGCGAACCTCGCGAGATCTCATGGGGATTGCCCAACAAATAACCTTGACATGGGCTTGCGGCCTTACTCACCGATCCCCACTCCTGCTCATGGTCGCCTTCAGCCCTATTTATTTACTGATCTCCATTACTGCTCATGGCCACCGCCGTTTCCCCTCAGCCCTCCAGGGGGCCCCGTGCGTCTCATATCAGTGTCATGATATGGGACACGCGGGGCCCCCTGGAGGGCAGAAGGGGAAATGGAGGCAGCCATGAGCAGTAATGGGGATCAGTAAGTAAATAGGGTCTATTGCCTGCTGGGGTTACTCCCCTATGAAAAAAAAAAAAAGCAGCAGATGCCCACCAGTTACGCCACTGCAGACAAGTCAACAGAGGTGACAGGTACTCTTTTAGGTTGAGGCAGAAACGCACTTATTTTTGTTGCAGATTTTGCTGCGTGTTTTTTGACCCAAAGCCAAGAATGGCTACAAAAGGAATAGGAAATATATAGGACGTTCTTATACTTCTACCTTCTGCTCAATCCACTCCTAGTTTTGCTTCAAAAAACCACAGCAAAATCTGCAATAAAAAAGAGCTGCGTTTCCACAACGTGGGACCTCAGCCTTAAAGTGGCTGTCTGCTTTATAATCTTTATTACTTTTTAAATTTATTAGTTTATATAATAAGAAAACATGCATTTTTTTTTTAATATACATGTATTTAAAATTCTGTTCAGTTGGTAACCCCTGTCTCTACACTGTACAATGGTATAACCCATGGACCAGTCAGTCTTGTGTAACATATTCATGAACTAACTGTATAGGACTAAATATGGCATCTGTCATGTCACTCACACATACAGGTTCATCTCAATAAATTAGAATATTTTTGAAACGTTCATTCATTTCAGTAATTCAATTCATAATCAGCAGTCTTCCATGATTTGTGTGTCCTACTGAACCAGACTGACGGACCATTTAAAGGCTTAGGAAACCTTGGCAGGTGACACACTGAATTTACAATACTGAACTTTTTTACAATATTCTAATTTTCTTAGATTTGGGTTTTCAATACCTGTAATCCATAATCAACATTTACAGAAATAAAACACTTGAAATAGAACACTCTGTGTGTAAAGAATCTAGAAAATATAGGAGGTCACTTTTTTAATTTAATTACTGAAATAAATACAAATTTCAAAGATATTCAAATTTATTGAGATGCACCTGTACATCATACTCATCATCCTCATGTGACTGTTACCATTGAGTTAGGAGCAGTGTTACCTGACATCCATCAACTGTGGTTTGAATTCACATGCATATCATAACATTACTGCCTGTCTATAAGTGATATTTAAAATAAAAAATACAATTAACAGTAAACAAACACACAACTCTCTTTAGGTTATACTGTTAGTTTGTTAATATAGTTAGGGGGTTTTCACACTACCTTTGGTGACCGTCAGTAGTGTCCATTGCTATTGTCCATTACAAGATTTTAGCAACAGACACTAGCTGAACCGTCAGAATTTCAATGGGATTTTATCTTGTGTCCGTTAGTGTCCGTTTACACCAAATCCGTCACAAGTACGTTTTTTTTGGTAGACAAAAAATCCTACATGCAGGACTTTTGTGTCCGTTAAAAAAAACGGTTTCATGATGGATGTCAAGTGTCTGTTATTTTTTAACATTAAAGTCTATGGGTAACGGACGGATGTCTGTTGCTGTCTGTTATTACTGTCCGTTTTTTTCTGCGTATGCTCAGAAAGCAAAAAAAATAAAAAAAATAAAAAAAATCGACAATAAAAAAAACGGACACTAATATGCCCGTTTTTTTAACTGATCCAACGGACACATTAACTTTAGTTAGTGTCCTTATTGTCTGTTATGATAGTGTCTTTTTTTTTTTTTTTTTTTACAAACGGACACTATCATAATGGACAGCCAACGGTAGTGTGAACCCTGCCTTAACTGTTAAATGAAAAACAACAGAGGTAGGAGATAGGAATGTTGGAGCTGCTTCACAAACTGACAGACATGACAGGATGTTGCAGTAATAATGTATATACTCTGACAGACACGACAAGGTGCTGTAGTATACTGTATATAAACCAAATGTGAGGGGTGTACTTTTGTGAGATAGTGTGTGTGTGTGTTATATATATATATATATATATATATATATATATATATATATATATACACACACATACAGGACGGTGCTGCCATGGGTTTTGGAAAATCCAATTACCGGTAAGTAATTATCAGCAATCACCCACGACAGCAGAGAGAGAGTAAAGTAGGAGAATCAGGGAGGAACCACCACTTGCAAAACTTATCTACCAAAAGAGATCAGCGGAAACCCCAAAGTCCAACATATAGTGGCGAAAAAAGGTAGAAGGTGAAGACCAAGTTGCTGATTTACAGATAGATTCTATGGAAGTGGCAGCTCTCTCAGCCCAGAAAGTGGCAACCTCACTACTTGAATGCGCCTTGAGGGGGTGGGCTGAGTTAGGTACTGTAGGTAGGGCAAGTAGTCCGTGGGCTAGCTAGGGAAACAGGAAGGGAGTGAGAGGGGGATCATGGTAGTTGTAGGCTAAGACAGCAGGAAGCTACCCATGTAAACAAATGCAGACGATGCCAGGAGCTCTCAGAGAAACCCAGAAATCACTCAAAACACTGCTAAAGGTATCATTGTGCAATTATTAACCCATTAATAGCACTAAAATACCTTTTTTTTTTTACACCCTTTAACCAGGTGTACCAGGCTGTCCTCCGCCAAAAGTGGGCAATTAGAATGATTCTCCATGATCTTCCACAGAATTGCTGGAATGAGAAAGAAGGGCGGAAAAGCGTAAGTTAGTTTGAAATCCCACCTGTGGGACAGAGCGAACACCCCAAAAGGGGATTCCCCCAGGTTTATGACAAAAATATTTGTCACTTTCCTGTTTGACTGACTGGCAAAAAGATCTATCTCCAGGACCCCACAAGCCCTGGTGATGAAAATGATGAATGGGTTAAATTCCCATTTGATCTGCCTCAAGCTGTGAGGACTCAAAAATAACTGCCCTGAAATTGTCCATCCCCTTGATATGCAGGGCGGACAGAGAGAGAACCACTGGTTCTGACAGCTGTAGAATCTGGGTCATGATTTTCATAAAGGGAAGGGTTTCTCCTCCTGATTCGAGGTAGCCAGGATTTCCCTCTGAAGGTCCCGGGAGTGGCTCTGAGCCCAAGGTACTGCTGGAATACAAGCAGTGAGAGACCCCAGAATGGACATAGCTTTTCTTATAGCCTGGGGACTGATGAGACCCTGGGCTGCCAAAAATACATATTGGCATGTCCCGAACACGCCGAGGAGGGCCAAAGAGGGAACAGTATGGAAGCGGATACCCATTAGATGCTTGACCGTGGCATCTAAGGGGTAAACACCCACGATTGGGTGATACAGCTGATACCTGTTACCAATGGCATCCGGTCTGCTCCTAATCAGGTGTCATCTTTAGGATGAAAATACTCGTCCAAAGGCGACAAGTGCCCACTGCTTAGGATGAGCATTCTCGTCTTCCGTCCTCAAGAGGTTAAAACCCACAGTGCAAAACACTTTGCACTGCTTTTTTTTTTTTTTTTTTTGTTGGTGCAGTGTGTGGATAGGATTGTTTTCAACCTAATTTCTTACCTTGCTAGTTTACATCCCAGCTGGTTATTTGCTGATGACTAACCTGATGCAAAATTAAAGGGGTTGTGCAGTTTTAGACCAATATTTTAAGACAAATGTTACTGTTTGTATAATTAAAAGTTATACAGCTTTCCAATGTACTTTCTGTACCAATTCCTCACGGTTTTCTAGATCTCTGCTTGCTGTCATTCATTCTGCTTACTGCCAGTGGATAAAGATCAGTCCATGGTCATGTGATGGACACAGGTGCACAGCTCCTTACCAAGCAGATGTCTGATTACTGTGGCTATAAGGAGCTGTGTCCATCACATGACCATGGACTGATCTTTATCCAGAGTAAGAGAGTAAGAGTAAGCAGAATGAATGACAGCAAGCAGAGATCTAGAAAACCGTGAGGAATTGGTACAGAAAGTACATTGGAAAGCTGTATAACTTTTAATTATACAAACAGTAACATTTGTCTTTAAATATTGGTCTAAAACTGTACAACCCCTTTAAACTCTGTGTCTCTGGCCTTAGTGCTTTTTGACTCACACAGGTGCAAAATGCAGGTACAAAAAAATTATATATGCAATTCATTTGCAACATTTATGACGCTGACAGCTTTCTGCCTAAAATGGCCGCGTTCTATTTTTTACGGGACTATATTTCCCATGTTTCCACACTGGCTAGGTTTGGACACCATCTTGAAACATGGTATAGCCTTTGCCGTCGCAGCCATTTGCTAGGTAATCGTAGATACGCTTTACCCTACTAGACATGGCCACATCGGAATCCTAAGCTTCTGATGACGTCACACGCTGTCTCTCCTGCCATTGGTAGGAATCTTTTACTCCCGCCATTCAATGAAAAGTGACCGTTGCCTGAGGAGAAGGGATCCGTGAAGCGAGTGTTGAGGTACTCTCTATTTCAGTAGCGGGACCCTTGGAATTGTGGCATGGCTACCTCTACTCCTAGCCGCGTGCAGTCCCCAGCACGCGGAGCTTCCACGCCGCTCTCTCCAACTCGCATTACCCGACTACAGGAGAAAGAGGAGCTGCGGCAACTCAATGACCGCCTGGCCGTCTACATAGACCGGGTGCGATCCCTGGAGCTGGAGAATGACCGTCTCATGCTGAAGGTTTCTGAGAAGGAGGAGGTCACTACCAGGGAGGTGAGTGTGAAGGACGCCAGGTTGTGGTGCTGAGGGCAGGCTGGAGCGGGCAGGGGATTTACAGCCTTTTGTCAGCTCTCCTCCAGCTAGCTGAGGAGCCTGGGTGTTCATTCATAGGCTGGCCACATTTCGCGCAATGCTCTTTTGCTGGCCGCTCATTCATTAGCACTGGCAGTCTACATGTCACTTAGTGTGGGGATAGTGACACTTGACACTTCTACCTGTCATCCTTGTCTCGGTCCTGGCATCACCTCAAGTTTGGTGCTGGTAATGGCACCGGCCCACCGTCTACAACGTTGACTCGCTCGGTTTGAGGATACTTGGCTGAAGTTGTTAGAACTGCAGTCCTGGGCTCCTACGTCTAGCCCGGGAACTCCACGCTTTTAGCGTGGGATAGGTTTGTTTTTTTTTCCCCTCTGCGCTTTTCATGTAGGATTTTCTATGATATTACCAAGGTCTGTGGATTAGGAGAACACTTTGTGTAAAGTAACATGTAGTTTATGGACTGTTTAGGTGTTAGACGGTGGGGCAAGGAGTTTGCTTGTCCCGGCACTGTCTGCTTGTTACCCCAAGGCTTCGTCCACACACAAGGTTTTTCATGGAATTTTTTTTTTTTTTTTTTTTTTAAATTCAAGTTAAAACGTTACAATATGGTTGAGAATATTCCTTAGTCGAAACTGCAAACTTAGTTACAAAATAAGTGGAAAAACTGGTCCATTACAGTAAGAGGTTTGCAATTCACATTAAGTTGTAGACAGTATGTACTAGCTATATTAACATATCAGACAAGTAATTGGAATAAAGTCTAAAATGTCTAAAGGTAGCAAATAGCACCCCAAATCCCTCCCTTATCCCTTTGTTTACCTTTCACGATCTGACCCCAATGCCTAATCATTGTTTTATTACCTTCATGGAAGTTTTAATTGGGTTTCACTTATGAATCTGCTGCATTGAGTTTGGATTTTTATTTTTCACACTAGGGTATGAGTTTTTTTTCTCCTTTAAATTAGACTTTTCTATAGAAGTTTAAAAATGCATATTTAGACTAAGGCCCACGTTGTGGAAATGCAACACTTTTTGCTGAAACTTTTTGAGCCAAAGCGAGGAGTGGATTGAGCAGAACGTAGAATTATAAGTATTTCCCATTCCTTTTGTAGACATTCTTGGGTTTGGCTAAAAAAACAAAACTAAGGCCCCATGTAGCGAGCCGAAGCCAAAAAAACCAAAACGCTGCAGAGAAAAAATGGCGGAAACGCATTTTTATTTTTTTTTTCTGCAGGTTTTTGACAGTCTACAATGCTCTGAAGACTTTCTGCCCCTGTTATACTTAAACTGAAAACTCCAGTGTTTCTGCAGGTATAATTGACATGCTGTGACGTTTAAAAATGTTTTTGAAATCACATCTTTTCCATTGCATTTTTTTTTTTTTCCTAGAATGTGTGAATGGGATTAGCCATGGGCAAAACTCAGTTTTTGCAATGTGGGGCCCCAGCCTAAAGGGGTTTTCCAGCCACAGCAAGTGTTTGCACTTTCCAACCAGCCACTCCATTCAAAACTGGGGAGCAAACCACCCCTGTTCTTGAGATCTGTGATCTCGGAAGGCGGGAAGCAGTTAAAGGTGGATTCCTATTTCCAAGATAATTATTTAAACTTGTAGCTAAGCTAACTGAAGTATTTTTACTCAATACACTGCTTTATCTATCTTACTCTTTGCCAGATACAGCTGAATATGTCCTCAGTGTTTATAACTTGTTGCCTAGGTTTTAGACCACTATCTAGCTGTTCCCTGTGATTTGACAGCTAATGGCTCTGGAACATGCATTTCTCTGCTCAGCCCTCTTATGAGCTAAAACAGGGCTTGATCAGTGATTCTGTTATTTGTGTATGTAAATCTCAAGCACGCTGCTGGCCTGAGATGAAAACCATGAAGTGGACAGGAGTAAAGTTGAAACACTGAGATTAGGATCAAGCTAGCACCGTGCTCTGTCATTCGGGTGTGAGGGATCCGAGCAATGGAGAGCTGGTTATACACACACTGGTGGGCCCCACTGACTATAATGGTGCCTACCGATTCAAAATTGAAAGCGTTGAGATAAGTCCTTTGTGCAGGATTTTTTTTTTTTCTCTGCCAATTTTCAGCGCTCTTTGCGATGCAGATGGGGAAACCACCTTCAGGGGGTTGTGGTGTCTTACCTTACAGGCCATGAGGTAGGGCTGGGCAATTTGGAGTTTTACCTCGATGATGATTATTTACTTCACACCCCTCTTCTTACAGTATTGTTGTGTGTTCAGGCTGAACGGAACTGTTATACTCTGGAGTCTCTTCAGACCCCAGGGGAGGTGATCAAACTCTTGGTCCCTTGCGTGACTTCTTACTGTCTCCCGACTTGGGCCTCTGCTGATTTAAACAGTTTTTGGTTTTTAGTTGAAAACTTGCACATATTGTAATAACCAAACCAAAATAACCGACGTGAACAAATCATCGGTTTCCGGTTGTGAAGGATCCGGGTTTACCAGGGACCGCACCTGGCCTTACCTACGATCACTTCGATTACCTCACACCCACTTTGCGTGAGTGAGGCGGGTCAACAGAGGGTAGTACGCAAACGAGCCTTCTAAATTTTATATATTTATTAACCCCTAAATGGGTCGATACTAGACACTCAACACATACATAGAATACATGCAGCGGTTAACAAGCAGATACAAGTGAAAATAACATAACACGGTACATAAATAAAAATGGGGATAAAAGAAAGAAAAGAATATATATTACCAACACCAGCTTGTACAGGTTATCTCTGGCTTCCAATGATTACCAGGGCACTTTCTTATGGGACGACTGGCAGCACAGCACTTTAACCAGGTCAAATGGCAGAAGCCATCTGGAGCAGGCAGTTAGTCCATTTCTCTGAGCCCATGTGGTAGGCTCAGAGCAGTCTTGGCAAAGCATGTGTTGCTTACATGCAGTGGCACCTCGGTTAGGTCCACAACAAGGCCTCAAGCCTAACTGCTTAGGCAGCATGGCAGCCACATGTTGGTCACATGGCTTCCCCCACAGCTTGCCTCCAAGAAGCGTGCATCTCCAAATTCAGACAACAGACACTGGTTCAGCCTGGGCGGAGCCTTTTTGTCTCCCCTGGTCTCCTCCCTGAGTGAGGTCACCAGGGGGAGGAACCCCCGCCCCCCTCTCTACACCTCTCAGAATAACTTTTCAGTATAAGTCTATGCCTGATGTTTATAGAGTCTGGCTGGTAGTATAATGGGGTTCCTGGCGAGATCCCCAATACATAGACTCCAAGTTTGACACTCCAGCTCCCTTTGGGTAAGGAGATCAGTGCCTGGATCTCTTCTGGGCTTTGAACTGTAACATGTGTATATTCTGAGCGTGCGCCTTGACTGGACGCATCTGGGGCATTTATCGGGGCGACTATAAGATGTTCCCCAGGCCAGATATTGTCATAAAACCATAACTCCCCAGAACTAGCACTGGCATCACTGGGTCTCTCAGGGATATGCGGATCGTTTGCATAAAGCATCCTGTCTAAATGAACCCCCGCTGGGTTAGTGAGGATGGCAGTCTTATGCAGATGAAGGCTTTTGACCAAATGGCTGATTGCTTCAGGGACAGGACAATAGACCTGAACTAGAGAGTAGTTTGACCACTTTCCAGGTGCTCTGCTAAGCCTGATTCTAGGCACCAACCCCCGCTGTGCAGTACTATAGAGGGATATTGATATTCCAAGACTATCCCTGCACCTCATATCATCACACCGGTATTTTTAAATCAATCTCCCAACCCTACGTTTTCACGGATGAATGCACTGCTGATGTGTGAATGTAGCCTTACCCTGAAGCACTCCGCACAGTTTATCCCTATGCCGCCTGTTGATTTTTTTTTCCTTCTGAGCCCTACAGTGTGTCCAGGCATCAGATAATAGCCACATGTTAGGAACTGCTGTATCCATGAGAATCTATTTATTTTTGATTTTAAAGTACAACTTGAAAACAAACTACAGCAGAACAGTCACCAACCAACCAGTAGGTTTTTTTTTTGATTTGTGAATCTCTGACCATATTTGCTTACTCTGCTTCTCTAACATGCTCTTTATACTTGGTCATACAACTTGAATTGACTCTCGTTTTTCATTAGTACCACTTACTTTTCCAGCCTTATGTTAACCCTTCCCAACTCTTGAGATGTTTGTCATAAATTTCTAAATGAGTTAATTTTTTTTAAAGGAAAGAACTTTGTCAACTTCTGATACATTCCATTGTGAGTCAAATATGGTTAAATGAGATTTCCCAATAATCGCATTCTTGTTTTCTGTGTTTGGGGTGAAAAAAATGGTTTAAATTTAAATACGTTAATTGAAAAACCTATGAATTCAAAGTAGTCACCCGTAGACGAATTCCTTAGGTCTAGTTTCCAGAACTGGGTCTTTTTTTCTTTTTTTCCCTTTTTTTTTTTTTTTGGGGGGGGGGGGGTTCAATTGTTCTGGTACCTTTTGGGGTTCTGCATACGGACATGGTATCTGAAAAATATCCGAATGCAATGACTGTACCAAACCAGGAGCCACTTCCATCTCAAATAAAAATAAACAAACCAAACCTAGACAAATTGAGTACCACTGTCCAAAAATGCCTGAACTATAGCCATATAAAAAATGTTTCCCATATAGTGAATGCTGCAGCAGGAAAAATCTACCGTAAGCCATTACCCAAAATGGTATAGATACGAAATACATCTGGTGCTGCAAAAAAAAAAAAAAAAAAAACACCCGAAAACCTACTTCTGATACAAAAGTGAGGGTTGTCAGAATATGGTGACTCAGATGGGGTCAGCTGAAACCAGCTTCCTTTACTTCTGGGTGCAGTGTGTCATCATCAGACATGGACAGAGCTGAGCAGCAGATAGTAAAGCCCATTGATGGAAAGCAGCGCCCTTAAAGCCCTGCTCATTTGCATAAGGATAAAAGGATGATTTTTTTTTTTTTTTAAGAATGTAGCTGAGGTCCTGAATAAGAAATACATCATTGTAAACTGTGCTGGCAGCCCTGCAAGGTACTGTGATTAGTTTTTATTTGTTTTGATTGAGCCATATGAGGGCTTAATGTTTGTGGGACGAATTGTTCTTCGTAATGGTGCTATTTATTATTCTGTAGAATGTACTGGGAAGCTGGAAAATTTTTGAATGAGGGTGGAATTAGAGAAAAAGTGCACTTGTGCAACTTTCTTGCGGGCTTCATTTTTACAGTGTTCACTTGGCAGCCAAAATGACATGTACCTGTATTCTACGTTTTGGTACGATTCCGGGGAAATTTATACACACTACACACTTCAACCCTTTCTCGACATCCGCTGCAATGGGACAGGCCTGGGATCCTTCAAAAGGTTCCCAGCTATCATAATAACGGGACAGTGTAGGCACTGAACACGGGCATTAGTACCGGGTCTCTGTTGTATAATAATTATATACCATATTTAATACCTGACATCCGCCGTACTAATGTAAGATATTGAAACATAACAAACTGTATAAATTTGTGTCTCTATAATCATAATGACCACCAAGAACATAGGAAACATTTTTGAGGCTCATTTTAAAGTAGTGAAAATAAAATCCATATGGTAAAGGTGCAAATTCATTTTTATTTTTAATACCCTCATTCAGAATTTTTTTTTCTCCCAGTAAACTAAGGAATGTGAAATTGTACATCTGTGAAGTACAGTCTGTCCCACAAAAAAAAGTTCTCATACAGCACTGTGAATCTAAAAATAAAGTTATGGCTTTTGGAAGGTACGGGAAAAGAAAACATTGCAGAGGGAAAGGGTTAAAATGGCAAACATTTGACACAATTGTAAATTTCACCTCCATTTTGCTTTCATTCCTGTAGAACATCTAAAGGGTTAATAGTTCCTAAACACTGTTCAATGATTTGAAGTGTACAGTTTCTAAAATTGGGGGTTTTTATGGGGTGGGGGGGTTCTATGATATAGGACAGTGATGGCGAACCTTTTAGAGACCGAGTGCCCAAACTGCAACCCAAAGCCCACTAAATTATCGCAAAGTGCCAACAAGGCAATTTCACCTTAAATTAACCTGCCTCCCCAGCATCCCCCCTCTTGCTCACAAGCAGCCAGCACCCCCATTCCCCCCTCTTGCAAGCAGCCTACATCCCACATCTCTCCCCCCCCACACTACACCCTGGACCCCACACTACACTCTGCACCTCTGCACCCCCCACTACACCCTGCACCTCTGCACCCCCCACTACACCCTGCATCTCTGCACCCCCCACTACACCCTGCATCTCTGCACCCCCCACTACACCCTGCATCTCTGCACCCCCCACTACACCCTGCATCTCTGCACCCCCCACTACACCCTGCATCTCTGCACCCCCCACTACACCCTGCATCTCTGCACCCCCCACTACACCCTGAATCTCTGCACCCCCCCACTACACCCTGCATCTCTGCACCCCCCACTACACCCTGCATCTCTGCACCCCCCACTACACCCTGCATCTCTACCCCCACACTACACCCTGCATCTCCCCCAACACTACACCCTGCACCCCACATCTCTAACCCCCACACTGCACCCTACATACTGCACCCCACATTCTCCTCCCCCACACTACACCCTGCAACCCCACACATCTCTCCCCCCACACTACACCCTGCATCCCACATCTCTAACCCCCACACTACACCATACATCTCTATACCCCACACTACACCCTGCATCTCTCCCCCCACACTACACCCTGAGCCCCACATCTCTCCATGTTCCTCCACTGTTCGGGATACTTCTCTTCATGTGGAAGGACCTTCAAGTAAAGACACGCCTACCCTGTCATGTGACCTTATGACGTCAGAAGGTCCTTCCAGAGTACAGCGTTTAGCCTTTATCAATTCAGCATGTACTGTGTAAGCAGCGGTCCTGCGGACCGCGGCCTACACTGACAGTTTTCAGCTGTATGTACATTTGCACATACAGCTGAAAGAAGCGATCACTCACTAACTGGGAATCCTGTACCGGATTCCCCGTTAGTGAGATATGGTGACGGCGCGCGTGCCAACTGAGAGGGCTCTGCGTGCCTTCTCTGGCACGCGTGCCATAGGTTCGCCATCACGGATATAGGACATTAAGTCATTTCACAACTGAATAGGTTGCTAGAAAGCAGAATTTGCTACTAAATTAATATGCCTTCTACTAAAGAAAAATAAAAGGATATAGAAAAAATGCTGCAAAACTAAAGTAGACTTATGGTAAATGTTAATGAACCATTTTGAGTATATAGTTAGGGAGACTGAGCTGCGAGCAACTTTTCCGTGTGTGGGGACAAGAGCTGTCTGCTCTTCAGTAGTTGGTGATAAAAGATTGCCTCCCCTGAGGAAAGTCTGTGTGGTACAGTCCATCATACAGAAAGTAAGGGTCTGAGTTTTTAACTCATGTACATTTCGCCAGGTCAGTCACATGACTTTACTGAAAAGGATTCAGATACAAAGGAATAACTAAGGTCTACATATACAGTACAGACCAAAAGTTTGGACACACCTTCTAAATTGCAAGAGTTTTCTGTATTTTCATGACTATAAAAATTGTAGATTCACACTGAAGGCATCAAAACTATGAATTAACACATGTGGAATTATATACTTAACAAAAAAGGGTGAAACAACTGAAAATATGTCTTATATTCTAGGTTCTTCAAAGTAGCCACCTTTTGCTTTGATTACTGCTTTGCACACTCTTGGCGTTCTCTTGATGAGCTTCAAGAGGTAGTCACCTGAAATGGTCTTCCAACAGTCTTGAAGGAGTTCCCAGAGATACTTAGCACTTGTTGGCCCTTTTGCCTTCACTCTGCGGTCCAGCTCACCCCAAACCATCTCGATTGGGTTCAGGTCTGGTGACTGTGGAGGCCAGGTCATCTGACGTAGCACCCCATCACTCTCCTTCTTGGTCAAATAGCCCTTACACAGTCTAGAGGTGTGTTTGGGGTCATTGTCCTGTTGAAAAATAAATGATGGTCCAACTAAACGCAAACCGGATGGAATAGCATGCCGCTGCAAGATGCTGTGGTAACCATGCTGGTTCAGTATTCCTTCAATTTTGAATAAATCCCCAACAGTGTCACCAGCAAAGCACCCCCACACCATCACACCTCCTCCTCCATGCTTCACGGTGGGAACCAGGCATGTAGAGTCCATTCGTTCACCTTTTCTGCGTCGCACAAAGACACGGTGGTTGGAACCAAAGATCTCAAATTTGGACTCATCAGACCAAAGCACAGATTTCCACAGGTCTAATGTCCATTCCTTGTGTTCTTTAGCCCAAACAAGTCTCTTCTGCTTGTTGCCTGTCCTTAGCAGTGGTTTCCTAGCAGCTATTTTACCATGAAGGCCTGCTGCACACAGTCTCCTCTTAACAGTTGTTGTAGAGATGTGTCTGCTGCTAGAAGAACTGTGTGTGGCATTGACCTGGTCTCTAATCTGAGCTGCTGTTAACCTGCGATTTCTGAGGCTGGTAACTGGGATGAACGTATCCTCCGCAGCAGAGGTGACTCTTGGTCTTCCTTTCCTGGGGCAGTCCTCATGTGAGCCAGTTTATTTGTAGCGCTTGATGGTTTTGGCCACTGCACTTGGGGACACTTTCAAAGTTTTCCCAATTTTTCGGACTGACTGACCTTCATTTCTTAAAGTAATGATGGCCACTCGTTTTTCTTTACTTAGCTGCTTTTTTCCATTCAGTAGGACTATCAGCTGTGTATCCACCTGACTTCTGAACAACACAACTGATGGTCCCAACCCCATTTATAAGGCAAGAAATCCCACTTATTAAACCTGACAGGGCACACCTGTGAAGTGAAAACCATTTCAGGTGACTACCTCTTGAAGCTCATCAAGAGAATGCCAAGAGTGTGCAAAGCAGTAATCAAAGCAAAAGGTGGCTACTTTGAAGAACCTAGAATATAAGACATATTTTCAGTTGTTTCACACTTTTTTGTTAAGTATATAATTCCACATGTGTTAATTCATAGTTTTGATGCCTTCAGTGTGAATCTACAATTTTTATAGTCACGAAAATACAGAAAACTCTTGGAATGAGAAGGTGTCTCCAAACTTTTGGTCTGTACTGTATAATGAAGAAAAACTGCTGCAGTATTTAATGCAAATTTTACATCTACAAAAGATACTCATACTACATACTCAGTAGCAAAAACAACTTATAGTCAATATACCAGAGTTAACCTTAAAGGGGTATTCCCATGAATATACATAAATTCATAGACAATGAGCAGTTAAACATGTTTGCAAATATAATTAAACATTTTGCAGAGTTTTAAAGATTTTCTCTAACTATTTCAGTGGTGACAGTCTGTTGTCTTGATTGGTTGCCAATGGATACAACCATGAATGCAGGAATTTTCTGTTGTCTGGTACTTGTCAGAAATCCAGCCATGATTTCCTTATTGTCTCAATGTTATCAAGGAGAGACACTAGATCCACAAGAAGATAATTCAACTACAATAAGGAAATCATGGCTTTTGCAGAGCAAGAATAAACACAAGTGCTAAGATCTATCATCACTGGAACGTTTGTTATATTGTATAATAATCTTTGTCCACCAATTCTATAAATCCATAATCTATGAATAATAATTTACAGGGCCACATCACTATATATATTCTTAAATGTACAGTGATGTGGCCTTCTCTTCAGACATGCGAATTTCATTTGAGTTATATATGTGTAGCCCTATTTGGGGGGGGGGGGGGGGTATGAGTATTATCCCTCCCGCAACAGACTCTGGCGCTGACCTGTGTGTATAATGGGACCTGAAGCCTTCGCTGAAGGGAAGAGTGGGAACATATATGAAATATATCAGTGCCTCCACCCAGGATAGAGCCTCTGTATTACAGGGAGGATCTCTTCCTGGGACTTACCCATGAAGTACAGTTAGTAGCCTTAACAAGGATCACTGTACTAATCTCACAGTCTGAAGAATACATACAGATACCACATAAGGTTATAACAGTAGCTTTATAAGAATCAACAGGGTAATAATACATACATAAAATAAACTCAGAACACAGCAATACTACAACAACCAGCAAGTCCACAACAGTCTTAGGTTATATACCCGGGTATATATATAGATATATAGCAAGAGTCCGGTGCACAATACCTCCAGGCAACAGAAGAGATGCAGGGGCCCCTGTGGATGACTGTGGATCCTCGGATTCTTCCAGGAGATGACAGACAGCCGATCAGGAGATGATGATGATGGTGAGATTCTTCACAGGCAGCAAACAGGGCGACGGTGACGGCAGTACATGCAGGCCTGACTACCCTAACACTGAGTCCTTAACCTGCCAGCTAAACTACTAGTGCCACTGGGCCTCTAACTAGCTAGTTGGCCTTCGGAAGCCTAACCTATCACTGCCCTGAACTGTATATATATATGGATCCCTAACTACGGTTACTAGCTAGGTCCTGTGAGTATATAGGGGGTAACACATACCTAACTATATACTGTGAAGTAAAGAGGAACAAGTGGCTCTTAGACTCCCCCAGACATAACATGTCTGTCTCAGCAGCTCTGCTCACATCTCTCCCCCCAGCAGCTCTGCTCACATCTCTCCCCCCAGCAGCTCTGCCTCACATGTGTCTGACTCACTGTATTTACAAAACAAAACTTGCACTAAATGCCTGGGGTCTCTGAAGCCAAACTGCAGGGGCAAAGAAGCCAGATACATTATATACTAGTAGAAATGGCAGTTCCCTACATATGGTATAATGGAGATGCACATACAGTACTACACACTGATCCATTCATTCATCTATTGGTGGCTACTTTGAAGAACCTAGAATATAAGACATATTTTCAGTTCTTTCACACTTTTTTGTTAAGTATATAATTCGACATGCGTTAATTCATAGTTTTGATGCCTTCAGTGTGAATCTACAATTTTTATAGCCATGAAAATACAGAAAACTCTTGGGATGAGAAGGTGTGTCCAAACTTTTGGTCTGTACTGTGTGTGTGTGTATGTGTGTATATATATATATATATATATATATATATATATATATATATATATATAGCCATTCCTAAACAAATTGTCGTGGTGCAATCTTGCAATCAAAGTGAGCTTCGCCAATTTGATCCTTCTCACACTCAGATTGACAGTCTGTGCAGGAACTCCTTCTGCTATAGAAAATGTTCCCTCTGGACTGCAATTACCTACACTCAAGTCATGACTCTGGGTTACCCCTTTTCCTCGAGTGCAGGGACATATCTCTAGTAGCATGGATCATCAAGGTAGAATGGAAAGATGTCCTGGAATATCTGTACAGCCAGGACAGCAAGCTCCATCACGATCTGCTGCCTCAGATCTCCAACAGAAAAGGTATGGGAACAGAATGCCGCTTGCAGTAGTGCGCTGCTCATCTGGCGTGATGCTTATATACAGCTTAACCCCTCGGGGGACGCAGCTCAAAAGTACCTTAAGGACCCGGCCTCTTTTTTTTTTTTTTTTTTTTCAAATCTCACATGTAACTTTGAGACGCTGTATTGGTATCAAAGTAATTCTGATATTTTTTTCATGACACATTGTACTTCGTGTCATTAAATTTTTGTCATTATGTTTTGTCTTTCATTATGAAAAACTAGGAATTTTTGTGAAAATTTGAAAAAAATGCGCTTTTCATATAGAAAGTCATACTACCCGAATCACTTCATAAATATAATTTGCCATATCTCAGCTTTATGTTGCAATCAAACTTTAATCACCCTTTTCAGTTTTTTCTCAATTATAAGGCTTACAAGTCAAGCAGTAATTTTCCACATTCAGGAATATTTACAAAACACAAGGCCTCTCTAATAGTAACCCCTATAAGTAACCGCATTCCCAAAACCCGCACTCCTGAAATAAATCAAAACAGAACTTAGGAAGTTTCTTAACCCTTTCAGCATTTCACAGCAATTAAAACAAAATAGAGGTCAAATTTACGCTTCTGAGCTTGTCACTAATATATTCATTTAAGGGGTTAAAGAAGAAAATGCATTCCACAATCTGTTGTGTAATTTTCTCCTGTGTGTGAAATTAACCCACATGAGGATGTAAACTGACGCATGGACACACAGTAGGGTCCAGAACAGAAGGAGCGCTATTGGGATTTTGTAGGGCAGATTTAGCTGGAATCTGTTTTAGGCATCTTGTTGCATTTGCTGAGCCCCTGAGGTACCAGAACAGTGGAAACTGACCTAATTTTGGAAACTAGACCCCTCCAGGAATTTATCAAGGGAAATGATGGGCACTTTGACCCTACAGGTGTTTGAAAGATATATAGATAGATATATCTATATATCTCTCTATTTATTTATTTTTACCATTGAGATGTGAAAATGAAACTTTTTTTTACAAAAAGTTATTTTAGCTCCAAGTTTTTCATCTTCACAAGGTGTTAAAGGATAAATTGCACCATACATTTTAAGCATTTTCTCCCAAATACTGAAATGTCACATACAATAGGTACGGAAAGTATTGACCCCTTTTTAAATTTTTCACTGTTTCATTGCAGCCATTTGCTAAAAGCAAAAAAGTTAATTTTATTTCTCATTAATGTACACTCAGCACCCCATCTTGACAGAAAAAAAAACAGAAATGTAGATATTTTTGCAAATTTCTTAAAAAAAAACAAAAAAAAAACTGAAAGATCACATGGTCATAAGTATTCAGACTTATACAACTTGCTAAGTCACTTCTGACTACGGAAATGTACCACATGTGGATGTAAAGTGATGTATGGGCACTCAGCGGGACTCAGAAGGGATAGAATGCTATTTGTAAGGCAGAATTCCCATAAATAGTTTTCAGGCACCATGTCCCATTTGCAGGGCCCCTGAAGATGCAGAACAGTGAAAACCCCCAAATAATGACCTCAGTTGGAAAACTTAGACCCTTTAAGAAATTTCTCAAGGGTTATAGTGAGCATTTGGACCCCACAGGTTTAACTTAATTTCCAGAAATTGATGGACAACAGAGTTTGAAAGGTGAATCTGTGCAGAGTACGTGGTATGAGGTGTTAGTATACCAGGGCAAATAAATTATAAAATGAATAATCCATGGATGTGTGGTACAGTCTGAAGCAATCCTTCATGCACAGGCCAGGTTTTTCGGGGCAGGTATCACACTGATAAATTGTCTTTACTTATTCCCCTTGTGGAACAGACTCTGCACCTTTTTTTGGGTCTTCCTTTTCTAGACAGTTTGTGGGACTTCACTGGTAAAGTGTTGCTCTGCTACATTACAGGCACCTTTGGTTCCAGTACTGGGGACTGACACTACTTGTCCCCAAATATCAGGGTCGTGATAACTTCCTCCTGAAACTCAAGGAAAGTTCCTGCTCTGCTTGCAGATCGTGATATTGCGCATTGTGCAGATGGCAACTTTTTTTGTACCGCACGTTTGTTTTCCACGTGACACTGTACGGCTTCAGGATTTATCCTGAAGTTGATAAAATAGATCTAATAAAACTCATCCCATGGACTTATTGTATGCCAGGATGCAGTCTGGCTTGGGAGTAAGGGTACTGGTAATACGCAGAGGGACAGGAGTGCTGCCGTTGCCATGAATTGTGGTCAGTACAAGAACATCCCTCTTGTCCTTACACTATTCTCATTGCAGACTGCCCTATTCTCACCTCTTTCAGAGGCGCTGAGCAACCTGTGCCCTAATGAGACCCCTCTGATTTTTCCACGCTGTCCCACAAGCTACAGTTCCTCTGCAACTGAGGCACCTAAAAAGTCTGATGCTTGCTTAGAAGTTATCCACATACATGTGATAACCCTGGTCAAGCAGTGGATGCAGCAAACATTGCACCTTTTTTTCCCCTCCTAGGATTGGGGGGCATTAATAAATCCTTCATAAATCCTAAACTTGTAGGTGTACCATGAGCTGCTCTCGCATGGTTTGTACATGTTAATGCCATACTGGACAGGTATTGGAGTTCAGGGGAGTTGGAAGAACAGAGAGATGGAGGTAGATGCCAGGAGGAACAACTGAGGAACACACTAAATATAGCTCACAGCAGCAGCGCAGGTACTGCTCTGCTCGCAGTCCCAGAGAGAGTGACACTAGCAGGGCAGTAACCGTCAGTTTAAACTTCCCACCTTGTCTGTAAATTTTATCAAGGGGTATAGTAATCATTCTGACCTCCAGAGATGCTTCTCAAAAATAAACCCTGCATGTGGCCATAATGTTTTGTTTTGAAATATGCCAGGGCTTAAAGGGGTATTCTCACGAACATAACCATTTTTAAATTTGTAGATAATTAAGTTAAACATTTTTGCAAGTATAAGTAAACATTTTGCAGAGCTTTAAAGTTTTAATCTAAATATCTTGAGGTCACAGTCTTGTTGTCTTGATCGGTTGCCAATGGATACGACCATGAATGCAGGATCTTTCTAAGGTCAGAAAACCAGCAATGGTTTCCTTATCGTGGCCGGGATATCTTCTCATACATGTAGTGTCCCTGCCTGATAACCCAGCTACAATAAGAACATCATGGCTGGGTTTTTGACAAGTCCAAGACCATATAAAGTTTCTGCATTTGTGGTCGTATCCATTGGCAACCGATCAAGACAAAAGACTGTCACCACTAAGACAGCTTTGAAACGCTGCAGAATTTTTAACTACTTATATGTGCAAAAATGTTTAACTTTTAATTATCTACAAATATAGATATGGTTATGATCATGGGAATACCTTTTAATATGTTGACCCCTTTTATCAGCAGAGACACACACTCCTAAAACTTCTAGGCTAAGGCCCCACAGCGAAAAAAAGGTGTTTTATAGTACCAGCATAGTGGTTGAGATTCGGCCTAACCCATCAACGCAATGCGGTGGGGGGGGGGGAAGCTGCGGAAAAGCGAGTGGTTTCCTTAGATTTAATAAGGGAAGAAAAGCATAGAGGAAAAAGCAGCAAGAATGCTGAGGGAAAACCACATTTTCTAGCTAGGACAAAATTGTTGGTACCCCTCCATTTAATGAAAGAAAAACCCACAATGGTCACAGAAATAACTTGAATCTGACAAGTAGTAATATATAAAAATTCTATGAAAATGAACAAATGAAAGCCAGACATTGCTTTTCAACCATGCTTCAACAGAATTTAAAAAAAAAAGAAAACTCATGAAACAGGCCTGGACAGAAATGATGGTACCCTTAACTTAATATTTTGTTGCACAACCTTTTGAGGCAATCACTGCAATCAAACGATTCCTACAACTGTCAATGAGACTTCTGCACCTCTCAACTGGTATTTTGGCCCACTCCTCATGAGCAAACTGCTCCAGTTGTCTTGGGTTTGAAGGGTGCCTTTTCCAGATGGCATGTTTAAGCTCCTTCCAAAGATGCTCTATAGGATTTAGGTCAGGTCTCATAGAAGGCCACAGTAGTCCAATGTTTTCCTCTTATCTATTCTTGGTGGTTTTTAGCTGTGTGTTTTGGGTCATTATCCTGTTGCAAGACCCATGACCCGTGACTGAGACCAAGCTTTCTGAAACTGGGCATCACATTTCTCTCTAGAATCCCTTGATGATCTTGAGATTTTTCCGTCTGTGAACATAGAACTGATGTGCCTTGCCAAAAATTTAGATTGTTGTCTCATCTGTTCATAGGACATTCTCCCAGAAGATTTGTGGCTTGTTAACATGTAGTTTGGCAAATTCCAATCTTGTTACATTCAAATTATTGCTGTGACCATTGTGGGGTTTACTTTCATTAAACAAGGGATACCAACAATTTTGTCCACATGTGTATGTGAGGTCTTATCCTTAAAGGGGTTGTCCGGGAGAAGTATAAATTCCTACACTTATCTAAACCCCCCCCCCCCCCCCCCGCCTACTTTCTACATTACATAATTCACCAAAAATGTGTATATATAACCATACCTTGCTAAAGTATTCGGCCCCCTTTGAACTTTTCAACCTTTTGCCACATTTCAGGCTTCAAACATAAAGATATAAAATTTAAATTTTTTTTTGGTGAAGAATCAACAAGTGGGACACAATTGTGAAGTGGAACGAAATTTATTGGTTATTTTAAACTTTTGTAAAAAAAAAAAAAACTGAAAATCAGGGCGTGCAATATTATTCGGCCCCTTTACTTTCAGTGCAGCAAACTCACTCCAGAAGTTCAGTGAGAATGCTCTGAATGATCCAATGTTGTCCTAAATGACTGATGATAAATATAATCCACCTGTGTGTAATCAAGTCTCTGTATAAATGCACCTGCTCTGTGATAGTCTCAGGGTTCTGTTTAAAGCGCAGAGAGCATCATGAAGACCAAGGAACACACCAGGCAGGTCCGTGATACTGTTGTTGTGGAGAAGTTTAAAGCCGGATTTGGATACAAAAACATTTCCCAAACTTTAAACATCCCAAGGAACACTGTGCAAGCAATCATATTGAAATGGAAGGAGTATCAGGCCACTGCAAATCTACCAAGACCCGGCCATCCCTCTAAACTTTCATCTTAAACAAGGAGAAGACTGATCAGAGATGCAGCCAAGAGGCCCATGATCACTCTGGATGAACTGCAGAGATCTACAGCTGAGGTGGGAGAGTCTGTCCATAGGACAACAATCAGTCGTACACTGCACAAATCTGGCCTTTATGGAAGAGTGGCAAGAAGACAGACATTTCTCAAAGATATCCATAAAAAGTCTCGTTTAAAGTTTGCCACAAGCCACCTGGGAGACACACCAAACATGTGGAAGAAGGTGCTTTGGTCAGATGAAACCAAAATCGAACTTTTTGGCCACAATGCAAAACGATATGTTTGGCGTAAAAGCATGGTGGTGGCAGCATCATGGTTTGGGCCTGCTTTTCTTCAGCAGGGACAGGGAAGATGGTTAAAATTGATGGGAAGATGGATGGAGCCAAATACAGGACCATTCTGGAAGAAAACCTGTTGGAGTCTGCGAAAGACCTGAGACTGGGACGGAGATTTTTTTTTTTTTTAACTCGTTTTATTGAAAATTGCGTATCAGACACAAGAAAAGGAATCAAAACATATACATAACATGTTGCGCACCAGAAAACGAGAATTTAAATGTAAATTCACTCAACACACTACATCCCACCTCGCCAGGCCCTCGTCCAACCGGACCCCACAACTCAGACTCGGTACAGAGAGGATATAATCAGGACATGCACAATACAGTATACATCAGTTATCATGTGCAAAACATGCAGTCAATAAGTCAAAGGTAACAACAAGGATACTCTCCAAAATGAGAGGTCGTGGATACTCCCGGTGTCTCGCACCCCTCACGGCATGAGTAAATGAATGGCAGAACGCAATGAGGGAGCCGTATATTGGGTTACCGGAGAATTGCACCATGCTCCCCACACCTTATGGAATTTCTGAGGGCACCCTCTCCCTTTATACACAATCTGGTTATAAGGAAGAACAGTATTAACAAGTTTCTTCCACTGAGATACTGATGGGGGTTTCGGAGCCATCCATCGCAGTGCAATAGCTTTCCTAGCATAAAATAAAGACTCCCTCAAAAGGATTCTAACATGGTGTTGCCATAATTCTTCATCTAATACACCGAAAAGGCATATCTCTGGGGTTAATGGTATAGGTTTAGCCAGAACTTCCACCAGGAGATCCACGACCCCTTTCCAAAATCATTGTATGATTGGACATTCCCAAATCATATGCCAAAAGTCTGCCTGTGGACAAAGACACCTAAGGCATCCTGGGTTGGGCAGACGTCCCATTTTGTAGAGACGGGAAGGTGTCAAGTAACATTGGTGTAGAATATATGTTTGAATCAGTTTGTTGTTAGCTGAAGGTGACACATGTTGAGGAGATTCAAGGATGTCTTGAAACATCTCATTTGTGAGAGTTGGGATATTTATGCTCCACCGCGTCAGGGCCGGGGCGTCCAATGTGGATATCTTGGCCTGTATCAGATGTGCATATAAAGTAGATATCAAACCCCCAGGGCCCTGTGAGCGAAGTATGCCGATAAGCGGATACTCAGATATATTGTCCAATCGATCCGGGAACTGAGAAGAGAGTGCATGTCTAATCTGTAGATATCTAAAGAACTGTGTTCTAGGGATGCCATAGGAGGAGCTCAGCGAGTCAAATGTTTTAAAAACACCTTGTATATACAGGTCACTAAGAGAGGACACGCCATACTGCGACCAGGCCCGGGCGCCAGGCAGGGCAAATAACGTCGGCAGACCAGGGTTGTGCCAAAGCGGGGTCTCCGCAGGTATATCAGAATAAGCGGACACCTTTTTCGCCTGACGCCAGACCTGTCCAGCCAGGGTATGGATGGGCAACAATCTCCCCCTGAACATGGCCGGGTGTTCCAACACCGGCCACAAATTACGCAAACCCAGGTGGTGAGCCAGATGTGCCTCGGACCCCGGTAGGGAATCAGATGAGAGCCACTTCCTAATAAAACGGAGCTGTCCTGCTAGGTAGTAAAGAAACAGATCAGGGAGTGATGTGCCCCCGAGCTGCTTCGGTCGTTGTAGAGATGACAACCTAAGCTTAGATCTAGAGTTTCCCCATATAAAGGAGATAATGAGGGAGTCCATTTGTTTAAAAAATCTAAGGGGCATGGACACAGCAGAATGGCTTATAGCATATAGACATTTGGGTAGTACTATCATTTTAACAAGGTTGATTCTACCAGCCACCGACAAAGGCAGTGTAGCCCAAAGATTAAACTTAATCCTAAAGTGCGAGATGAGTGGAAAAATGTTCTGTTCCAAAAAACACCTATGGTCCCTAGATATAAAGATGCCCAGATATTTGCAAGTTGAGACTGTAGTCAATCCACATACCACATTTCCCTCAGCTACACTTGATGCGCGGCCAATATGCATGTATGAGGACTTAGTCCAATTGGTTCGCAGGCCAGAATAATTACCAAATTCGTCAATTATAGCCATGGCTCTGGGCAGGGACCGGGAGGGGTCGCTCATAAACAGGAGTAAGTCATCGGCATAAAGTGCTGTTCTCTCCTCCCGGGTGCCTATCAATATGCCTTTATATATGGGGTCATTCCGAAGCAGTATCGCCAAGGGTTCCACCGCCAAAGCAAACAATAGCGGTGACAATGGACATCCTTGTCTTGTACCCCTACCCAAAGGAAAGTAGGAAGACAACGTGCCATTAATTGACAGCGCTGCTCTAGGGGAACAGTATAGAAGGGAAATCCAGGTAATAAACCCCTCTCCAAATCCGTATCCCCGCAACACCTGCAATAGGAAAGGCCATTCGACAGAGTCGAACGCCTTTGTTGCATCTAAAGAAGCCACCGCCCAGTCATGTGAGGATGATGCCCCAATCTGAGTTATCACCTGAGCCCTTCTAAGATTATTCGATGTGGATTTTCCAGGCATAAAGCCTGTCTGATCCGGATGGACAAGGTCGAGAACAACAGAATTTAGCCTTTTCGCCAACATTTTAGTAAGGAGTTTATAATCTATATTAAGCAGTGATATAGGCCTATATGAGCCACAGTCCAGCGGATCCTTGTCAGGCTTAAGTAACAGGATAATGGTGGCGTCATAAAAGGACTCCGGGAGACTGCGGCCCACAAAGGCAGCATTGTAACATTCAAGCAACACCGGGAGAAGCAGGCCCCCATACTGGGCGTAAACCTCCACCGGGATACCGTCCGGACCCGGTGATTTGCCCTTTGCCATATCTGCCAGGGCTCCCGATAGCTCCTCTAGCGTAAAAGGGGAATCTAAAGATTCACGTTGGTCTTCTGACAATGTAGGAAGGGGGATCAAACCCAAATAGGTAGCAAGCTCTCCATCAGTGACTCTAAGCTTGGAGAGGTACAACTCACTGTAATACCTATAAAATCTGTCACTAATGGCCAAGCTATTGGACAGTACCTCCCCCATCTCTGAATGTACTCGTAGTATTGCAGGTGAGGCTGTGTTTTGATGTATCAGTTGAGCTAGAAAGCTGCTTGACTGGTTACCGAGTTCGTAAAACTTCTGTTTGCTAAAAAACATAGACCTACGTGCCTTGTCATGCAGTATATGCAGATATTGTCTACCCGTCTGCAACCATTGGGATCTAGCCTCATCAGTTGGATTAGCCACGTAGGCGGCTTCGAGCGAGGCACAGTGGGTCGCTAAGGTGGTCTCCAACAGCGAGGATTCCCGCTTTACAAAGGAAATGGAGGACTTAATACAACCCCTAAGATATGCCTTCATAGTCTCCCATAAGAGGAGTGGAGAAGTGTTTGGGGAATTAATGGTCAAAAACGTCTGAAGTTGATCAGGTATTCGATCATGTGGTACAAATAGTTTCAACCAAAATGGGTGGATTCGCCAACCCTGTCGTGGCTTAGCAGCCGTACTACTGTTTAATTGGACCAACAACGGGGAATGATCAGACACTGCCCTGGGTAAATAGGATATGGTCTGCAACCAAGAATATGCTTTAGTATTTCCAAAAGCATGGTCAATCCTGGACAGAGTATGTCTGTTGGCAGAGTGACAGGAAAAGGTGCGGGCCTCCGGAAACCGGACCCGCCACAAATCCAACCACCCCAATTCACGGATCACTCCGGCCATTGTAGTAGGGCGAGGCAGAGAGGGGGAACCCGGTTCCGCAGAGAACCGATCCAAGGCAATATCCATAACTTTGTTAAAGTCACCCAGACATAATGCAATAGCCCCAGGGAATCGGGTCGCAAACTGTGCAGCCTGCTGGAGCACAGCGAGATCAGACGCCGGTGGCAAATACACACCCAGGATAACATACAGGACAGAGTCAACCCAGGCTTGGACAAAAACGTATCGTCCCTCGGGGTCCTTTACAATGAGGCCTGGCTCCCACCTGAGTCTACGATGCACCAAAATGGACACCCCCCTGGAATAGGAAGTATGTGTAGAGTGAGCCGCCCACTGAACCCATGGCTTCTGAAGTCGTCTGGAATTGTCTGGAACCAAATGAGTTTCCTGAAGGCATATGAGGTGTGGGTCAGCCCTCCTAATCTGAGAAAAAACCAACGACCTCTTTCGTGGGCTGCCCAGGCCCCTCACATTCCAAGATAGTACACTAAAGGACGCCATGGTCGTCTAAGAATGTAATGTAATCATGGCAGTCCAGGACCCCAAAAGTGACCCAGCTATGAGTGTGTAGTGCGTGGCTGAGTGAGACACAGAGTGGTGTGCAGCAACCTAAGAACAATATACAAACAAAATGAACCTTTACACCCCTAAAGGGTGTGAAACATCTTGCTGGCATAAACAAACAATATGCGTTAAATTAACCGTGGCTACAATTTACGGGGGAAGAAGTGCACCCAAAGTGGTTGGTATACGGGGCACTGTCTTAAAGGTATAGATGATCAATAGGCTAGGGGATATACTATTCAACAGAGCCAGGTTCACATGAGTAAGTAGCATACACCGGCGCCCCGGGGGTCGCCAGCCCAGGTAACTATAAGGCCACAGGATACTATAATAACAGAACCGCACTTTTCATAAAGCTACTTATACAATAAACAAGGACATCCCGTAATACATAAGTCCCTATGTATGGTCCGATCGGACCTCTCACCACACGCCGTCAGGATCATTGTCTCGGAGATCGAGGTAGAAGAGATAGCCAGTCCTCCACATCCTTTGGCGAAGTAAAGAATAGGGACCTGCCGTCATGGACGATCCGAAGACGCGCTGGGTAAATCATGGAGTATTGTATAGCCTTTTCTCTCAGTCGCCTCTTAACGGCCACAAAGGATGCCCGGGTCTTCTGGAGCGCCGCCGAGAAATCTGGAAACATGGCTACTGCAGCTCCGTTGTACTTAAGCTCGCCGGCCTGGCGTGCAGCCCGCAGCGCCGTATCTCGATCCGTGCTGTTAATCAGACGGGCCAACAAGGGTCGAGGAGGTGCGCCCTGGGGCGGCGGCTTAGCCGGAACCCGATGGGCCCGTTCCACTGCAAAGATTGGCGAGAAGTGAGCCTCCGGTAAGACATTTTTCAGCCACCCCTCCACAAAGGCCCGAGGATCTTCACCCTCCGCCCGCTCCGGCAGGCCCAGGATACGGAGGTTGTTTCGTCGCAATCTATTTTCCAGGTTATCCGCACGCTGTGTCCACAAACTTGCAGCTCTCTCCAGCTCCTGAAGCTTGGCAGGAAGTGGGTTAACAGTGTCTTCTACCTGAGAGACCCGATCCTCCACCTCACGCACCCTGCCTCGCAAGGTCTGAAAGTCCTGGCGGAGCAGGCCCAGGTCGATTTTGACCTCCTCAATTTTCCCGGTCAGCGAGGAAGTGCCGGCATGGATCGCCTCCAGTAGCTGCCCAGTAACTTGCTTTAAAGTGGGCTCGGGGTCCTCCTCTGGAAGGGCAGGAGAGGCTGCCTCAAGCGATAATGATGTAGAAGAGGATGTCGCCCTGGAGAACCCCCTCAGGCGATCAGAGACAGAGGTTGATTGCGGGTGACTCATTTTAGAGAGTCGGCGGCCGCTCTTCCTGCGCTCCGTATGGGTGGATATGTTGGCAGAGGAGGAGGTGTGATGGTAGCAAGACCGGGCTGGTCCCAGAGGATTATAAACGAGGTCTCTGGCTAATAGCAGTTGCACAGTAGGAGCCTCTATGTCGGGCCACCAGGGCCAATCAGCCAGCCGAGGACAGACGGTAACTCAACAGTCCAATAGTATCGATGGCAACAGACTCTGGATTATGAGCGATATCACCACGAGAGAGCCGTCAGCGGAGCAGTGAAATAGACAAATTGCCAGGAGGAACTAAGAAGGGACGGATGGTAACTCAACGATCCAATAGTGCCGGTAGCATCAGTCACTGGATTATAAGTAAAGCCTCCAAGAAGGCCAGTAGCGGAGTGATGAAGTACATAGGCTGCCAGGAGGAACTATAGGAGGACATATGGTAACTCAACAGTCCAGTAGTACATACCGCAGCCTTCACTGGATTATAAGAAAAGCCTCCCAGAAGAGCAGTCAGCGGGGTGACAAACAGGAACTCCAGACTCAGCGCTCCCCCCCATCAGCAGATGGCCGACCCGATCAGGATGAAGATGGCCGCCCACCACGTGGAGAGAGGGGAAACCGCCACCCGGGCGACAGCAGGCTCAGCGGCCTCAGCAGTGCCCGCACAGCTCCAGGCCGGTCCACCAGCGCAGCCCCACAATGGCAGCTCCAAGCCCGGGACAGAGCGGCTGCGGCGGCGCAGGTTAAAGTGTCCAGCCGCCGGCCACCGACTACCACCCAGCGGAGGAGGATACCGGCAGAACGGGAGTCCCGGGACCAAGAGGAGGGCCCCAAATGTGCGTTCCTGCGGACGGCTACCCCGGGCACCGGTAAGTCAGGATGTAACTCAGGATAGATGAGCGGCTCTAACCGGAGCTCCGCTCACATGCGACCCTCCATGTTCAGCGCTATCCACGCCCCCCCTGGGACGGAGATTTATCTTCCAACAAGACAATGATCCCAAACATAAAGCAAAATCTACAATGGAATGGTTCACAAATAAACGTATCCAGGTGTTAGAATGGCCAAGTCAAAGTCCAGACCTGAATCCAATTGAGAATCTGTGGAAAGAGCTGGAAACTGCTGTTCACAAACGCTCTCCATCCAACCTCACTGAGCTCGAGCTGTTTTCCAAGGAAGAATGGGCAAGAATTTCAGTCTCTCGATGTGCAAAACTGATAGAGACATACCCCAAGCGACTTGCAGCTGTAATCGCAGCAAAAGGTGGCGCTACAAAGTATTAACTTAAGGGGGCCCAATAATATTGCACGCCCCACTTTTCAATTTTTTTTTATAAAAGTTTAAAATATCCAATAAATTTCATTCCACTTCACGATTGTGTCCCACTTGTTGTTGGTTCTTCACCAAAAAATTAAAATTTTATATCCTTATGTTTGAAGTCTGAAATGTGTCAAAAGGTTGAAAAGTTCAAGGGGGCCGAATACTTTCGCAAGGCACTGTATGTGAATGCCCCAGGGACATTTTCTGATTATCCAGTGACCGGAAACGGAACGTCCACACAACCAAAATTCCCTAAACCCCCCCCCCCCCCCCCCCCACCCACTCCACCTCACCTCATCATATTTGCCTATTTTCTTCCTGTCCAGTTTTTCTTCTGTGGGGATCGGCTCCTCCTCATTCTGTGATGTCTGCGTGCGCAGAAGAGTCTGAGTCCTGGCTTTGCGCTGAAGAGGACACTCCATCTCTATTGCAGAAGCGTGGGAGCCGGAAGTAGCCGCCAACTCCTGTGCAGTAGAGATGGAGTGAAGGCTAGAGTATACTGCTGGGACTGTTGCGCAGGCGTTGGCAGAGTCACAAAAGAGGAGGAGCCGTTCCCCGCAGAAGGAAGTCTGTACAGGAAGAAAATGGGTAAGTATAATGGGGTAGGGGGTGGGCTGAGTTAATTGGGAAGGGCTAGTAGTGGGCATAATAGCTAGAGAGACAGGGAGGGGTGTGAGGGGGGAGGAGTGAAAGGGAGATGGTGTGAGAGCCTATAACTGCCATAATGCACTGCATTAGCTAAGGCAGCAGGAAGCTACAGCATGTAAACAAATGCAGAAGATGCTAGGCGCTCCAAGAAATCACTCAAAACACTGCTAAAGGTATTTGGGTGCAATTATTAACCCATTAATAGCACTAATGGACCTTTTTTTTAAAAAAAAAAAAAAACATATATATCTATAATCTGAAGCCCGGGGTCTGCCCAGTGACCCCAGGCTGCCTGGAGCCCCCACTACCTGGTTGATCCTGCCGAGACCTCTGGAAGTTAGGCTATGCGTCTGCATAGCGCTAACTTCCTGTATAGACTGCAAGACACTTGTATGCTAGTGTCTGCAGTCTGTAGTACAGAGCCAGTAATCAAAGCATTGCTGGCTCAGGTGTCCTAATGGGACACATGAAAAATAAAAAGTTAGAAAAAAAAATTAATAAAATAAAGCCCCAAAAATTCCCTTTTCCTATGTAAAATGAATTATATAAAAAGAAAACCCTAAAAATTTATAAAAAGAATGCATATTTGGTATTACCACGTCCGTAACAACCTGTACAATAAAACTGAAACAATATTTAATGTACACGGTGAACGTCGGGGAAAAAAACAGAAAAAACCTGCCAAAAGTAATGATTTTTCGCCATCTCACCTTACAAAATATGCCATAAGTGATCAAAAAGTCATATGTACCCCAAAAAAGTACCAATAAAAAGCACAGGTTGTCCCGCAAAAAATAAGCCCTCAACCAACTTTGTAGACCGCAAAATAAAAATGTTACGCGTCTCAGAAGATGGCGATGCAAAAACAATTCATTTATGTCCCCAAATGGGTTTTTGTTCTGCAAAATTAGTATTGCATAAAAAACAATATAAATTAGGTATCACTGTAATCGTACCGACCCGTAGAATAAAAGTAACATGTTACTTATGCTTTATGCTGCATGGTGAAAAATTTAAAAGGTAAAACGCAATGCCAGAATTGATGGGATTTTTTTTTTTAATCCACCAAGAAAGTTGTTAAAATTTATTCAATAAGTTATAGGCGCCCAAAGATGATGTCATTACAAAATACATCTCACCCCGCAAACAAGCAGCCCTCATATGGCTACATCACCAGAGAAATAAAGAAAATATAGCTTGTACAATGTGAAGACAAAAACCCCAAAAATCGCCAAATCAGTAAACATAACTGGCTGTGCGAGCGTATATCAGGGGACAAACCAGATTTAGAGCTTATGAGGGAAAATAAACCAGAAGTGACCCCCTCCCCCTAAAATAATAGGAGCTACTGGGGTAGTAGTAGGGAATCTGGTGTTCCCAATGCACTTCGCACAGCTTACATATTCACTTTTCCCCATCCGCTGTGCAGTCACGTCTGGAATACTAATGCTCTCTACACCCCTTGATGAATTCTTTGAGGGGTGCAGTTTTCACAATGGGGTCACTCTGTAGGGGAATCCACTTTTATGGTACCTTACAGGCTCTGCAAACATGACATGGCACCCAGATCCCAAACATCTGAATCTGCGCTCCAAAATCCACATAGCGCTCCTTCCCTTCTGTGCCCTGCTGTGTGCCCAAACTGCAGTTTATGCGCACATGTATGACACTGGTGTACCCAGGATAACGTACTTAATGTCATATGTGGGCATAAACTGCTGTTTGGGCACAGCCAGGCACAGAAGGGAAGGAGCGCTATTTGTTTTTTGGGGCACAGGCTTGGACGGTTTGGTTTTTGGATGCCATTGCACTTTTGCAGAGCTGAAACGCCAGAAAAGTGGAATCCCCTGACGTGACCCCATTTTGGAAACTACACCCCTGAAGGAATTTATCCAGGGGTACAGTGAGCATTTTTAACCCCAAGTGTTGCTATAATTTATTATCCATAAATGAATATGCAGCTGATTGTGAAAGGTGAAAATGACAATTTTTCCAGGAATACGTCATTTCAGTGTGTAATATGTTGTGCCCGGTTTGTATCAGAGATGAACGCTCCAAAAGCTGTTGTGCCCAGGATACCCGCTTAACAGTTTTTGGAGTGTGTGTCTGTGCAGACATAAGCTGGGCACAACATATCGGGCACTGAAATGGCGTATCTATGAAAAAATTATTTTTAACTTTTCATTATCAGCTGCGCATTCCTTTCTGGAAATTAAAAGAATGCAATACTTAAGGGTTGTTAATGCTCGCTATACCACTTGATAAATCCCTTGAAGGGTGTAGTTTCCAAAATGGGGTGACATGTCTGTGGGTTCCACTTTACTGCCAATTCAGGGGCTCTGCAAAAGTGGCATGACGTCCAAAAACCAAACTGTGCTCCAAAATAGCGCTCCTTTCCTTCTGTGTCCAAACAGCAGTTTATACCCACATATGACATTAAGTACGTTATCCTGGGTACACCAGTGTCATACATGTGGGCATAAACTGCTGTTTGAGCATACAGCAAGGTGCACATGTGAATGACTGCTAATTTAGATTGTTGGTTTTTGGACGCCATGAAACATTTGCAGAGACCCTAAAATTGCACTACAAAATGGGGGTCACTTCTTGGGGAATTCCAATTTACTGGCACCTCCAGGGCTCTGCAAAAAACATGGCATCCAGAAAGTCCCTCTAAATCTATACTCCAAAAGCTAAAAAGAGAAGTGCTCCTTCCCTTCTGAGACCTGCTGTGTGCCCAAGCAGCAGTTTACACCCACATACAGTACAGACCAAAAGTTTGGAGACACCTTCTCATTCCAAGAGTTTTCTGTATTTTCATGACTATAAAATTGTAGATTCACACTGAAGGCATCAAAACTATGAATTAACACATGTGGAATTATATACTTAACCAAAAAGTGTGAAACAACTGAAAATGTCTTATATTCTAGGTTCTTCAAAGTAGCCACCTTTTGCTTTGATTACTGCTTTGCACACTCTTGGCATTCTCTTGATGAGCTTCAAGAGGTAGTCACCTGAAATGGTCTTCCAACAGTCTAGAAGGAGTTCCCAGAGATGCTTAGCACTTGTTGGCCCTTTTGCCTTCACTCTGCGGTCCAGCTCACCCCAAACCATCTCGATTGGGTTCAGGTCTGGTGACTGGAGGCCAGGTCATCTGGCGTAGCACCCCATCACTCTCCTTCTTGGTCAGATAGCCCTTACACAGTCTGGAGGTGTGTTTGGGGTCATTGTCCTGTTGAAAAATAAATGATGGTCCAACTAAACGCAAACCGGATGGAATAGCATGCCGCTGCAAGATGCTGTGGTAGCCATGCTGGTTCAGTATTCCTTCAATTTTGAATAAATCCCCAACAGTGTCACCAGCAAAGCACCCCCACACCATCACACCACCTCCTCCATGCTTCACGGTGGGAACCAGGCATGTAGAGTCCATTCGTTCACCTTTTCTGCATTGCACAAAGACACGGTGGTTGGAACCATAGATCTCTTCTGCTTGTTGCCTGTCCTTAGCAGTGGTTTCCTAGCAGTTATTTTACCATGAAGGTCTGCTGCACACAGTCTCCTCTTAACAGTTGTTGTTGAGATGTGTCTGCTGCTAGAACTCTGTGTGGCATTGACCTGGTCTCTAATCTGAGCTGCTGTTAACCTGAGATTTCTGAGGCTGGTGACTCGGATGAACTTATCCTCCGCAGCATAGGTGACTCTTGGTCTTCCTTTCCTGGGGCGGTCTTCATGTGAGCCAGTTTATTTGTAGCGCTTGATGGTTTTGGTACTGTACTTGGGGACACTTTCAAAGTTTTCCCAATTTTTCGGACTGACTGACCTTCATTTCTTAAAGTAATGATGGCCACTCGTTTTTCTTTACTTAGCTGCTTTTTTCTTGCCATAATACAAATTCTAACACTCCATTCAGTAGGACTATCGGCTGTGTATCCACCTGACTTCTGAACACCACAACTGATGGTCCCAACCCCATTTATAAGGCAAGAAATCCCACTTATTAAACCTGACAGGGCACACCTGTGAAGTGAAAACCATTTCAGGTGACTACCTCTTGAAGCTCATCAAGAGAATGCCAAGAGTGTGCAAAGCAGTAATCAAAGCAAAAGGTGGCTACTTTGAAGAACCTAGAATATAAGACATATTTTCAGTTGTTTCACACTTTTTTGTTAAGTATATAATTCCACATGTGTTAATTCATAGTTTTGATGCCTTCAGTGTGAATCTACCATTTTTATAGTCATGAATATACAGAAAACTCTTGGAATGAGAAGGTGTGTCCAAACTTTTGGTCTGTACTGTATATAATTTTTTTTACCCTGGGATAGCCCACTTAATAGTTTTAGGAGTACATGTCTCTGATGACACAAAGTGGCCGCAACGTATTCTTGGATATTTCTTCAAAAACTTCAATTTTCACTTTGTACGTTAATTTTTGGGAAGCATTTTTAGGCTCAAAATAATACCCCTTGATACATTCCTTGAGGGGTGTAGTTTCAAAAATGGGGTCACTTTTTGGGAGCTTTAATTGTATTGGTACTTTAGGGGCTCTGCAAATGCGACATGGCACCTGAAAACTATTCCAGCCACATCTGCCCTCCAAAAGCCAAATAGCGCTCTTTCCATTCTGAGCCCCACTATGTACCCATGCAGCAAATTACGATCGCATATGGGGCATTTGTGTGTTCAGGAGAAATTGTGTAACAAACTTTGGGGAGCTTTTTCTCCTTTCTCCTCTTGTGAAAATGAAAAATTTGGGCCTAAATTGACTGTTTGTTGGAGGAAAAGTAATTTTTCATTTCCCAATGTTAATAAAATCTGTGAAACAGATGTAGGGTCAAAATGCTCACTATACTCCTTGACATGTTCTGTGAGGGGTGTGGTTTCCAAAATGGGGTCACTTTTAGGGGGGTTCCACTGTATTGGTACTTTGGGGGCTCTGCAAATGCAACATGGCACCTGAAAACCAGCAAAAACTGCCCTACAAAAGCAAAATAGTGCTTTTTCCATTCCGAGCCCCACCATGTACCCATTCAGCAGTTTACGACCACATATGGGGTATTGCTGTGTTCAGGAGAAATTGTTTAACAAACTATGGGGTCCTTTTTCTCCTTTAACCTCTTGTGAAAATGAAAACTTTGGGGATAAAGTGACGCTTTAGTAATTTTTCATTTATACATCTCAATGTTAATAAAATCTGTGAAACAGATGTGGGGTCAAAATGCTCACTATACCCCTTGATGAATTCTGTGAGGGGTGTAGTTTCCAAAATGGGGTCACTTTTAGGGGGTTTCCTTTGTTTTGGTACTCAAGGGGCTTTGGAAATGAGACATGGCACCTGAAAACTATTCCAGCAAAATCTTCTCAAACGTCCATTGTCGCTCCTTCCCTTCTCTGTACTGCCAAATGCCCAAACATCAGTGTACACCCACATGTGGGGTATTTCTGTGCTCTGGAAAAATTGTATAATAAACTGTGAGATGCATTTACTACTTTAACCCTTTGTGAATGTGTTAAATTTAGGGCTAAATGAAGGGATTAGTGGAAAAAAATGAAATGTCTAAATTTCACCTCGATATCGTTTTAATTCTTGTGAAATGCTTAAAGGGTTAACAAACTTACCAAATGCTGTTTTGAATTATTTCAGGGGTGCAGTTTTGAAAATGATTTATAGGGGGCTCTAATATATAGGCCTTTATAATCCCCTTCAGAACTGAAGTGGTCCCTAAAAAATGAGTTTGGGAAATTTTCTTGTAAATCTGGAAAATCGCTGTTACACTTGTAAACCATCTAACATCTAAAATAAATTAGATGATTAAAAGATGTCAATATAAAGCAGAGATATGGTAGATAATAATCATGTGTTTGGGTGGTATGACTGTCTGAAAAGCAGAGAATTTCACATTTTGAAAATTGCGATTTTTACAAATAAATACAAAAATATTGGATTAGTTTTTACCGCTAACCTGAAGTACAATCTCAAAATCACTTGTGTAAGTTAAAGCGTCTCAAAGTTCTTGCCATATAAAGTGACACGTCAGTTTTGAAAAACAAGGCCTTAACGCACTTTTGGGCGGTGTCCTTAAGGGGTTAAAAAGGTCATTCTTCTCCTACCTTTCCTTGTTTTCTTCTCCCAGTTTATTCCAAGATAATTAGTTCATGTATGTAAATGAGCACCCATGGCGTTCCTCCTCTTCTTCGAGCACCCACCTAGTCATCGCTGATCACCGCCCTTTTGTCCGTTGCGGTGACTGTCCTCTTGGTCGTCTGTCTTCTCAGTTCTCACCAGCAGCGAATTCTCACGCATGCACAATCTGCTCTGCCATTTCGGATTTGGGCAGAGCCGACTGCGCATGACGGGCTGCCATTTTCCAGTGGTCTGTCACGAGTGTACTGTGGCAGAGCCGATTGTGCATGCGCACAGCGCTGCGTACGAGGCCTTAGAAGAAAGATACAGAGAAGACCAAGAGAGGAGTCAGTGCAACGGAAGAAGGGGCGGTGATAAGCGATGACGAGGTGGGTGCTCGCAGAAGAGGAGGAACGCCCCGGCTGCTCCGTTGTGCTCATTTACATACATGAAGAAACAAATTATCTTGGAATCGGTTGGAAGAAAACGAGGAAAGGTAGGAGAAGAATGGCCTTTTTAAAGGCAATTCCAACGTGCCATTAGCTTAAGTGGTTTTGCGAATGATAGACTCCCTTTAACCACTTCCACACCAGATGCTTTACCCCCCTTCCAGACCAGGAACACTTTCAAGTTTTAGCCATCCTCCAGTTTAACTGAAAATTGCTTTTCTATTACTGTGCCAACGTACATGTATTTGGTCTCCTTTTTCTTGGAACATAATGGGCTTTCACATTTTATAACAAAATAAGCAATATATTTTACTTTAAAAAAAAAAAAATATAGGGGAAAGGGCAAAAAAAGTTTCAAAAATGCTTTTTCCTACATTTATACTCATAACCTCAAAAAATTAAAATATAATTAAATATATATTCTAAAAATATATATTATTATTTATTTATTTTTTTTTATTTTTTTTTATGAATGATGTTTGTATAGATATCACATTTGAGTATTTTCTCCATTATGTAGGCATACAAAAGAGACTGCAATGAATGGTGTGCAAACTGGCTTCTGGAGGCCAAATTCTCCTTAGCTGGTTTGCTGACACCATACTATCATTATAGGTTTTGTGAAATGACAAAATGACTGTGGAACAAATTAGACCCCACCTCTTCTATTTACATTTATAATTATTTTTCTCATTAGGCAAAATGACTAAAACATGTTTACATGCAGAAAAGATACTGTGTTTTTTTTTTTGGTTTTTTTTTTCCTTTAAAAACTTAATTTAAAGATTTCCATATGTGTGGTATTTGTGGAAACCGTCTACAATGCAGAGTGCAGGCTTTGATGGGCACTGTGGGCTGTAGTATCTGAGTATCTGGAGTCTCTCCGAATTCCCTGTTTGGCGCAAACCCTGGGGATTTTCTGTGGGGTGGGGGGAAGGATGTCAGGAAAGTGTACCGCCCATAGACTATATATGTCCAGAAGGAATTTAGCAACTGCACAAAATCGTGCAGCTACTGAAACGGGGAGCCGGCTGTAACTTCAGCCAGAGCTCCCAGAGAGAAGGAAGTGAAGGTTTATTACCGTCCCTGCCTTTCCAATCGCTGTGTATACAGCCAGTTTTTGGCTCCCCTCCGACCCGGCGGTCATGTGATCCGCCGGGATCAGCGTCTGTTAGAGCTGCTGGGTCCTACAGGACCCAGATCAGCTTTATAGTTATGTGAAAGCAACGTCTAGGGAGGCTGTATTCCTCCTGCAACTGGGGCTTGTACAAGCCCCAGTTACAGGGGAAATAAGCCTCCCAAAAAAAAAAGTCATCAGATGTCCCCAAAGGTCTATTATGACCTTATGGGGACACAATGTAAAAAAAATGTGAAAAAAAAAGGAAAAGGAAAAGTGAAAAAAAATGTAAATAAAATAATAAAAAAAAAATACGGCAATAAAACACCCTTATTACAGGTTATAGCCCCAACCCCGATCACACCATAAAAAATAATTATCGTAACAGAAGAAAAACTATTTATAAAGTTTTTTTAGTAGCACTTTGTGGTGGTGTTTAAAATGAAAGACACGTTTGCCCTCTTTTGTTTATATTTTCCCAGATATAAAAAAAAATATATATATAAAAATAAAGCCCTATGTGTCACCGAAAAAAAACACAGAAATAAATAACGCAAATGATAAAAATGTCATAGCCCTCAAAACCACACATACAAAAGACTTGAAAATGTGCCTGGTATGGAAGTGGTTAAACCAGTAACCTTTTTGCACAAAATCAGATATGGCCTAAGCATCTGGTCATTTAAGTCAACTGCGCCCATAAATTTATTGTAGTCTACCACACACACACACTGGTTTTTCTGCCTGCATGTTTCTGTGTAACTGCTACTGGGACTGTTGTATCAGCATGGATGGTGCTGAGCCGGAATACATCTTTTGTCCCTGTATTTTACTGCCAGCAGTTCTGAGCTACGCAGGCATGAGGACTCTCCTCGTTTCAGTCTCGTGCTTACAAGTCTCTCTGGAAAGCCCTTCCGATTAGCTCTTACGGTTCCACAAGTAACTGTGTCCTCCATGAACAGATGCTTAAAAAGTGGAATATTTGTATAATAATTGTCCAAGTATAAGTGATAGCCCTGATGGAGTAATGAGTTTGAGATCCCACACAATCTTGCTGTTAATACCCATGTAGGTTGGGCAACCAGGGGGACTAACAAGGCAGTCTTTTCCCTCATAAATTCTGAAGGCATAGGTATAGCCAGTGTCACTTTCACAAAGTTTGTATAGCTTAACTCCATACCTTGCCCTCTTGCTTGGAATATATTGAATACAAGGTGACCTGTGAAATTAATCAGGGATTCCTCAATTGCTATGTTTTGATGAGGGGTGTAACCTCTGCAAAATTTTGTTGAAATGATTGAGGCCTTAGTTAGCCTGTCTTTACGTCTTCCAACTTGTGTGGGACTGAGGGCATTATCATTGAAATGTAGTAATCTCAATATTGCTTCATAGCGAGTCCGGGCCGTCACAGCAGAAAATACTGGCATGTGGTGAATGGAGTTGGTAGACCAGTCTGGCTTTAGTTCTGATTACTTTGTAAGTCCCATACTAAAGGTGAGGGCTAGAAACGGTTTTATTTCTGGCACAGTTGTAGGTTTCCAGTATCTGGATCTGGCATAGCAGGGAAGAAGGATTGTTCGCCAGATACTGGTCTGCATATACAGTGCCTTGTGAAAGTATTCGGCCCCCTTGAACTTTTCAGCCTTTTGCCACATTTCAGGCTTCAAACATAGGGATATAAAATTTTAATTTTTTGGTGAAGAACCAACAAGTGGGACACAATCGTGAAGTGGAATGAAATTTATTGGATATTTTAAACTTTTGTAAAAAATAAAAAACTGAAAAATGGGGCGTGCCAAATTATTCGGCCCCCTTAAGTTAATACTTTGTAGCGCCACCTTTTGCTGCGATTACAGCTGCAAGTCGCTTAGGGTATGTCTCTATCAGTTTTGCACATCGAGAGACTGAAATTCTTGCCCATTCTTCCTTGGAAAACAGCTTGAGCTTAGTGAGGTTGGATGGAGAGTGTTTGTGAACAGCAGTTTTCAGCTCTTTCCACAGATTCTTGATTGGATTCAGGTCTGGACTTTGACTTGGCCATTCTAACACCTGGATACGTTTATTTGTGAACCATTCCATTGTAGATTTTGCTTTGTTTGGGATCATTGTCTTGTTGGAAGACAAATCTCCGTCCCAGTCTCAGGTCTTTTGCAAACTCCAACAGGTTTTCTTCCAGAATGGTCCTGTATTTGACTCCATCCATCTTCCCATCAATTTTAACAATCTTCCCTGTCCCTGCTGAAGAAAAGCAGGCTCAAACCATGATGCTGCCACCACCATGTTTGACAATGGGGATGGTGTGTTCAGAGTGATGAGCTGTGTTGCTTTTACGCCAAACATATCGTTTTGCATTGTGGCCAAAAAGTTTCATTTTGGTTTCATCTGACCAGAGCATCTTCTTCCTCATGTTTGGTGTGTTTCCCAGGTGTCTTGTGGCAAACTTTAAACGAGACTTTTTATGGATATCTTTGAGAAATGGCTTTCTTCTTGCCACTCTTCCATAAAGGCCAGATTTGTGCAGTGTACGACTGATTGTTGTCCTATGGACAGACTCTCCCACCTCAGCTGTAGATCTCTGCAGTTCATCCAGAGTGATCATGGGCCTCTTGGCTGCATCTCTGATCAGTCTTCTCCTTGTTTGAGATGAAAGTTTAGAGGGACGGCCGGGTCTTGGTAGATTTGCAGTGGTCTGCTACTCCTTCCATTTCAATATGATCGCTTGCACAGTGCTCCTTGGGATGTTTAAAGTTTGGGAAATCTTTTTGTATCCAAATCCGGCTTTAAACTTCTCCACAACAACAGTATCACGGACCTGCCTGGTGTGTTCCTTGGTCTTCATGATGCTCTCTGCGCTTTAAACAGAACCCTGAGACTATCACAGAGCAGGTGCATTTATATGGAGACTTGATTACACACAGGTGGATTATATTTATCATCATCAGTCATTTAGGACAACATTGGATCATTCAGAGATCCTCACTGAACTTCTGGAGTGAGTTTGCTGCACTGAAAGTAAAGGGGCCGAATAATATTGCACGCCCCACTTTTCAGTTTTTTATTTTTTAAAATAACCAATAAATTTCGTTCCACTTCACAATTGTGTCCCACTTGTTGTTGATTCTTCACCAAAAACTTAAAATTTTATATCTTTGTTTGAAGCCTGAAATGTGGCAAAAGGTTGAAAAGTTCAAGGGGGCCGAATACTTTCGCAAGACACTGTAAGTTTGTTTGGAGCACCTTATCCTCCACCAGTTGCTCAGTTCTAAAAAGTTTGAAAAAGTCAATGGGGCCAAAATTCTCTGTTGGCACATTTACACCAGCTTGTGCCGTAAAGGGAGGTATAGCAGGTTTGTATGTTGCAGAACTTGATCACACTGGGTAGATTATTTCTGATGGGGCACTTTGCATGGGAACCTGGAATGTTTGGTCCTGTCTGTCTGTGTCTAGTGATCTCAGTTGCTGCACTGGCTTGGCAGGTGGAGGTCCCTGGCATGTGTGTACTGGTGCTAGCTGTACACTGCTCGCTGCTGCCAACACATCTCTGCTGCCTTCTCTGTAATGTTTTGTCCCTTTCTGCAGGAGTGTCATCATCTGTCTGAACTTGCAGATAAGGTATCACTGCCTTCAACAGGTACATATTCAGAGCCTGAACTTTCCACATTACTCTCCTCATCAGAGGAACAAAGCATAGCATAAACCTCCTCATCTGTATATCCTCTGTGACATGTTTTCTGATGCTGACAACCTGACATATAATATTTTAGAAATGTATTCAATACAACTAATAACCACTACAATGTCTATAAGATCACTAACTTTATAGAAGACAACCAATAAACGCTCTACAAAATCTATAACTAAAGTAGACTGCCCGAGTCACCCAAGCATTTTAGGCTGCAGATGCATGCAGCATCTGTGACCGCATGCCAGACAGCCAGTAACAAGTTGTAGACCATAATCAATACATTACTTCCCTATACTATGTGCGTCCAGAGCCACTGCATGTGTGCACCCTAAAAGTATGATGATAACCTTCATGTATATAGCACAAAAAAAATTGCTTTTATGACGTATTTTAGGGTGCAGAAACATGCACCGACTCTGACCGCACGCCGGAAGACCAGTAACAAGTTGTAGATAATAAATTTTTGTGCTGCCAGAACCGCTGCATGTCTGCATCCTAAAAGTGGAATAATCTTTTATTTATGGGTCACAAAAAATATGAATTTCTGTAGATGGAGAAAAAAATAGATGATGGATAGATATCGGAGACAGAAGAGAGTGGGGGGCACTCAAGGGGGGGGGGTGGTGGAGTGTGTATGTGTAGAGACTTATCTCCCTCTGTCAGGATCTGAGGAGAGGGAGATTAGTATCCACTTTTTATGTATTTACTAAATAAACTTTGTGAGCAGTGTGACAGGCTGTCACAGTGCTCAGATGCCCCAGAGACCACTATGCCCAATCAGGGTGGTCTCTGGGTAAAACTCCGTGATCATAGCTGTCTTCTGACAGTTGACCACAGGGTATTGCTGGGGGTGGAGGCAGAAGTGCCGATCTCCCTCTCTGATAGGCTAAGGAGAGGGAGATCGGCGTTCAGACAGTGAAGTTTGTCACTGTGACAGCAGGACCTCAGAGCTCCGTACAGTAGGGGGGTGCAGTAGAGCTAGTTCTGCTGGATGTACTGATACGTCCTTGCAGAACTAGACAACCACCTTCCGGACGTATATAGTCTATGGGCGGTACAGAAGTGGTTAAGCAAGTTACCCCTGTGTACAACGAAGTGGTCCATGTAGCATGCATAAGGGGAGGAATATGATCTGGCTTTTTGTAGCATTGGTTTTTAGATGCAATTATGCTTTTGCAGAGCCCCTGGAGTGCAAGTAAATGGGATCCCTATTTTGAAAACTATACCCCTAAAGGAATTTATCGAGGGGCAAATCAAAAATTTTTACTGGAGTGTTGCACTAACTTATTTTTAAAAATGAAATTGAAGCTGAAATTGACAATTGCAATTTTTCCAGAAATGTGCTATTTCAGTGCCCAAAATGTTGTGTCCAACTTGTCAGAGACTAACACTCCAAAAGCTGAGTAGGTTATCCCTGGTACAAAAATGGCACAGGGCCAATTCTAGCTTATCTGCTACTTGAGGCAAAAACTAAAATGACACTAATGACCCCCTCCCATTAATCTAATATTGAAGTGAAAGGAAGCGAGAAAATGAGGGCCAGAAAATGCAGAAGAATCTGAGGCGGCAGTCTGCCTTAATTCCTCCTCTTATTCCGCCATGTGAATAGGCCCTAATGGGTTCCCCACAGGTTATATTGTTCCTGTTACCTATATATGTGTGTGTGTGTGTGTGTGTGTGGGGGGGGGGTTTGATTACCTGTGTAGTCTCTTTCACTTGCTCTCTGTTTGGATTTTAGAGTGCAGATTTAAAGAGCACCTTTCATGTCCTCATGCATATGCAGTTTTATATAACGCTAGAAAGCTAGATTACGCTGAGCTATTAGGAACGCCCTTCTGACAGTGGGTAGATATCATGCCAAAATTAACGGCACCGATATCTCCAGCCCCGGTCCACATATGGGAAAGCCGACAGTCTGCTGAATTCAGCCCCTAAGGGTGCAGCGACTTTTGGCTTTCACTGTCATATGGTACACACAAGAATTCAAGAAATTATTTATACTCTGTATAACTTTTTTTTTTTTTTTTTCATGTAGTCATACGAGGTTTTGTTGTGTGCAGCATGAGATGCATTTCTCAATGACTCCATTTAGGGGTGCCAATAACTTATAAATTTTATTAACCATTTAAGGGGATGAACAAAGTCAATTCTGGCATTGCTTTGTAACACTTTATTTTGCCATGCAATGTACAACAAAAGTAACATGGTAACTTTATTCCGTGGGTCAGTACATTGTTCTGCAAAATTAGTAAAACAAAACTCATTTGGGTTAAAAGAATCAATGGTTTTGCATCTGTTGCAGTTTTAGTATGTATGGCTCTTTACTAATGTCTGTTTTTCTGTGTTGCAGGTTAGCGGGATTAAGGTTTTGTATGAATCTGAACTTGCTGACGCTCGAAAAGTGTTAGATGAGACTGCAAAGGACAGGGCAAGGTTGCAGATTGATTTGGGAAAGCATCGGTCAGACCTTGATGAAGTAACAAAAATGTAAGTATAGATAAGTTCACACTTGGTCTTAGCTGGGCAATTTGCATTGATCTCTACTGATTTTACATTGTAATATGACTATGGGTTGAGAGGTAAAAATGGAGAAATCTGGTCTAATATACTGTTGCCTCTGTTTTACAGTAAATCGAGAAAGAGGTATTAAACATATATTCTCTTAAAACCAGGCCACTAATGTGGATTCACAATTGCTGCTGTCGACAACTTGTGCAATATTTTCCCACTTTATCAGATTTGCTTTATACTCTGCTACACTGTGAGTGATCTAGCAATGCTGACACTGCTGCATCTTCAAGATAAGGATCACATGGATAAGTTAAAGGCAGTCTTCAGTCTCAAATTCCTCTCTAATAATCAGCCCTGTGAAACTCAAGATGAAAAGTTGAAGTTTTAAGGTTGTATGCTCATTAGGGACAAAGGTTCAGTTTTCACCCCTATAAAATATAACTTTTAATCATATCACATTAAAACTGGTGAACACATCTGATTTTTAAAATTGTTGACTGCTTCTCTTATCTCATCAAATATACCATTAAAGGTGTTGGATTTGGATATAAATTCCTAATGTTAGGCAGTGATATCATTTTGATTCTCTTATAGCTATGATTGCATATATAAAGTTACCAATTCAATCTCTCCTAACTATGGCTCATGCATTTCTGTCTGAAATGAATCTCTTCCTCCACCATCACACTAGTTATATAAGAGACACTAGAAATTCAGTGACTGATCTAAAACAAAGAAACAAGCAGCCCCCCAACATGTTTTACCATACACAAGCAGCAAACTCTGGCGCCTCTTTTATCAGCTATCCTCCCCTCCTCCTTTACAAATCACTGGTGCACCATACATCACAGAAGCAATTCCACTATGAGCTACCAATCGTATTTCAGTCAACCCATCTGTTCTCCTAAATTGATCGTCTAGGTTTGGGCCATTACAGACTTCTGAGCATGCTCTCTAACTTAGAGTAATATGAGCTACAAAGCTCCTAGTGAGTATGCTCCTGGACTTGGTCACTCTTTACTAGAGACTTAAGTCCCTTATTTCACATGCTCGTTGACTTGGAATGAAATCAGCATGATCCAGTACATTTTTGTTAAAAAGCAGTCCCTATTGCACATGCTTGTCGACTTAGATAAAAAAAAAAAAAAATAAACCCCATGGTTCAATCTGAGCATGCTCGAAGACTTAATCATTTATACTGTAAATATTTGTACTTCAAGTATGCATACAGTTAATTTTAATGCTGTAATAAGTTAAAATCGCTAATAGTCAAAAGGTGATGCTGTATGTGTGGGGTTTTAAAAATATACTATGCAGGGGCCAATGTGGAGCATATTTATACTGTGCAGGGGCCACTGTGGAGAATTATATACCATGTGGAGCATTATACTGTGTGTGGGCGCGGCTCAAAATTACTGGTCTAGGCCCTACAGTCTGACACGGATGAATGGATAATCGGCATCGCCCCACTCCTGCTGCCGCCGGCTTCCTGCAGTGGAGCTTCCTCCAGTGGCAGGATTGGGGCGATGCTGCAGGCCCTGGGATCGGAGGAGCGCGTGTCAAGTAAACCCATCCTGGCATCTGCTGTGCTATTACGGTGGATGCTGTGTCTGTAAAGATGATGGCGGCTGCTCTGCTGCAGAATGGTCGCCATAGCTACTGGGTCTCACGCTGAAATGTACAGCGCAGGTGTGAACCCACCCTTAGCGGGGGAAAAAATCTAAATTGCCGAACTGCTGTTTTTCGCAGTTTCACATTTTGATTTGAATAAAAAGCGATCTAAGTAATAGACTGGAGCCGACCTGTTTCTGTGATAGCAATACAGTTGTATTGCAGTCTATGGCACTTGCAATCAAAGGATAATAAAATAGTTTAAAAAAAATAAATAAAAAATGTTCTAAATCAGCCCCTTTCCCTAGAATACATATAAAAGTAGAAAATTACTGTGAATAAATAAAATGTGACCAAAGCAATAGACATTCCCCAAAAAGGTATAACTAAAAAGTACACCTGACCCCGCAAAAAAGATGCCCTATGCATCCCCCATACAGCTGCAGGGCAACCTGTCAATGTGGCTTTGCAGCTGTTGCAAAACAACTCCCATATATTAAATATTTTACCACATTTTTTTCCTTCAAATTTTTATTTTTTTTTTTTTTCCTCTGTTCCTCCTCTAAAAACTAGGTGCGTCTTATAGTCGGAAAAATACGGTATATTTGGCATCCCTGGAATCGTACTGACCGATAGAAAACAGGTGACATATAATTTTGGCTGTGAACGCTTTAAGAAAGTCGCACAAAAGCAGTTTTTCTCAATTTCCCCATTCTGAAATTGATTTTTTTTTTTTTTTTTATTATAAATATAACTTTCCAGTTCATTGTACAGAATATTAAATTATACCATTACAAAGTACAGTTTGTTCCACAAAAATTAAGCCCCATATGGCTCTGTGAACGGAAAAACAAAAACGTTATGGGTTTTGAAAGGCTGAGAGTCAAAAACAAAAATGTAAAAAATGCTGCAACAGGAAGGGTTTTTATTTAAAAAAAAAAAAAAAACCCATAGTCACTGCTGTTATTAGTGGCGGCTGTGGTACGTTGCTAAATTCAAATGGACCAATTGCAGAAGAGCTGCTGCCACTATTGAAATCAATAGTCACAGTACAGGGATAGTAAAAGAATCATTGGTGAAGTTGTGAAAAAACATAGCGGGGCTGCTGACGCTACTCAAATGGGCCAATCACATGAGATTGCTGGCGATCATCAGGGGGCCTGGCTGCATTTTGCTATTTAAATTTTTCTGCAAAGCAGATGCTCTGACACTAAATTTAAATGTACAAATCACAGGCTGGTCACTGCCGATATTGAATTCAATCGCAGCAGCGGTATTTCTGTAATAGCTGCCATGGGCCAGCTATGATCTAATCCTGTGCTGTGGCGCTGATGTCACAGTACAGGGATGGTAAATAACGCTGGTGGCAGTAAAAAAAAAAATATAGCCACCAATGTTATTTACTGTTCCTGGTGATGACATCATATGGTGGTCCCGCTATCACAGAGAAACCAGCAGCATCTATTGAATTCTATAGCTGTGGCTCTTCTGTGATTGGTTCATCTGGATTTAGTTAAATCCAACTAAAGTATAAATGACCAGAAGGAGATTATCCACATCAACAATAAATCCAAAATGATGATCAGATGTAAAATATTAAGATTAAAGGGGTTGGCCACTTTCAGACCAATATCGAGAGACAAATGTTATGGTTTGTATTATAAAAAGTTGTACAATTTCCCAATATACGTTCTGTATCTTCCTCAGTTTTGTAGATCTCTGCTGTTTATTCTGTTACTTCTAGTGGATGGTCATGTGATGGACACCCAGGTGCCCAGCTCGTTACCAGGCAGATATTACTGTGCTGTGACTAGAACAAGCTGTGCGTCTGTGTCCATCACATGACCATGGTCAGAATTTTATCCACTAGAAGTAACAGAATAAACAGCAGAGATCTACAAAAATACAGAAAGTATATTGGGAAATTGTACAACTTTTTTATTATTCAAACAATAACATTTGTTCCTCAATGTTGGTTTAACCCCTTAACGACATTGGACGTACTATTACGTCCTGTGCGCTTGGTACTTAGCTACAGGGCATACTAATACGCCCTGGGGCGGCCGCCCGCTCACTATCTGAGCGGGCGACATCGGAACCGGGTGTTAGCTGTAACTGACAGCTAACACCCTGCTCCATATCCCCCGGTCGGAACTGAGTTCCGATCCGAGGTTTTAACCCCTTGGATGCCGCGGTCAAAAAATGACCGCGGCATCCAAGGGGTTCCGCTATGTTGCCGCTCCAATCGGCAACCCCCCGCGGCGAGATCGGGGGGTGCCGATACCTATAACCTGCAGCCCGGGGTCTGCTCAGTGACCCCAGGCTGCCTGGAGAACCCACTACCTGGTTGATCCTGCCGAGACCTGCGGAAGTGAGGCTATGCGTCTGCATAGCCTCACTTCCTGTATAGACTGCAAGACACTTGTAAGCTCGTGTCTTGCAGTCTACAGTGCTGAGCCAGCAATCAAAGCATTGCTGGCTCAGGTGTCCTAATGGGACACATGAAAAAGTAAAAAAAAAAGTGAAAAAAAAATAAAATAAAGTGTTCTAAAAAAAATTAATAAAAGAATAAAGCCCCAAAAATTCCCTTTTGCTATATAAAATGAATTTTATAAAAAAAAAAACCTAAAAATTAATAAAATGCATATTTGGTATCACCGCGTCCGTAACAACCTGTACAATAAAACTGAAACAATATTTAATGTACACGGTGAACGTCGGAGAAAAAAAAAAAACTCGCCAAAAGTAATGATTTTTTGCCATCTCACCTTACAAAATATGCCATAAAAAGTGATCAAAAAGTCATATGTACCCCAAAACAGTACCAATAAAAAGCACAGGTTGTCCTGCAAAAAATAAGCCCTAAATCAACTCTGTAAACCGTAAAATAAAAGTTACGCATCTCAGAAGATAGCGATGCAAAAACAATTAATTTATGTCCCCAAATGGGTTTTTGTTCTGCAAAATTAGTATCGCATAAAAAAAACAGTATAAATGAGGTATCTCCGTAATCGTACCGACCCGTAGAAAAAAGGTAACATGTTACTTATGCTTTATGCTGCATGGTGAAAAATTTCAAAGGTAAAACGCAGTGTCAGAATTGATGGGGTATTTTTTAATCCAACAAGAAAGAGTTAATAAAATTTATTCAATAGGTTATAGGCGCCCAAAGATGATGTCATTACAAAATACATCTCACCCCACAAACAACAAGCCCTCATATGGCTACATCACCAGAGAAATAAAGAAAATATAGCTCGTACAATGTGAAGACAAAAACCCCAAAAATCGCCAAATCTTTAGACCATAACTGGCTGCGTCAGGAAGGGAATGTATAAGCTGTGTGAGCAGATATCAGGGGACACCCCAGATTTAGAGCTTATGAGGGAAAATAAACCAGAAGTGACCCCCAGAGTGACCTCCCCAATAACTGGAACTACTGGGGAACTAGTAGGGAATTTGGTGTTCCCAATGCACTCCGCACAGCTTACATATTCACTTTTCCCCATCCGCTGTGTATTCACGTCTGGGATACTAATGCTTACTACACCCCTTGATAAATTCTTTGAGGGGTGCAGTTTTCAAAATGGGGTCACTCCTTTGGGGAATCCACTTTTCTGGTACCTTACAGGCTCTGCAAACATGACATGGCGTCCAGATCCCAAACATCTGAATCTGCACTCCAAAAGCCACATAGCGCTCCTTCTCTTCTGCGCCCGGCTGTGTGCCCAAACTGCAGTTTATGCGCACATGTATTACACTTGTCGTACCCAGAATAACGTACTTAATGTCATATGTGGGTATAAACTGCGGTATGGACACAGCTGGGCACAGAGTGGAAGGAGCGCTATTTGGTTTTTGGAGCACAGGCTTGGACGGTTTGGTTTTTGGACGCCATTGCACTTTTGCAGAGCTGAAACGCCAGTAAAGTGGAATCCCCTGACAGGTTACCCCATTTTGGAAACTACACCCCTGAAGGAATTTATCCAGGGGTACAGTGAACATTTTTAACCCCCAAGTGTTGCTATAATTTATTATCCATAAATGAATACGCAGATGATTGTGAAAGGTGAAAATGACAATTTTTCCAGGAATACGTCATTTCAGTGCGTAATATGTTGTGCCCGGCTTGTATCAGAGATGAACGCTCCAAAAGCTGTTGTGCCCGGGATACCCGCTTAACAGTTTTTGGAGTGTGTGTCTCTGCAGACATAAGCTGGGCACAACATATCGGGCACTGAAATGGCGTATCTCTGGAAAAATGTTATTTTTAACTTTTCATTATCAGCTGCGCATTCATTTCTGGAATTTAAAAGAATGCAACACTTAAGGGTTAATAATGCTCGCTACACCACTTGATAAATCCCTTGAAGGGTGTAGTTTCCAAAATGGGGTCACAAGTCTGTGGATTCCACTTTACTGGCAATTCTTGGGCTCTGCAAAAGTGACATGGTGTCCATAAACCAAACTGTGCTCCGACAACCAAAATAGCGCTCCTTCCCTTCTGTGCTCGGCTGTGCCCAAACAGCAGTTTATACCCACATATGGCATTAAGTACGTTATCCTGGGTACACCAGTGTCATACATGTGGGCATAAACTGTCATTTGGGCACACAGCTAGGCGCAGATGTGAAGTGGGGGTCACTTCTTGCGGAATTCCAGTTTACTGGCACCTCCAGGGCTCTGCAAAAACAACATGGCGACCAGAAAGTCCCTCTAAATCTGTACTCCAAAAGCTAAAAAAACACAGTGCTCCTTCCCTTCTGAGCCCTGCTGTGTTCCCAAGCAGCAGGTTACACCCACATATATAATTTTTTCCCCCCCGGGATAGCCCACTTAATAGTTTTAGGAGTTCATGTCTCTGATGCCACAAAGTGGCCGCAACATATTCTGAAATTGGATTATTTCTTCAAAAACTTCAATTTTCACTTTGTACATTAATTTTTGGGAAGCATTTTTAGGCTCAAAATTATAATACCCCTTGATACATTCCTTGGGGGGTGTAGTTTCTAAAATGGGGTCCCTTTTGAGGGGTTTCCATTGTATTGGTACTTTAGGAGCTCTGCAAATGCGACATGGCACCTGAAAACTATTCCAGCCACATCTGCCCTCCAAAAGCTAAATAGCGCTCTTTCCATTCTGAGCCCCACCATGTTCCCATACAGCAGATTACAACCACATATGAGGCATTTCTGTGTTCAGAAGAAATTGTGTAACAAACTGTGGGGTGTTTTTTCTTCTTTAACCACTTGCAAAAATTTAAAATATGCCCCTAAATGGACGGTTTATTGGAAAAAAAGTAATTTTTCATGTTTACGTCCCAATGATGATAAAATCTGTGAAACAGCTGTGAGGTCAAAATGCTCACTATACCCCTAGATAAATTCTATGAGGGGTGTAATTTCCAAAATGGGGTCCCTTTTGAGGGGTTTCCATTGTATTGGTACTTTATGGGCTCTGCAAATGCGACATGGCACCCGAAAACTATTCCAGCAAATTCTTCCCTCCAAAAGCTAAATAGCGCTCTTTCCATTCTGAGCCCCACCATGTACCCATACAGCAGATTACAACCACATATGGGGCATTTCTGTGTTCAGGAGAAATTGTGTAACGAACTTTGGGGAGCTTTTTCTCAATTGTCCTCTTGTGAAAATGAGAAATTTGGGGCTAAATTGACAGTTTATTGGAAAAAAAAGAAATTTTTCATTTTCATGTCCCAATGTTAATAAAATCTGTGAAACAGCTGTGGGTTCAAAATGCTCACTATACCCCTTGACATGTTCTGTGAGGGGTGTAGTTTCCAAAATGGGGTCACTTTTAGGGGGTTTCCACTGTTTTGGTACTTTGGGGGCTCTGCAAATGCGACATGGCACCTGAAAACTATTCCAGCAAAATCTGCCCTACAAAAGCAAAATAGCGCTCTTTTCATTCTGAGCCCCACCATGTACCCATTCAGCAGTTTATGACCACATATGGGGCATTGCTGTGTTCAGGAGAAATTGTTTAACGAACTATGGGGTCCTTTTTCTCCTTTAACCCCTTGTGAAAATGAAAACTTTGGGGATAAATTGACGTTTTAGTAATTTTTCATTTATACATCCCAGTGTTAGTAAAATCTGTGAAACAGCTGTGGGGTCAAAATGCTCACTATACCCATTGATGAGTTCTGTGAGGGGTGTAGTTTCCAAAATGGGGTCACTTTTAGGGGGTTTCCATTGTTTTGGTACTTTGGGGGCTCTTCAAATGCAACATGGCACCTGAAAACTATTCCAGCAAAATCTGCTTTTCAAACGTCCATTGTCTCTCCTTCCCTTCTGTGCACTGCCGAATGCCCAAACATCAATTTACACCCACATGTGGGGTATTTCTGTGCTCGGGAGAAATTGTATAATAAACTGGGAGATGCATTTTCTCCTTTAACCCTTTGTGAATGTGTTTAAATTTAGGGCTAAACGAAGGGATTAGTGGAAAAAAATGAAAATGTCTAAATTTCACCGATATCATTTTAATTCTTGTGAAATGCTTAAAGGGTTAACAAACTTCCCAAATGCTGTTTTGAATTATTTCAGGGGTGCAGTTTTGAAAATGGGGTGATTGTATTTGGGTGGTATGACTGTCTGTCTGAAAAGCAGAGACTTTCACATTTTGAAAATTGCGATTTTTTTTTTTTTTTTTTTTTTTTTTTTCCAAATTTCCATCAAATATCCTATTTTTTTATAAATAAATACAAAAAAATTGATTAGTGTTTTCCACTAACATGAAGTACAATGTGTCACGAGAAAACAATCTCAAAATCACTTAAGTTAAAGCGTCTTAAAGTTCTTGCCACATAAAGAGACACATGTCAGTTTTGAAAAACAAGGCCTGGTCCTTAATGCACTTTTGGGCTGTGTCCTTAAGGGGTTAAAGGGGTTGGCCACTTTCAAGCTAAATAATCAATTGCAACTTGTACATATATGGCTAATGTCATCAAAGCATACCAAACCCGACAAGCATGTTTTGTCAGTGTTAAAACACACTCATCAGGGAATAAAGGCAAAACTGCAGCCTGTCAAGCATGCAGACAAATTACATGTAACATGCATATAACGTGCCTACAGGTGTTCAAAGTATATAGCACTAGATGTGGGGACACAACAGACATTTCCACTTGCATACAATCCCAATTACTCACACATCCATATGAAACAAGAAGGTCAAAGGGAAGTAGAAGTAAGGAGCAAATAAGTACAGTTGTGCTAAAAAGTTTACATACCCCAGCAGATTTTTTTCAGAGAATATGAATAACACAAAAACTTTTTCTCCACTCATGGTTAGTGGTTGGTTGAAGCCATTTATTGTCAAACTTCTGTGTTTTCTCTTTTTAAATCATAATGACAACCAAAAACATCAAAATGACCCTGTTCAAAAGTTCACATACCCCATTTCTTAATACCGTGTATTGCCCCCTCTAACATCAATGACAGCTTGAAGTCTTTTGTGGTAGTTGTTGATGAGGCTCTTTATTTTCTCAGATGGTAAAACTGCCAATTCTTCTTGGCAAAAAGTCTCCAGTTCCTGTAAATTCCTGGGCTGTCTTACATGTACTGCGCTCTTGAGATCTCCCCAGAGTGGCTCAATGATATTGAGGTCAGGAGACTGAGATGGCCACTCCAGAACCTTCACTTTCTTCTGCTGTAGCCAATGACAGGCCGACTTGGCCTTGTGTTTTGGATCATTGTCATGTTGGAACGTCCAAGTACGTCCCATGTGCAGCTTCCTGGCTGAGTGCAAATTTGCCTCCAGTATTTGCTGATAACGTGCTGGATTCATCTTTCCTTCAACTTTGACCAAGTTTCCTGTGCCTTTGAAGCTGACACATCACCACATCATCAGTGATCCACCTCCGTGCTTTACAGTAGGAATGGTGTTCCTTTCATCATAGGCCTTGTTGACACCTCTCCAAATGTAACGTTTATGGTTGTGGCCAAAAACTTCGATTTTTGTCTCATCACTCCAAATTACCTTGTTCCAGAAGTTTTGAGGCTTGTCTCTGTGCTGTTTGGCGTATTGAAGGCGAGATTCTTTGTGGCATTTGCGCAGTAATGGCTTTCTTCTGGCAACTCGACCATGCAGGCCATTTTTCTTCAATTGCCTCCTTATTGTGCATTTTGAAACAGCCCACACCGATAGTTTTCAGAGAGTCCTATATTTCAGCTGATGTTATGTGAGGGTTTTTCTTTGCATCTCGAAACAATTTTGTGGGCAGTTGTGGCCGAAATTTTGGTTGGCTTACCTGACCGTGGTTTGGTTTCTGGGCATGTTATCAGGCCAAAATCACAAGGGTATGTGAAACTTTTGAACAGGGTAATTTTGATGGTTTTGGTTTTCATTATGATTTAAAAAGAGAAAACACAGAAGTTTGACAATAATTGTCTTCAACCAACCACTAACCATGAGCGGAGAAAAATTTGCCGGGGTATGTAAACTTTTTAGCACAACTGTATATCTTACAGAGAGCAGCACTGTACATACCGCGTCATGTATTTTGGAGTGTCAGCAGCTACATTTAACGTCTGAAGTCCCCACACATGTGGTGAAGCAAAATCGCCCAGCCCTACAATAAGATTTGGGTACAAATTGTATCTTTCAAAAGATCTGAAGTGTTGAAGAACTCTTGCTGAACGCCACGTTCTTTAGCACATATTCCACCTTGGTGTCATTGCGTTGCACTCATGCAGCTAACTCCCTCATAGAGCCTAAAGGACCCTTGGTCTGTGATAATCCATCTGGGAACTGGGGAAACAATTTGATGGATTGTAATAGGTTTGCTCCTTCCGCTTCACCCATCTATGCCATATTGCAACAAAGGTGCAGGAAACCTCATTCAGTATTCTCTTCTATTGGTGCACGGTTCTGGCCCTTCTACATCGCTGGTACCTAAAGAGTTCTGACTCTTGTTGGCGCTCTGGTCAGGAGGAGGGAACAGTGTCTCATATTTGGTGGGTCTTTTGGTCCCAGGTCATATCATAAATATCTACTATAACAGGTGCTGTTCTCCCTGACACTCCAGAGGCCATGCTCTTTTTGATGATCCCTATCGGTTTCTCAAAGTAAAAGCGCTTCCAGCAGGCAGTGGAAAAAAAAAACTACTACCCAAGCACTGGAACAACCAGTTGGTACCTACTCTGAAGGTTCACTGTGGTTGCTCTCCTCTATTAAATGGAGGACGACTTCATCCATACTCCAGAACTTTGGGAGCGTTTCACTTGCACCTGGGGTGCTGGGATTGCTTTTCAGTACTCAGACTATCATGGTGTGGAGTGTCAACCTGATGAGCTGTGGTTCCTTCTCCGAAGGTGTTTATTTTTGGTACTGTTTTGGCTCACGCCCTTCATTCTCTAGTTTAATAATTGGGTGCATTAACTTTTTCTGTTCTGTCCTCATGTTTATAGCTAAACAGTTCTCCAACTTTTATTTTTATTCCTTTTTTTTTTTTTTTTTAAATTCTACCTAGCCTGAAGAAGAAAGATGCAGATCTGCTTCAAGCTCAACAGCGTAATAAAGACCTGGAGGCCTTGCATTTCAGGAGTGAAGCTGAACTTAATGCAGCTCTCGAAGAGAAACATAATCTGGAAGCTGATTTGACCAATCTGCGGGGTCAGCTTGCTAAGGTATACTACTTTGACAATGTCAAATGTTAATATTTAAAGGGATTTCCCTGCCAATGCAATCTTTTCTCTCTAAACGGTGCTGTGCAACAGTCTTAATGAAAACGTGGATGTGCAATTGCACTGTACTGCAATTCGATTCATTTCTATGGGACATCTGGAGAGAACTAAGCACTGTGCTTCTGCTCTTTTAAGATGAAAGTGTCATATAAGTGAATGGAGCGGCTGCTAGACCACTTCTCCATTCAGATTGGGGGTTCAAGACATTCTTTTTCTCTTGAGCTGGGTCCCAGCAGTTGGACTCTTTCTTATCTCACTCTGTTCTTTGGAGATTAGTTGTTTTGGCCAGTCTCTTTAATGGGAGCGTGTCAGTTTGTTTGGGACCACTAAGCCACTAGTATGATTCTAACCACTAACCTCGATTTTGGGGGGAGGGGTACCGACAATTTTGTCCGTGTGTGTGTATAGCTATATATAGAGAGATATTTATATATTTTATATTATCTATCTCTATCTATAGAGCTATATAAATTTATGAGAGGGAGAGGGAGAGACGGCCGTGAGCGGGGATCGGTAAGTAAATAGGGCCCGTTACCTATTTATGCCCACATATATAACTGTTGTACCCAGGGTAACATAATGAATGTCATATATGGGTTTAAACTGCTATTCAGGCACAGAAGGGAAGAATCGCTATTTTGGTTTGTGTTTTTGGATGTCATGACACACTTGCAGAGTCCTGAAAAGCCAGTAAAGTGGAGTCCCCTGACTTGTCCCATTTTGGAAGCTACACCCTTGAGCATTTTTGACCACCAAGTGTTGTTAACCCTTAAACTGCCAGGGGTTGTCAGATATTTTGCTCCTCTGGCTGCCAGGGCAACTTTCACAGTTTTGAGATGGACAAATAAAATCTAAATTGTTTAAAAAAAAAACCAAAAACATTTTTATATATATATATGTCTATCTATCTATCTATCTATCTATCTCAAACTGACTGTGATACCAAAATCTGACTTTTTTGAGACTGCACATCATACCGTATATAAAAACACAACTTAATAATTAAAATATACAACCACATTCATGTAACTTTGCTGCAAACAGAGGTTACAAGCAAAAATTCAGCAAAAATCCAAATTTCCCACTAAAGTGCATGCTCAAGCAATCCCTTTCTACGAACAAAATGTATTTTCCAAAAAACTGCTATATATATATATAGATAGATCGCTCTCTCTCTCTCTCTCTCTCTCTCTCTCTCTCTCTCTCTCTCTCTCTCTCTCTCTCTCTCTCTCTCTCTCTCTCTCTCTCTCTCTCTCTCTCTCTCTCTCTCTCTCTCTCTCTCTCTCTCTCTCTCTCTCTCTCTCTTTTTTCTCTTTCTTATATATATATATATATATATATATATATATATATATATATATATATATATATTTTTTTTTTTCTAAAATAATTTGCAGGTGGTAACTACCACTTTCACAGAAATGCGCCAACCAATTCACCTATAAAAAAAAAAAAAAAAAATTGTAACGCTAATGAATAATTGTATTCTCTATACCCAACTAATGTGATAACTAGGGCTGGTTTCACATTGGCATAACTTGACTTCTTTATTGCTCACACATTATGGTCGCATCCTCTGAATTTCCTGCGGTTAATTTAATCTTTACTGGTGTTAGTGAGTCATAATTCTAGATCTGATGACTTACTGGAAGGCCAGGTATTTCATTTGTACTGTAAATACAAAAAACACACACCTGCACTAATATACCCATCTAAAATCTGCCCAAAACTGGGATTTTATATGGTGACATTCAATGAGTGAAAATGTTATCTGACTGGAACTTTTCTGCCTGTCAGAAATGTTTTATACGTTAATCTCTAGTAATAATTTTTCCTATCACCCATGACAGCACCCAAAGAGAGGATCTCCCCCAGGGACAGGAAACCTACAGTATAAAAAGGTGGAGCCTTTCCTATCCCTCAGTTGTTTCCTGTCCCTGGAGGGAGACCTACATGCCTGCTTGAGGCAGGCTTACCTGATGGCATAGGAAAGAGTTGGTCCTGGTAGGGGTTGCCTCTCTTCTTCACTTGGGAAGTTCCAAGTTACTGGCACCTCCAGGACTCTGCAAAAACATGGCGTTCAGAAAGTCATTCTAAATCTTTACTCCAAAAGTTTAAAAGAGCAGAGCCCCATCCCTTCTGTGCCCTGCTGTGTGCCCAAGCAGCAGTTTACGCCTACATATACAACTTCTTTGTACTCGGGATAATCCACTTAATAATTTTACAAGTGCATCTCTCTGATGACACAAAGTGGGGCTAATATATTGGGCACTAAAATGGCATATACAATTTGAAAATTACAATTCTTTCTGTACCATTTGGAAAAGCCTAGATGAATACATAAAGGGGGTAACATTTTTAAAATGGGGTCACTTCTTTGGGGTCTCAACTATACTGGTACCTCAGGGGCCTTACATGCATGCCTTAGCTGAAATTCTTTTATGCTGCCAAATCCATGATCCTTTTCCATTCTGACCCCTGCCGTGTGGTCAGGCATCACACAACAGCCACATGTAGAGTATTGCCGTATCCAGGAGAACCCAAATTAAAATTTAGGGTTCTGTCTCTCCTGTGGCACATGCTGGGCACAATATATCGGCACTGAAATAGCATATAATATTTGAAAATTGCAATTCTACTTCTGTACCATCTGCTGTGCAGTGCCATTTGGAAAAGCTTGTGGGGTCAAAATGCTCACTATACCCCTAGATGAATTCTTTAAGGGGTTTCCACTGTTCTAGTTTCCAAAATGGGATCACTTATGGGGGTTTTCCATTGTTGTGGTACCTCTAGGGCTCTACAAATGCAACATGGTAACTACACTGTGTGCAGAATTATTAGGCAAATGAGTATTTTGATCACATCAGCCTTCTTATACATGTTGTCCTACTCCAAGCTGTATAGTCTTGAAAGCCAACTACCAATTAAGTAAATCTGGTGATGTGCATCTCTGTAATGAGGAGGGGTGTGGTCTAATGACATCAACACCCTATATAAGGTGTGCTTAATTATTAGGCAACTTCCTTTCCTTTTGGCAAAATGGGTCAGAAGAGAGATTTGACGGGCTCCGAAAAGTCAAAAATTTTGAGATGTCTTGCAGAGGGATGCAGCAGTCTTGAAATTGCCAAACTTTTGAAGTGTGATCACCGAACAATCAGCATTTCATGGCAAATAGCCAACAGGGTAGCAAGAAGCCTGTTGGAAAAAAAAAAAAAAGGCGCAAAATAACTGCTAATGAATTGAGGAAAATCAAGCGTGAAGCTGCCAAGATGCCATTAGCCGCCAGTTTAGCCATATTTCAGAGCTGCAACGTTACTGGAGGATCAAAAAGCACAAGGTGTGCGATACTCAGGGACATGGCCAAGGTAAGGAAGGCTGAAAAACGACCACCTTTGAACAAGAAACATAAGCTAAAACGTTAAGACTGATTTTTCAAAGGTTTTATGGACTGATGAAATGAGTGTGACTCTTGATGGGCCAGATGGATGGGCCCGAGGCTGGATCAGTAAAGGGCAGAGAGCTCCACTCCGACTCAGACGCCAGCAAGTGGAGGTGGGGTACTGGTATGGGCTGGTATCATCAAAGATGAACTTGTGGGACCTTTTCGGGTGGAGGATGGAGTGAAGCTAAACTCCCAGACCGACTGCCAGTTTCTGGAAGACACCTTCTTCAAGCAGTGGTACAGGAAGAAGTCGGTATCGTTCAAGAAAAACAAGATTTTCATGAAGGACAATGCTCCATCACATGCATCCAAATACTCCACAGCGTGGCTGGCCAGTAAAGGTCTAAAAGGAAAAAATGACATGGCCCCCTTGTTCACCTGATCTGAACCCCATAGAGAACCTGTGGTCCCTCATAAAATGTGAGATCTACAGGGAGGGAAAACAGTACACCTCTCTGAACAGTGTCTGGGAGGCTGTGGTGGCTGCTGCACGCAATGTTGATCGTAAACAGATCAAGCAACTGACGGCATCTATGGATGGAAGGCTTTTGAGTGTCATCGGAAAGAAAGGTGGCTATATTGGTCACTGATTTGATTTTGGTTTTGTTTTTGAATGTCAGAAATGTTTGTTTCTAAATTTTCTGTTATATTGGTTTACCTGGTGAAAATAAACAAGTGAGATGGGTATATATTTGGTTTTTATTAAGTTGCCTAATAATTCTGCACAGTAATAGTTACCTGCACAAACCGATATCCTCCAAAGATAGCCAAATAAAAAAAAAAACCCCACTCCAACTTCCAAAAATATTAAGTTTTGATATTTGAGTCTTTTGGGTTGATTGAGAACATAATTGTTGTTCAATAATAAAAATAATCATCTCAAATACAACTTGCCTAATAATTCTGCACACAGTGTATAAACCATTCCAGTAAAACAAATAATGCTTTTTCGCTTGTGTGCCCAAACACTGAATCTTAACCACAAATGGGGCATTGCTGTACTCAGGAGAAACTGTATAACAAGATGGGCTACTTTATTCCCTGGTAAAATGGAAAATAAAATGAAAAAATACATATACAACTGGAGATATTATCATTTTTTCAAACTGACGGCCAAATTCAGATCAGTGAAAAGCCTGGGGGTTCAAAATGGTCAATTTACCCACAGATGAATTCCTTAAGGGGGGGTCTGGTTTCCAAAATGGGGTCACTTCTGGGGGTTTTCCACTGTTGTGGTACCTCTAGGGCTCTGCAAATGCAACATGGTGTCTAAACACTATCCTGTTGTATCCACTTGGTGGCATCAGAGATATACACTCCTAAAACTATTAAGTGGGCTATCTTGGGTACAAAAAAAATTATATATGTGGGTATAAACTGCTGCTTGGGCACACAGCAGGGCTTAAAGTGAAGGAGCACTGTTCTTTTTGGCTTTTGGAGTACAGATTTAGAGGTACTTTCTGGACGCCATGTTGGTTTTTTGCAGAGCCCCAGAAGTGCCAGTAAATTGGGGCAATTTTAGGGTCTCTGCCAATATGACATGGCGTCCAAAATCCAACAATCTAAATCCACGCTCCAAAAGCCGCATAGCGCTCCTTCACATCTGCCCCCTGCTGTGTACCCAAACTGCAGTTTATGCCCACATGTATGACACTGTTGTACCCAGGATAATATCATATGAGGGTATAAACTGCTGTTTGGGCACAGAAGGGAAGGAGCGCTGTTTTGGTTTTTGAAGCAGTTTGTTTTTTGGACACTTTTGTAGAGCCCCTGAATTGCCAGTAAAGTGGAATCCGCAGACTTGTGACCCCATTTTGGAAACTACACCCCTGAAGGGATTTATCAAGTGGGGTAGTGAGCATTATTAACCCTTAAGTGTTGCATGCATTTAATTTCAATAAATGAATGTGCAGCTGATAATGAAAAGGGAAAATTGCAATTTCATTACTTGATATTTTGTGCCCAGCTTATGTCAGCAGACACAAACACTCTAAAAACTGTTAAGCGGGGATCCCGGGCACAACAGCTTTTGGAGCGTTCATATCTGCCCGGGCACAACGTATTATGCATTGAAATTACGTATTCCTGGAAAAATTGCCCTTTTCACCTTTCATAATCAGCTGCGCATTCACTTCTGAAGAATAAATTATAGCAACACTTGGGGGTTAAAAATGCTCACACTACCCCTGGATAAATTCCTTCAGGGGTGCAGTTTCCAAAATAGGGTCACGTGTCAGGGGATTCCACTTTACTGGCATTTCAGGAGCTCTGCAACAGTGTCATGACGTCCAAAAGCTAAACTGTCTAAATCTGTGCGCCAAAAACCAAATATCACTCATTCCATTCTGTGCCCGGCTGGGCCCAAACAGCAGTTTATACCCACATATGACATTAAGTACATTATCCTGGGTACAACAGTGTCATACATGTGGGCATAAACTGCAGTTTGGGCACATAGCAAGGGGCAGATGTGAAGGAGTGCTATGTGGCTTTCGGAGTGCAGATTCAGATGTTTGGTATCTGGACGCCGTGTCATGTTTGCAGAGCCTCTATGGTACCGGAAAAGTGGAATCCCGTAGGGAGTGACGCCATTTTGAAAACTGCACCCCTCAAAGAATTTATCAGGTAATAAGCATTAGTATCCCAGACGTAAATGCACAGCGCATGGTGAAGAGTGAATAAGCTGTGCGAAGTATATTGGGAACACGAAATTCCCTACTATATCCCCAGTAACTCCTATGATTGGGGAAGGGGGTCACTCCGGAGCTGACTTTTAGTTTTCCCTTGTAAGCTCTAAAATTGGAGTGTCCCCTGATAAACACTTGCACAGCTTATACCGTACATTCCCTTCCTGCCACAGCCAGTTGTGTTCTAATGATTTGGTGATTTTTGGGGGTTTTGTCTTCACATTGTACAAGCTATATATTTTTTTTTTTTTTTTTTTTTTGCGATGTGAGATGTCATTAAAAAATTCACTATTTTTTGGGTGCCTGTAACTTATTGAATAAATTAATATTAACTCTTTCTGGGTGGATAAAAAAAATCAATTGTCATTTGGTTTTGAACTTTTAATTTTTTTTGCCATGCAGCGAACGGCATAAGTATCCTTATTCTGCGGTTCGGTACGATTATGGCGATACTATATATATAGATCTATATATAGATATATAGAGATAGATATATAGATATATATATTTATACAATGCCTTGCGAAAGTATTCGGCCCCCTTGAACTTTTCAACCTTTTGCCACATTTCAGGCTTCAAACATAAGGATATAAAATTTTAATTTTTTGGTGAAGAATCAACAAATGGGACACAATCGTGAAGTGGAACAAAATTTATTGGATATTTTAAACTTGTAAAAAATAAAAAACTGAAAATGGGGCGTGCAATATTATTTGTAGCGCCACCTTTTGCTGCGATTACAGCTGCAAGTCGCTTGGGGTATGTCTCTATCAGTTTTGCACATCGAGAGACTGAAATTCTTGCCCATTCTTCCTTGGAAAACAGCTGGAGCTCAGTGAGGTTGGATGGAGAGCGTTTGTGAACAGCAGTTTTCAGCTCTTTCCACAGATTCTCGATTGGATTCAGGTCTGGACTTTGACTTGGCCATTCTAACACCTGGATATGTTTATTTGTGAACCATTCCATTGTAGATTTTGCTTTATGTTTGGGATCATTGTCTTGTTGGAAGATAAATCTCCGTCCCGGCCTCAGGTCTTTTGCAGACTCCAACAGGTTTTCTTCCAGAATGGTCCTGTATTTGGCTCCATCCATCTTCCCATCAATTTTAACCATCTTCCCTGTCCCTGCTGAAGAAAAGCAGGCCCAAACCATGATGCTGCCACCACCATGTTTGACAGTGGGGATGGTGTGTTCAGGGTGGTGAGCTGTGTTGCTTTTACGCCAAACATATCGTTTTGCATTGTGGCCAAAAAGTTCGATTTTGGTTTCATCTGACCAGAGCACCTTCTTCCACATGTTTGGTGTGTCTCCCAGGTGGTTTGTGGCAAACTTTAAACGAGACTTTTTATGGATATCTTTGAGAAATGGCTTTCTTCTTGCCACTCTTCCATAAAGGCCAGATTTGTGCAGTGTACGACTGATTGTTGTCCTATGGACAGACTCTCCCACCTCAGCTGTAGATCTCTGCAGTTCATCCAGAGTGATCATGGGCCTCTTGGCTGCATCTCTGATCAGTCTTCTCCTTGTTTGAGATGAAAGTTTAGAGGGACGGCCGGGTCTTGGTAGATTTGCAGTGGTCTGCTACTCCTTCCATTTCAATATGATTGCTTGCACAGTGTTCCTTGGGATGTTTAAAGTTTGGGAAATGTTTTTGTATCCAAATCCGGCTTTAAACTTCTCCACAACAACAGTATCACAGACCTGCCTGGTGTGTTCCTTGGTCTTCATAATGCTCTCTGCGCTTTAAACAGAACCCTGAGACTGTCACAGAGCAGGTGCATTTATATGGAGTCTTGATTACACACAGGTGGATTATATTTATCATCATCAGTCATTTAGGACAACATTGGATCATTCAGAGATCCTCACTGAACTTCTGGAGTGAGTTTGCTGCACTGAAAGTAAAGGGGCCGAATAATATTGCACGCCCCACTTTTCAGTTTTTTATTTTTTACAAAAGTTTAAAATAACCAATAAATTTCGTTACACTTCACAATTGTGTCCCACTTGTTGATTCTTCACCAAAAAAATTAAAATTTTATATCCTTTTGTTTGAAGCCTGAAATGTGGCAAAAGGTTGAAAAGTTCAAGGGGGTCGAATACTTTCGCAAGGCACTGTGTATAAAATAAAATATATATGTGTGTCTAAATTTTTTTTTTTTTTTTTTTATGCGTTACTAATTCTGCAGAACAAAATCCCATTTGTGGACATAAATCAATTGTTTTTGCATCACCATCTCCTGAGAGGCGTAACATTTTTATTTTTCGGTTGACAGGTTTAGGAAGGACATGCTCTTTTTATTGGTATAGTTTTGAGGTACATATGAGTTTTTTTCTTTTTTTGTGTTTGTTTTTTGTAAGCGAGCCAAAAATCACTTGTTTTTTTTCGTTTGACGTTCACCGTGTACATTAAATATTTCAGTTTTATTGTACAGGTTTCCGGACGCAGCGATACCAAATATGTATTTTTTAACGTATAGGTTTTTTTTTATAGAATTCATTTTATACAGGAAAAGGGATTTTTTTGGGGGGCTTTATAACTTTAATTTTTTTTTTTTTTTTTTTACACACCATTTTTTTTTTTTTCTTTTAACTTGTCCTATCAGGACACCTGTGCCAGCGATGCTCTGATCGCTGGCTCCATATTATAGACTGCAATACACGAGTATACACGTGTATTGCAGTCTATGCAGGAAGTCAGCCGATGTAGACGCATCGGCTGACTTCCTGACATCCCGGAAGGATCAACCAAGTAGTGGGGACTCCAGGCAGCCTGGGGTCACTGGCCAGCACCTGGGCTGCAGATAGACACCCCCCGACCTCGCTGCGGAGGTTGCCGGGGCGGGCGGCAACATGGCGGATCCCCTTGGATGCCACGGTCATGTTTTACCGTGGCATCCAAGGGGTTGAAACCCCCGATCGGAACTCAGTTCCGACTGGGGGTTATGGAGCAGTGTGTCAGCTGTCAGTTACAGCTAACACCCGCTACAGATCCCTTTCACAGTGTCTCTGAAGTGCCAGCCATAAATTTACTATTAGGCGGACTTCAGAGATCAGGACCGCTGGCCGTAAATTTACAGCCGGCGATCGTCAACCGGTTAATGTATTTTGGACATTATAAAGCTTACAAGTGGAACTGGTTTTTCTCCAGTCTGGTCTGGATCACGGTCTTGGTATTCTTCTCTTGAAGGACAGGTCACTGCCCTCTCAGTTCCCTTTCTGAAAACCCTGGCCTTCCGGCCTCAGGTGAAGACTTTCCTACAGGGAGTGGCGTGCTCTCCCCTCGCTGTGCATCAGGCTTCTGGCCTGGAAGTTCGCTTTCCTGGTGGCCATTGCCTCCATCCGCAGGGTCTCCATGCCAGCAGCCTCCCTTCGGGTTCTCCACATGGTCAAGGTTGTCCTTCGTCCGCCTCCACCCTTCTGCCTAAGGTGGTTTCGCACAGGGCGTAGCTTGCTATCGTTCTGCCAGGTCATCGAGCATCCATTCTAGTGTTTCTCTTCCCTGCCTGGATGTCATCCGGGCCATTTGGGTCTATTTGGCTCTCCCTGACGCTTTGTCATCCCTGGGGGGCCCTCACCTGTCTGCTTCCTGGGCTTTCATTCCCCGATGACTGACTCTGGTCTGCGATCTAGGAGGCCTATCGACTTAGGGGTTGGGCTCTGCCCTTCTGTGTGTTGGCTCTCTGAGAACTGTTGGGGCCTCCTGTGCTGATCTGCATCCGTTTTCTGCTGTCCAAGTCAGCAGGCTGCCACCTGGACTTCATTCATACTTTCTCTGTTTTCCCAGGTGCGTTCTGTGACGCCTGCTGATGTGTTATTCAGCCCTGAGGTTCTGCAGGCAGCTGTGCGCTGGGTTGTTCGCATGATTCCCGCCCTCTGGGATTGCTTTTTGACATCCCATGGTGCTGTGTCCCCCCAGTGAAATAAGCAAGAAAATGGGATTTTTTTTTGTACTCGCCATACAATCCTTTTCTCGTCGTATTCACTGGGGGACACAGATCCTACCCTTGCTTTTTTATTGTTGTTCCTGCCTGAGCTGTTTTGATTCTTTTTCGGATGCAGGACATGTTGGCGTTTGGTTCCATGCTCTTTTTTTGCTCTTTGGTGTCTTTCTCCTATTGCTGTGGTACAAACTGACTAGCAGTGTCTGTGAGAAGGGTATAGCCCAGAGGCGGAGCTGACAGCTTTTCATTTCCTAGTGGCCAGGTCTATACCCATTGTGCTGTGTTCCCCAGTGAATACAACGAGAGAAGGATTTTACGGTGAGTACAAAAAAAAAAAAAAAAAATCCCACTTTCGGTGCCCAACATGTTGCACCCACTTTGTCAGCAGAGACATGCACTCTTAAAACTATTAAGTGGGCTATCCCAGGTAGATGTGGGTGTAAACTGCTGATTGGGCACACAGCAGTGTTCAGAAGGGATGGAGCAGTGTGCTTTTTAGCTTTTGGTGTACAGATTTGGAAGGACTTTCTGTACGTCATGTTGTTTTTGCAGAGCCCTGGTGGTGCCAGTAAATCGGAATTCCCAAAGAAGTGACCCCACTTTGTAGGGCCAATTTTAGAGTCCCTACAAATGTGACATGGTGTCCAAAAACCAACAATCTAAATCAGCGCTCCAAAACACATAGCGCTTCTTCACATCTGCGCCCTCTTGTGTGCCCAAACGGCAGTTTATGCCCACATGTATGACACTGTTGTACCCAGGATAACGTACTTAATGTCATATGTGGGTATAAACGGCTGTTTGGGCACAATTGGGAAGGAAAGCGATTTTGGTTTTTGAACGTCATGCCACTTTTGCAGAGCCCCTGGATTGGCAGTAAAGTAGAACCCGCAGACACACAACCCCACTTTGGAAACGACACCCCTCAAGGGATTTATTAAGTGGGGTAGCGAGTATTTTTAAACTTTGAGTCTTGCATTAATTTCATTTACAGAAATGAATGCGCAGCTGATAATAAAGTGAAAATTGCAATTTTTCCAGAGATATGCCATTTCAGTGCCCCATATGTTACCCAACTTGTGTTAGCTGAGACACACTCCAAAAACTGTTAAGCGGGTATCCTGGGCACAACAGCTTTTGGAGCATTCGTCTCTGATACAAGCCGGGCACAACATATTACGCACTGAAATGAAGTATCCCTGGAAAAATTTTCACTTTCCACCATCAGCTGCATATTCATTTCTGGAAAATTAATGCAAGACTTTGGGTTAAAAATGCTCACTGTGCCCCTTGATAAATTCCTTCAGGGATGTTTCCAAAATGGGGTCACCTGTCAGGGAATTCCTCTTTACTGGCATTTAAGGGTTTTGCAAAAGTGTAAAGGTGTCTAAAAACCAAAACAGCACTCCTTGCCTTCTGTGCCCAAACAGCTGTTATACCCATATGACATTAAGTGTCATACATGTGGGCTTAAACTGCATTTTGGACACACAGCAGAGCATAGGGAAGGAGCGCTATGTGGCTTTTGGAGCGCAGATTTAGATGTTTGGTATCTGGACTCCATGTCATGTTTGCAGATCCTCTAAAGTACCAGTAAAGTGGAATCCCCTAGGGAATGACCACATTTTAAAAACTACACCCCTTAAAGAACTTATCAAGGGGAGTAGTGGGCGTTAGTATCCCAGACGTGACTGCACAGCGGATGGTGAAGAGTGAATATGTAAGCTGCGCAGAGTACGTTGGGAACACCAAACTCCCTACTATATCCCCAGTAGTTCCTATTATTGGAGAGGTCACTCTGGGGGTCAGTTCTGGTGATGTAGCCACTTGAGGGCTTGTTTGCGGTATGAGATGTATTTTGTAATATTTTTGAGTGCCTGTAACTTATTGACTTTAACTCTTTCTTGGTGGATTAAAAAAAATCCCCATCAATTCTGGTATGTTTACCTTTTCATCTTTTTTCCATACCGCGTACAGCATATGTAACATGTTACCTTTATTCTGCGTGTCTGTATGATTACGGCAATATCTACATATTTTATTTTATTTTTTATTTTTTTGTGTTACTAGTGTTGCAGAACAAAATCCATTTGGGGGACATAAAATACTTTTGCATCACTATCTTAGAGGCGTAACATTTTTATTTTTCAGTTGACAGAGTTGTTGGCTTATTTTTTACGGGACTTTTTGATCACTTTTTGTAGCATATTTTGTAAGGTGAGATGGCTAAAAATCATTACTTCCGTGTGTGGTTTTTTTTTTGTGTGTGTATGTGTGTGTGTCTCCCGCCCACCCCCACCCCCCTCTCGACATTCACAGTGTAGGTTAAATAATGTTTTCAGTTTTATTGTACAGGTTGTTACGGACGTGGCCATATCAAATATGTATTTTTTTTTTTTAATTTTTAGGATTTTGTTTTAGATAAAGCCCGGTTTACAGAATGGAAAACTGATACGCATTAAAAAGCAATTTACCTGGGAAACCCGCGGACCCCATAGACCAGCGGTCCCCAACCTTTTCCCTGTGGTGGGGGGAGGGTGTGGAGCAGGTAGTGGGGGGCAGGGTGTGTGGTTTAGGGGTGGGGCTTTGGTCATATGGGGGCACGGTTATACTCTAAACACTGCTGTAGACTGGGGCCTTTGTGTACAGCGCTGTAGACCAGGTCCCCGCCATTAGCTATGGTAGGAGCCGCGGCTCCCAGCCCATCATGCCGCGTTTACTCAGGCTATCCCACGGACCGGCAAAAGAACCCCAACGGCTCAGTCCGCGGACCGGTGGTTGGGGACCCCTGCCATAGACTATAATAGGGTCAATGTGGTTTCTGCTCAGTTTCCGCACGAAGCAAGCGGAGATGAATGTCCCCAAGCAGACTCCCCGAATGCAGATGTGAACTGGGCCTAATTCATTTGATATAGGAAAAGGGAATTTGGGAACTTTAATTTATTTCTCACACTTTTTTTATTAAATTTTTTTGCACTTTTCTTCTTTTTACATTTTTTTTTGTCTTTTAAGGACACCTGAAGCAGGGATTGCTGGTTCAGTATTAGACTGCTATACACTTGTATTACAGTCTATAGAGGAAGTAAGCCTGTGAAGACGCATAGGCTGACTTCCTGCATCTCGGCAGGATCAACCAGTTACTGGGAGCACCTAGGGGGCCAGTGACCCCAGGCTGCAGAAGATGCATATCGGCACCCCCCGATCTCACTGCAGGGGGGTGCCAGGGAGGGACATTTGGCATCACGGAACCCCTTAATACCTCCTATCAGAGCCCAGCTCTGACTAGGGGTTATAGAGCAGGGTGTTAGCTGTCAGATACAGCTAACACCTGCGGGGCGGGCGGCAGCTAATATCAGGGAAAGTTTGTTACTGCAACAAGCTTTCCCTGATATGGCGGGTAAATGATCGGGACCTGAACCTATCAGGTCCTGATCATGTCTCCGTGGACACCAGCAGGTATTAGCGCAATGTTCACAGAGTTCCTGACCCTTGGGGAGACCCGATCCCCAATTTAGTAGGATCAGTTTATAAACGTCGGCGCTGCACAAAGCCCAGCAAGCGCTGATGTTTATTTACAGTGGGCGGTCCTGAAAAGGTTAAAATACAAAAATATTGATCAATCTCTAAATCACTTGTGTATGTTATGGATTCTCAAAGTTATTGCCAGATAGTGACACACATCAGTGTTGAAAAATGAGGTAATGTCATTTTACTTTTTAGATTTCTTCATGGAATGTGGAATCTGTTTCTTATAAAAGGTAGTCATCGCTTTCATTCTGCCAGGACAAAAAGGGCAAGACTACTTGGCAAGGGCTTTGAGAAGCTAATCTCAAACTACCAGAGGAAAGTTCTCTTCCCCACTGCCGTTTGAAGTGCCAACCATCCTCCTCCCCCATTTTGAAGGGCAATCTTACCGAGTCTGTGTCCCCCAATGATGGTGATATAAACAAGAAAAATGCATTTTTGTGTACTTTCCCTTTCTCGTTGTATTAATTTGTAGTTACACATCCCATCCTTTCTTCTTCCTGCCCTGGGCTGTTCGATATCCAGGTTCAGGACATGTGATTCTTTGCTCCGTGTTCTCTAGTTTCTTGTTTACTTTACTTTTAATTTTCTCTCTCCTGCTGTGGTACAAACTGGCTAACAGTGTTTGAGGAGAAGGTATAGTCCAAGGGCACAGCTGACACTTTTTTTTTTTTTCCCCCTAGTGGCCAGGCCTATAGCCATGGTTTTCTCCTCCAATGAATACAATGAGAGAGTGATTTTACGATGAGTACAAGAAACAAATATTTCCAGGAATGTAATTTCAGCGCACAATATGTTGTGTCCAGCTTGTCAGACAATACTCTAAAAACTGTTAAGTGGTTATCCCGGGCACAACAGCTTTTGGAGTGTGTTTCTGCTGACACAAGCTGGGCGCAATATATCGGGAACTGAAATCTGGAAAAATTTAAGTCTTACGCAATCATTTATGGAAGCTAAATTAATGCAACACTCAAGGGTTTAAATTGCACGCTGTGTCGCTTCATAAATCCCTTGAGGGGGATGTAGTTTCCAAAATGGGGTCAGGTTTATGGATTCCAATTTACTGGCAATTCAGGGACTATGCAAAAGTCACATGACTTCCAAAAACCAAGCTGTGCTCCAAAAAGCAAATAGCGCTCCTTCCCTTCTGTGCAAGTACATTATTCTGGTTGCAACAATTTCAAACATGCATAAACTGCAGTTTGGGCACACAGCATGGCGCAGATGTGAAGGAGCATTATGGATTTTGGAGCACAGATTTAGATTTCTTGGTTTTTGGACGGCATACACGTTTAGAGACCCAAAAATTTGACAGGCAGCTATACGGGGGATGCATAGGGCATATTTTTTTAATATTTTTTTTTTTTTGCGGGGTCAGGTGTCATTTTTAGTTATACCATTTTGGGGAATGTCTCTTGCTTCGATCACTTTGTATTCAAATCCCCGACACTACGCTGTTCATCCTACGGGAAAAATACTTTCATTCAGTTTGTAGAATGGGCATTTTTGGACACAGGCATATTTATGTGTAGGTGTGTCACAGTAATTTTCTACTTTTTATATGTATTCTAGGGAAAGGGGGGGTGATTTTAGAAGTGTGTGGTGTGTGTGTATTTTTATATAAAAAAAACAAAACTTTTTTGTATTCTATTAGGCCCCCTAGGGGGCTTGAACCTGCAATCATTTGATTGCAAGTTTCATAGACTGCAATACAACTGTCATAGACCAGCTGCAATAGTAATATTACTATGACAAGCCAGGGATCCTTCAGAAGGCTCCTGGCTGTCACGCGAACAGGCAGGCTGTTGCTATCTCGCCGCGCAGGAGCCGGCCTGCAACTTAAAAACTCAGGGGCAGTTTTTACACTTTAAGGTGGGGGGGGGGGCATTTGAAGTAGTAGTGCCCGCTTTCGGCGTGGACATTCGCTCTGGCGGAGACCCGGTAGCTATGGCAGTCGCCATCATCTTTACAGACCCCACATGCACCGTAAAAGCACGGCGGATGCTGGGATTGGTTCGCAACGCTGGGACACCCTTTCCTCCAGGCCCAGGTCCTGCAGCATTGCCCCACTCCCCTGTAATGGGGGCGATGCTGCAACTCCGCTCCTCAGCACCCCCACCCCCCCTGCCAAAACACCCACATTCGGACTATAAAACGCACCTCCCACTTTCCTCCCAAATTTGGGGGGAAAAAAAAAGTGCATCTTATAGTCCAAAAAAAAAAAATACACTACAACATTTTTTGTACTTTCACTTTTTAGGAGTGTGTCTTTTGACATAAAGTGGGCTCCATAGGGCTGCTGGAACTGTAATGCCCGTGGACCACTAGAAGGGAATGGAGCGCTGGTCACACAAGTGCACTGGCGCACCATCCACAAGGAGGCCTTAAGGGGACTTTGTCCCCCATTCTCCCTGATCACTGGGGGATCCAGCGATCGGACACTTATTTCCTGTTCTGTGAATAGGGAATAAGTGTGTATAATGGGACAACCACTTTAAATATAGTTAGGATAATAGTTGCTGTAGTTCAAGAGGGCTGTAAACTTCTTGCTTTGTTCTCTAAAAACAATAAGCAGGCCACACTTCTGAAGTAGGGAAATGTAAGGTTAGACGATTAACTACAATAACTGAAACCGAACATAACCAGGACAACAGATGTGAGCAGAAACACGGTTCAGTTATTACAATATTTGCAGGGTTCTACCTTGCAGTTCTTTTTTTTTTTTCAGCCCAAACATGTTTGAATTGGAACTCCTATTATTCTCTGAGGTCTCTTTAGACCCCAGAGTATAATAAGCGGAGGCCCAGGTTTTGTGCAACTTCCTGCTGTCTTCTGACTGACGTCAGGGACCGCTGAGGCCTGTGATTGGGCCTCGTGTCACGTGGTGTCATGATGCATAGACGCCAGCGTCACTACACTATGTGATTGCTGTGACCATTATTGCTGTGTTCAGAACACCTGAAGACAGCAGTAAGTCGCACAGGAGCGGTGCGTAGCCTCCACTTATTATACTCTGGGGTCTAAAGAGTATAATAAAAGTCCACCGAAAAAATCAGAGGAGAAAAGCGCCCTGCAGATGAGTGACCTCTACCCAGAATGCAGCTGTCTGCTTACTGCTCCATTCTCTGTGTATCTGTAGCTGAGAACAGCTAATCGATTGGTGTGGCGGGCATCAGACCGCCCACAGATCTGATGTTAGTGACCTATTTTTAGGATAGTCATTATTTTTAGCCTGAAAAAAGCTTCTATTTGCGTACATTATAAGTTCTGTTCTTTCACCAGGCTGAAGATGCTCACTCTGTCGCTAAAAGGCAGCTGGAGAGTGAAACTTTGATGCGCGTGGACTTGGAGAATCGTTGCCAGAGTCTACAGGAGGAGCTGGAGTTCAGAAAAAATGTCTATGAAGAGGTGTGATAATTTGTATTTATTAAACTGCTTGACTTGACAGCTTTGTGACCAATATTTATTTTATTGAATTTTACAGGAGTTCAGAGAGACAAGGAAACGTCATGAGCGCAGTTTAGTAGAATTAGATAGAGGGCAAAAGTATGAATATGAATCAAAGTTGGCCCAGGCTCTTGAGGAGCTCAGGAAACAGCATGATGATCAAGTTAAACTGTACAAGGAAGAGATGGAGCAGACTTACCAGGCAAAGGTAATTTAAAAAATGTCTGCATGTATGTGCAGTAGTTGGTTTAGGTAATGAATTTTTTTTTTTTTTTTTTTTTTTTACGGTCTCCTCATATATGGTTTTTGACACTGCACAGCAGCCCCAGTTACAAAGGACCTCAGTTAAAGTGACTGTCACTGTTAGAACTTTATAGGCTCTAATTAGATCCAACAGCCTCTTACTATTGCCATGTAGGCAATAATGTGACCACTGGGATGAATGCAGGCAGTGGAGCTGCCTCTACACAGTACACTGATTTTGAGTACTTTGCAGGTGAAAAATACTTCTCTTTTCAGAGTTAATTGTTTGGTTCAACCAGCTGAAATGTGTGCCAATAAAATATCTTGCATGGGGTTTAACACCTTTCCACTCAGCGCTATACTGTTATGTCACACAGGGCGTAAAGTGCTGCAATTTAGCTGTCACTAAAGCAATGCTTGCTACATTGAGATTAACCCTTTAGATGCCAAGATCAATAGTTATCACCGCATCCTAAATAGTTGGAGGGGGGCCCTACTCTCACCTCAAGAACCCCTCAACAAGATCCCTGGTTGCAAATGTTTGTCATGGCAGTTGGAAGACTGACTTTCTGATTGTCCTGTTTGGAAGAGTATTAGGCCCTGTTATGGACAGGACATAACATATACAGAAATATGCTATATACTGTGATACAGATGCCTTACAGGATAGATGTCTCATATTTAAGCACTGTTGTGGGACAATAAAATAAATGGTCTTCAAACTAAAAAAAAAAAAATTCCTTTTTGGGATTTACTATGTAATCGTACCTACCAGAAAATAATACCAATAAAAACTGCAGCCTCAGATTGCTCTGGCAAAAAGAAGGCAAGCAATCAGTTAAAAAAAATAAATAAATAAATAAAATTTATGCTTGGGCGCTCTGTCCCTTGAAATACTCACTG